>CM060315.1:14579853-14602353 GCA_030674185.1 Monoplex corrugatus | reverse complement strand
CTATCCACCAGCTTCCTGCAGGAAGCTGGTGGATAGGGTGAGGGAGTCAAAGGGTTAAGTTTTTGCAGTTGGTGGATAGGGTGCAGTTGTCAAAGGGTTAAGAATGTTGATGAATGTTACTGCGACACACACACACACACATTTTCAACAGAAGACAGCCTGTTTATGAGTGTTTTCACGATACAAACATTTGATAGAAATTGTTTTTTAAGAAAAGTTTTGAACCGGGTCGACTAATTGAATTGCAAATATTACTTTATAATGCATAAGAAGCAGGACAAATGAAGTCAGCAGCTTCCGGTTTGTCAGCATCAACAAGGTTGATTGATTTCGTTCAGGTTTTACGGAGACACCCACCTGAGGTGATATGGCCGAAAGGGGATAACCATCCCAGGGAAGTGGCAGAAGGGGGACCTTTCTAATCCTATACTGACACCACCAGAACAACAATGCTGTTAAGATGGGCCAGTGGGAAGGCCAGTTTTAACGTAGCGCACCCTGGGATTCGAACCCCAAACCATTAGCATGTGAATCCGACGCTCAAACCAACTGAGCTGCTGGGACCCGCCAGCAGCAACAAAACTTGGCAAAGCGGCTATACAACTGACTCCCACAGTGGTGTCAACCTTGTCAATGTTAGACAGGATGTTACCTTCCCTCCCCTCCTCTCCCCCCTCTCACTTCCCCCCTTCGCATATCGACGGTCGTAAAATACAGGACAATGGCGAGCTTGCTACGGGCAAGAACTAACAGCTTATTTTATTGTGCTTCTAGATTGTAAACAAGCCTGACTTAGTTCACAAGAAACACCACGGAGGTGCGGATGGATGGGACCCGGAGCATCAAGGCCTCGCCACTCTCCGGACAATCACCTAACCAAGCTCCCGACGGCACTCGATAGTCATTTCATCAAGCCCAGGGAGCTGTCTATGCGTCGCATGACCCATTCAAGAAGAGTTAACACGAAATGTGAAGACTCAGCTTCTGAAAGCTGCAGCTTGTTTCCCGCCAAACTGACGGTTGTAAAACCCCCAGAATATTCGATCACGGCCCAAGCCTTACGCCTGCACATAACACCCACGAACTGGCCAGGCCCTGAGGTCCTACCTAGATAGTTCCATAACCCTGGGGTCGTAGGGGAGTGAGGTGGCAGAAACCTCAACTTTTTCCGGGACCAGCATCACGATGGCGGCGCCCATCCCCTTTTCCCTCGCTTCAAATTCATATTCATATTCACACTTTTTAAACCAAGACTTCAAAAAGGCAAGAAGGCTTATTAGTCTTCAAGGGGTGGGACCTGGAAAATCAACTTATATCTCCAATGTTTTATACCAAGGCAGCCGGGCAATGCCCTGCTCTTCACGATTTTCAATTGCCGTGGGACCTTTAGTGTGCAAAAGCCAGAAGGCACACGGGTACGGCTCGTTTTTCATCCCCTTCAGAAGGACTAGACGTTCAGTTCGATTTTCCAGTCAAACCGAGGAGAAAAGTCAAGGCCTCTACGGGGAGCGAACCCTGGAACCTCGAATTTAGTTACTGGCAGGTGAACGTCTGAACCATTCTGCCGACCATTCTTCTCCCTAAACCGCAAAGAATTGCATACTGGATGGTGAGCATTCCTCAGGTAAAAGGTATCCCCCAATAAACATACATGCGAATCCAAGAATGTTTATAGGTGTTACCTAAAAGAACACTTGAAGACATAGCTTTCAACCCTTCCCAACTTCTGACGCAGGAGCCGATCACAGCTTCTGAAAGCTGCAAAGTGTTTCCCGCCAAACTGACGGTTGTAAAATCCACTGAATGGTGATTTTGCCTTGGGCGAAAGCCGTCCACCTGTGATTCCAAGAATGTTTCACAGGTATTACCTAATAGAAGACGTGACGAAATAGCTTTCAACCTATCCCGACTTCTGACACATGAACCGATCAAGGAAGCATTCCTAGAAGAGGAGACACTGTTGCACGGACAGAAAAGAGAAAAGGCGGGCTATTTCGGACAAGAACTTATCAAATGCAGTACAAAACAAAAAAAAAGGTCATAATGTTAGACATTTTGATTGACTTTTACACCTCTATTCAAATTTTTTTTTAAATCTTTTTTTTGATGACGAAACACAAATAAAGATAATGTTTGCTGAAAATTATTTCGATATCATTGAGAAAACTGAACAAGATTTATATACAAAGGATTGAGCAAAATTCATATACACAGATATCTACTGGTCTGTTATATGTTTTTTTTTTTAAAAACAATACAAAGTCATTTAATTTATACAGTTTCAGATTTGAGTTTTTGCTTGTTTGTTTTAAATTTATTTGTATTCGTTGTCAGCTCTATTCAAACTCAGTTAAGAAAGTACGGGCACCACCATGATGACAAAACTATGGAGATGGACCGGGGCGCATCATACGAGCATACATACAGTCTGGCGCAGAACAGGCAGAAACGGAGGATTTTCGTTGCTGCTTTACATGTCAATGACATAATGGGTGGTAAGTTAGGGGACACAGGTTATCGTGACGAAGCGGTTACGCAACAGACTACGGATTGGTAGGTCGTAAGTTTGAACCTTATTTCTCTCTCTCTCTTAAAAAAAAAAAAAAAAAAAAAAAAAAAAATCAAACAACAACAAGAGAACAAAACAAAACAAACAAAAAACAAACAACAACAACAACAACAACAAAAAAACAACCAAAAACAAAACAAAACAAAAAAACTGGGAAGTTGTTGGTTTCGTACTTTTCTCTATGAATATAAAAAAAAGATGTTTCTGTTCCAAACGGCTCCTTTCACAGTTGAGCGTGCTATGGGCTCACAGGGAGGACAAGGATCACACAGTCGACTCACATCCACTTTTTGAACGTGTCACTGAAAGTGATGCAGACATTTCTTGATCAACGCTGCAGGTGTCCATATCTCTCGGTCCTGTTTGACGTCGGGATAGACAATGATAGAAAGCGTAGAATACACCCCTGTCATGCAGTATCAGTACTAGGTGGAACTCCACAGCATCATGATCGTTATCCCCCATTATCACGAAGTCATCAATTATTGTCAGATGGAACAGTCAAAACTGCGATTATTTTTTTAGCATCAAAACAAGGAGTCCGTCAGGGCTGTCTCCTTTCTCCCCATCTCTTTAATTGGTTGTGAAAATTATCCCAGATTCAGTGGTCCTTCATGTCCTGATCTCGAGGCGACATCAGTTTTTGGATGTTTCCTCTATCCAACACAAGTACGACTACCCGTGTTCAAGCAAACAGGAAACAAACAAACAAACAAACAAACAAACAAACAAAAAACCACAAACAAACAAACAAACAAACAAAAACCAAAAACAAACAATAAACAAAAAACAAACAAACAAACAAAAAAGAGAGAATAGAATCAAAACGCGTGTTTAATACAACCAGACAAGACAGGCGCAAATTTTCGGCCAACTGGCCCTTGTCAAGCATAAACGTAAGATCACAAATGAATTAAACACACACACACACACACACACACACACAATTATACAAAAATGAGGAGAAAAGGACTAAAACTTCCTTGCTGCTTAGTCCAGTGGGAGAGAAAAGGACTAAAAGTCCTCTGTATGCTCCCAAGCCAGGCTGGCTGAATTACAGGCTTGAGGTGTTTGTTGTCAGTGATTCATGGGGGCTTTCGTCTAAATTAAGAGAGAAGAGTGGCAGATTGGTTCAGACGTTCGACTGCCAATAACTAAACTCGAGGTTCCCAGGGTTCGCTCCCCGTAGAGGCCTCGATTTTTCTTTTCAGTTTGACAGGAAAATCGATATGAACGTCTAGTCCTTCGGAAAGGGACTAAAAACGAGACAGACCCGTGTGCCTTCTGGCGGCGCACGCTAAAGATCCCACGGCAGTTGAGAATCGTGAAAAGCAGGGCATTGTCCGGCTGCCTTGGCAAAAAAACATTGGAGAGATAGGTTGATTTCTCAGGTCCCACCCTTTGAAGACCAATTAACCTTCTTGCCTTTCTGAAGTCTTGGTTAAAAAAAAAGTGAACATGAATATGAATTTGAATCGACGGAGAGGGGATAGGCACAGCCCTCGTGGTGCTCGCCCCGGGAAAAGTTGAAGTCTCTGCCACCTCACTCCTCTACGACCTCAGGGTTATGGCACTATCTAGGAAGGACCTCAGGACCTGGCCAGGTCATGGGTTTATGTGCAGGCTTAATGCTTGCGCCGTGATCATTCTGGATCTTCTCCATCACATGGCACCAGTGACGTTAGTGCATATGGAATTCATTCCGAGTGCGGAGACGTCATCTTCAGAAATTGAAACTAAAACTATCGTTTTAAGGGCCGCGGTGGTGCTTTCTTCATCGCAGGTTCTCTCTCTCTCTCTCAGTCTGGCTCCACGACTGAGCAATTACTGTCGTTAGTAGGAGGCTTAGTACACACTGTCCTTACTAAGATGGATCAGAACAGGCATTGTTGAACACAGCGGCAAGGCAGGGTCTTCTTTTGTGGGTGAAACCGTGGTGACTGAAAATCTCTGGCTCCTGTGGCATTGGGACTTAACACTGAACGAATGGAACTGGTGGTACGTTATGCAGTAATCGGAACGAGCGGTATAGGTTCAACTCCAAAGAGCCGGCAGCACAGGAGTCGAGACAGACCAACAACCGACCCCCCCCGCAAAAAAACACAAAAAACACCAAAAAACACCACAAAAGAAAACCCACCCAAAAAACAAACAAAACAAAACAAAACAAAAAACAACAACAAGAAAAAAAAACACACAAAAAAAACAAGCAAAAAACAAAGACAAACAAAAACCACCACCACCACCACCAACAACACAAAAGACAAGAAAAATAAGAAAAAGAAAAAAAAAAAAAAAAGAAAAGAATTTAGCAAGCACGTCTTTGGTTAAGACTGTACATCCTCCCGCCCCTTTTGAATCGGCGATGGTAAAAATCCAGGAGGAACTATCACTAAGTGACAGGCCAGTTTGCCTTAGGGCACCCACCTTACTTCCAATGAATTCGCCTGTCACAGTGCTCCGAGAATGATTACAAGCATTACTTGAAAAGACTTGGACACATGTTAATGCCTGTGAAGAAACTAGCTTGTGACCAGTCGGCCAACTAACTAAGATACAAACTGCGGCCAGGTCAGCCGTCTCAGGAGGATGAACAAAATTGCTGACAGGAGACAGATAAGAAGTGGGCAGTTTTACACGTTTTAACCCACTTCATTCTCGCGGAAGAGTCTGTTGGTGGCCTTCTACTTGGCCTACCTCGGTTCCAGCTTAGTTCAGATGTATTAAATTAGTGTTCTTGTCATCGGTGTTTAATTAACCCTTTCGCTCCCGCAACCCCGTTCACCATCACCCTGTATTGTTAACCATGCTAGCGGAGCAAAAACTTAACCCTTTTGACTCCCTCACCTTATTAACCAGCTTCAAAAACTTAACCTTTTGACTCTCTCATCCTATTCACCAGCTTCAAAAACTGAACCCTTTGACCCCCTCACCCTGTTCTGCAGGAAGCTGGTGGATAGGGTGAGGGAGTCAAAGGGTTAAGTTTTTGCAGTTGGTGGATAGGATGCGGGGGTCAAAAGTTAAAGCCCAGCCGATTGCGTAGAGCCATATCAGGGCTGTAACCAGTTCAAAACACGCACAATATTTCAACAGGAAAGCAAAAAAAAAAAAAAAAAAAAAAAAAGGAAAAGAAATATAACTACACATATCAATGCATTCGCGCACATAATCTAAGGAGATGCTGCTGGCGCTGACCATTCCGTCCAATTTAGCACATGTGGATTTAAAAAACATACCCGAATACAATTTTAAACATAACAAAGGACACTAAAGCATATATAAAAACGGGCCTAAATTACCTAAAAGTGCTTCCACATATCTCATATCTCTAGAGCCAAAAATGCGCTTAACACATATTCCCAGTTATCAATCCAAAGAGAAAGTACGTAAGACTTTATCGAACACATACAGGTGAATGGACCAGTAAGGCAGAAAATTATATGAAGAAAAGAAAGAAAGCAAAGGAGGAAGAAAGAAACAAAGAGAGTAGTGACACAAAAGAGGAAATTTCTTGCACAGAATTTCTAGAAGATGGGCATATTACTTATACTGAAAGAGACTCCGGCATCCACACGGGGAAACGATTTAAATGCAAAAGAAACTGACGAAGACGTCATCATCATCATCATGTGCCCTGCTGCATGGCGTTGGCGATCATGGCCCTCCATACGAATCTATCCCTTAGCGCTGCAAGTACATCTTCCACTCTTTCTATCCTCAGCAAGTCTGTCCAATATTTTCGCACCGAGTCTACCTGATGCTCCCTTTCCCTCCTGCTTTCCTGTTGTGACTAGGTGCTCTGATTTCTCTATAAGTCCAATTTGCCTATTTAGGGGATTTGGATATTATTGAAGCCTAGAGTTTTCTTAGTGTTCGTTTGATAAATAATTTACCACCGTAGTTTTGTTGTTGTTGCTGTAAACATGACCTACAGTTATTTAACATCGCAACATTAAAAACTTGCCTGCTCGCTGCCCATGTTAGTGTCTCCATCATTCTGGTGGTGTCAGCTTAGTGTTTCAAAGGTCCCTTCTAAAGACATTCATCATCATCATCATCAGGTGCCCTGCCACATGGCGTTGACGATCATGGACTTCCATCTGTCTCTATCTCTTGTTGCCTCAAGCATCTCTTCCACCCTCCTCGTCTTCAGCCACTCTGCAAGTCCGTCTAGTATTTTCTCCCTGGGTCTACCTGGTGCTCTCTTTCTCTACAGCTTTCCCGTTGTGATCAGGTGCTCCAAATCCCCTTTCCTCATAAAATGGCCTATAAATGTTGCCTGTCTTTTCCTAATCTTCCTTATGAACGATCTACTTGTGTCTGCCTCCATCAAGACTGTCTCGTTTGTTTTCTTTGCTGTCCATGGAACTCTCAACATTCTTCTTAGAAACCACATCTCGGCTGCCTCAATCTTGTTCTGGCTTTGCTTGTTGACTGTCCACGCCTCACAACCGTACAACAGTATTGGTTCTACATAACATTCAACGTTTTGCTCCCCCCTCCCACCTCCTGCCCATTTCAAGAACTTGCCGGCACATAGGTTTCTTCGTAGGCTCAGAGAGTGCGTGGAGGCCCAAGGAATCTGCCAGATAACAACTGCCAGATTTGCATGGAGCATATATTGAATGCGACGAATCTCTCTTGAACAAATTCCAAACGAATACAGATTCTCCATTTAGGTAGGAACTGGTGGGGAGGCCACTTGGGGGAAATCACTTGTCAAAGTTCAGAGAATAGAAATGAATGAATATTGTTAGCAAGAGACTTTACATTCCTTTAAAAAAAAACACACCTGAAAACAGAAAAAGCATGCTTCTCACTCTTTGTTATATTATTAAGTTACAAAAGTACAAACGATCGCTGAAGTTTCATTTGCTTAAGATGGACCAAAAAACAAACAAACAAAAAACAAAAAAACCCCACCCCAAACTTGATCATTTTCAGCAAACACATCACGAGTAAAACAGCATGCTTAGACCGTTCTGACTGCGTTTTAAGCTCTCAGTTGACCCGTTTGACTCCCTCACCCTATCTACCAGTTTCTTGCAGGAAGCTGACGAATTTGGGTGAGGGAGTCAAAGGGATAAGCTTTTGCAGTTGGTGGACAGGGTGACAGGGTGAGTGGGTCAAAGGGTTAAGTTTTTGCAGCTGCTGGATAGGGTACGGGAGTCGAAGAGTTAAGGTACATGGTAGAAATATACTGGAAATGCTAAAAGCTCAAAATCAACGTCATAATTATGCTCGAAGCGATTTTTGAACCCATTTTTTGACCACTCTATCGAATTTTCTTTAGTTGTCTCTTTTAAAGCCATTCAGCAGAATGAATTCTTCGATTGCTAGCCTCTTCAATATTTACAGAATGATGGCTATAAAATTCACAATGAACTATCACTCTGGTGCTGAGTTTATTTTGAACAAAAATGTCCTGCAATTAACCCACCTATACTCCAACACTGGTTATGTAAAAACCATCACGTGAAAGAGTTAACAGATTGGAGCACACGGAAGGAAACAGCTTCTGAGTCACCCAACTTACTGAGACAAGATCCGATAAGAAAGCAGTGTCCAGCGGTAGGCTGATAAAATACCAGTATAAAATATAGACTAGTGTCCAGCGGTAGGCTGATGAAATACCAGTATGAAATATAGACTAGGTAAAACATAGTCTCGGTAGGGCTTCAGGATCTGGCCAGCTCATGGGTTTACGTACAGGTTTAAGGCTTGTGCCATGATCACCATTCACATGGCACCTGTTACGTTAGTGCATATGGAATTCGTTCCGAGCGCGGAGACGTCGTCTTGAGAAACTGAAACTGAAACTGAAACTATCAGAAGGATGAAACAGTGTTATATGATAGAAACAAATCAAGCGTGAACAATTTCAGACTTGTCTGTTGCAATGAACACTGTGACTGTGTCAAAACGCATTCGCTTTACAGTCATATTACATAGGTCTTTGGAAAGATCCATAATTTTTTCACCAAAATGATAGATTTAAAATTAACAAGGAATCACCACAGAACAAGACGTCAACACCAGACTCGGAAATGCCTGGGGCGCACTAAATCAACTGGACAAAATCTGAAAATCCAATCTACCAGACAATCTGAAAAGGAACTTCTTCCGAGCAGCAGTAGAGTCCGTTCTTACATATGGTTCAATCTCTTTGACCCTAACAAGGACATTGGAGAAGAAGATTGATGGAGCATATACACGAATGCTGCGTGCAGCCCTGAACAAATCCTGGAGAGAACATCCAACTAACAAAGAATTATACGTTAAGATCCCACCAATCAGTAAATCAATACGGCAACAAAGACTGCGCTTCGCGGGACACTGCTGGCGGAGCAAAGAACTGGTGGGGGATGTTCTATTATGGAGACCCAGCCATGGCAAACAAAGACCAGGACGTCCAAAGGAGACCTTCATCGACCAACTGATGGATGATACGGGCTGTCAGTATGATGAACTACCTACTGCAATGTCTGACAGAGAAGGATGGAAGAAACGTGTCATGGATAGCCGAGCAAGCTCGACATGATGATGATGAGGAATCACCACTGCATGGGATCTCATCTTGGGTCTTTGTTTCATTTAGGGTTTAACTGTGTCGCTGATGCTTCAGGGAGGAATGGCAGAATGGTTCAGATGTTCGCCTGCATATTACTGAACGTGAGGTTCCAGGGTTCGCTCCCTGTAGAGGCCTCGACTTTCCTCCTCGGAAAATCGAACTGTATGTCTAGTCCTTCGGAAGGGGACGAAAAACGAGACGGACTCGTGTGCTTTCTGGCTGGGAACATTAAAGATCCTACGGCAGTTGAAAATCGTGAAGAGCAGGGCATTGCCCGGCTGCCTTGGTAAAAGTCAATTGAGAGATAGGTTGATTTCCCAGGTCCCACCCCTTGAAGACCAATTAGCCTTCTTGCCTTTCTGAAGTTTTGGTAAAAAAAAATTATAAACATGAATTCGAATTTGATTCGACTAAGCGGGGATGGGCACAGCCCTCGTGGTGCTGGCCCCGGGAAAAGTTGAAGTCTCTGCCACCTCACTCCCCTAGGACCCTATGGTTATGGAACTATCTAGGTAGGACCTCAAGACTTAGCCAGCTCGTGGGTTTATGTGCAGGCTTAAGGCTTGTGCCGTATTCATTCTGGATCTTCTCCATCACGTGGCACCAGCAACGTCAGTGCATATGGAATTCATTCCGAGTGCGGAGACGTCATCTTCAGAAATTGAAACTGAATTGAAACCAATGCTTCAGCAGACTGTCCCAGTATTTTATTAACATAACCAAAAGAGGCCAGTGATCAGTGACACTGGTCATCATAATCCTGGTTTTTTTTCTTTTTATAAGAAATACAGCTCTTTCTTTTCTATCATAAGATGATGAACGTAGGCACAAAACATCTTATCATACCAAGACATTCAGATTTCTATGACTTGTTAAGTGACTGTATTGTATATAACAAGGCATATCTCATTCTGCAGTCAATAGTACATCCGGTTCTGGCGTAAAAATTAGTTCAACCGAGCTAATAAAAATGTACATTCATCACGTCTGAAACCAGGCTCAGTTCCCCACAGCGAGAGAAGAGAGAGAGAGAGAGAGAGAGAGGGAGGAAGGAGGGAGGGAAGGAGGGAGGGAAGGAGGGAGGGAAGGAGGAGACAAACAATACAATACAATACAATACTTTATTTGTATAGCGCAAAATCTATCAAATCTAAGAGCTAAAACAGACACACACGCACGCACGCACACACACACACACACACACACGCACACACACACACACACACACACACACACACGCACACACACACACACGCACACGCACACGCACACGGCTAAAATGGGGAGAAAGAATAAAAGCAATGGAAAATTATAGAGAGCATATTATATACAATTATATATTACAATGTGATTCCCCTCCGAGTGGAGACAGGCTGCAGAGGGGATTGAGTGAGGTCAGGATTTTATGCAGAGGAGAAAAGGTGAGTTTTGAGAGCGGACTTGAAGGAGACAAAAGTAGGTTGCTGACGGATAGAGAGAGGAAGTTTGTTCCAGGAAAGTGGACCAGAAACAGAGAAGGCTTGTGGACCATAGGTATTGAGCTTAGTGCGTGGAAAGCGAAAAGTCAGAGGATCGGAGGCAGAGCGGAGGGTACATGAGGGAACATAGATCTCAAGTAGGCTTGACAAGTAATCGGGGGCTGCGTTACTGAGGCCTTTGTAGCACATGGTGTCTAGTTTGTACTGTATGCGCTTTGATACAGGGAGCCAGTGAAGTTGTGCCAGGAGAGGAGATATGTGGTCAGCTTTTTTCTTTTTTAGACAGAGAGGAGGTAGGACAGAGAGAGACAGGGAGAGAGAGAGAGAGAGAGAGAGAGAGAGAGAGAGAGAGAGAGAGAGAGAGAGAGAGAGAGAGAGAGAGAGAGAGAGAGAATTATAAAACCTAAACACGAATGTACATCCCATTTTCTTCAAATCATCGGTGTAGACTTAATTTCTGGCATCATCCATTCTGACCTGGAAAATATCTCAGTTCTAATCGTGAATGGTGTGAGAAAAAAAAAAGCTTCAAAGAGCTACCTAGTTCATGGTAAAGTTGTTTCGGGCAATCTGTAAATACTTTGACAGAAGTTTCCTCTGAAGAATCCATAACAAATAATATGCCAGAGATAAAGACTAACACCGCGGAACATATTAGGCAGACAAGCAAAACTTCTATCTTCCCACTTTATGAAATAGGCTTTCCATTTTTCATCGTAAAAATAAAAACAAGCAAAAGAAAACAAACAAACAAACAAACAAACAAACAAACAAACAAAGATCACTGCATTTATACATACAGGTACAACTGTGAGTGCGTGTGATAGGGTATATAATATGTCACTGTATATAATTATTGTGTTTAATATAGAAACATATGTATACCACTTTAGATCGATAGACAAAATCGTTTGCATCTTTGATTAAAACCAACTTTATGAGGAAAAACAAACAAAGCGGTGGAAGTACATTTCATCGGCTCAAATGCAGAAAACAAACAAACAAACAAACAAACAAACAAACAAAACAACAACAACCAAAAAACCCAAATAAACAAACAAACAAACAAACAAACAAAGAAACAAACAAAACAAACAAAAACAAACAAACAAACAACAACAACAACAAAAACACAAAAAACCCTTATGTTTAAATTCTCTAGAAATGACAAAAAGAACAACACTTCGGATAAACAACCCTGAGACAGTTAGATCAAAACATCTTAGGAAACAAAGGAGCCTTCTCTTTCTTTCTCTCTTCCTTTCTATTTCAATACGCACAAAACTGAAAAATGAAAAAAAAAAAAGGTCACAGCTTACCAAAAAGTCTTCGATGTCAGACTCGCAAAGTGCAACGTTTAACATCTACACGGAATCTTCAAGGGAGAGCTGTGTATGTCTGCGACCAAACATCGACTGAACATACATGTACTACCGTGTGTTTTATTGGTTTTTCAATGTCAACAAAAAAAAAAAGCACAAATCACATGAACGAGTCTGACCCATTTTTTCTGTCCAATCATTTACTGTTTTTGAATCTCATTGTCAGACCAATGGGTGGAATTAAAACTGTTGCAGTATTAAGTTACACCCTCTACGCTTCATTTTTTTTTTCTCCTAGTTAGTCGCGCACATTAACCACCGAGATATTTTGGTAGGCCTTGCCTATACAGCTAACACTGTTACAGTATCAAGTGACATCGATATCACAGTTACAATAAACACTGTTACAGTATCAAGTGACATCGATCTCACAGTTACAATAAACACTGTTACAGTATCAAGTGACATCGATATCACAGTTACAATAAACACTGTTACAGTATCAAGTGACATCGATATCACAGTTACAATAAACACTGTTACAGTATCAAGTGACATCGATATCACAGTTACAATAAACACTGTTACAGTATCAAGTGACATCGATATCACAGTTACAATAAACACTGTTACAGTATCAAGTGACATCGATATCACAGTTACAATAAACACTGTTACAGTATCAAGTGACATCGATCTTACAGTTACAATAAACACTGTTACAGTATCAAGTGACATCGATCTTACAGTTACAATAAACACTGTTACAGTATCAAGTGACATCGATATCACAGTTACAATAAACACTGTTACAGTATCAAGTGACATCGATATCACAGTTACAATAAACACTGTTACAGTATCAAGTGACATCGATATCACAGTTACAATAAACACTGTTACAGTATCAAGTGACATCGATATCACAGTTACAATAAACACTGTTACAGTATCAAGTGACATCGATCTCACAGTTACAATAAACACTGTTACAGTATCAAGTGACATCGATATCACAGTTACAATAAACACTGTTACAGTATCAAGTGACATTGATCTCAACAGTTACAATAAACACTGTTACAGTATCAAGTGACATCGATCTTACAGTTACAATAAACACTGTTACAGTATCAAGTGACATCGATCTCACAGCTACAATAAACACCGTTACAGTATCAAGTGACATCGATATCACAGTTACAATAAACACTGTTACAGTATCAAGTGACATTGATCTTACAGTTACAATAAACACCGTTACAGTATCAAGTGACATCGATATCACAGTTACAATAAACACCGTTACAGTATCAAGTGACATCGATATCACAGTTACAATAAACACCGTTACAGTATCAAGTGACATCGATCTTACAGTTAACCACTGTTACAGTATCAAGTGACATCGATCTTACAGTTACAATAACCACTGTTACACTATCAAGTGACATCGATCTTACAGTTACAATAAACACTGTTACAGTATCAAGTGACATCGATATCACAGTTACAATAAACACCGTTACAGTATCAAGTGACATCGATCTTACAGTTACAATAAACACCGTTACAGTATCAAGTGACATCGATATCACAGTTACAATAACCACTGTTACAGTATCAAGTGACATTGATCTCAACAGTTACAATAAACACTGTTACAGTATCAAGTGACATCGATATCACAGTTACAATAAACACTGTTACAGTATCAAGTGACATCGATCTTACAGTTACAATAAACACCGTTACAGTATCAAGTGACATCGATCTTACAGTTACAATAAACACCGTTACAGTATCAAGTGACATCGATCTCACAGTTACAATAAACACTGTTACAGTATCAAGTGACATCGATCTTACAGTTACAATAAACACTGTTACAGTATCAAGTGACATCGATCTTACAGTTAACCACTGTTACAGTATCAAGTGACATCGATATCACAGTTACAATAAACACGTTTCAGGCAAGAGACTGATGGTTGTAAATTCCACAATGAACTGAAACTGAACGGTATTTTTGCCTCAGTAAAAAAAAACAAAAAAACAAAAAAAAACTCAAAGCTAGAGCAACCTAATTCATGGTTAAAGTTAAGTTGTTTCGGGGAAAACGTCCCTCAATTAAATTGCAAGGCTGGTAAGCCTACAAGGAACTAGGCCTACCAATTATAAAACGGTAAGTCTGCCCCGGGCAAAACGTCCCTCAATTAAATTACAGGACTGTTAAGCTTACAATGAACTGGGCCTACCCATTACACAGTAAATCTGCCCCGGGCGAAACGTCTCTCAGTTAACCCACCTTCACTGACAGACAAGTTTACAAGCATCAAGTGAAAACATTAGCAACTTTGTAACACTGTGAGGAAATCGCGTCTGACTCATCCAGCCTGTTGATTGATAGGCCTACATGAGGTGTGACTAAAAACTCGTCTTCAGGAGGGCGAGTGAAAGTTGTAAAAGACAGAGAGGAGAGGAGTCTTCAACTTCAGACGTGTTAATTGCGCTAGAGTGAATGAGAAACACCCGACGGTTCTGGATTGGACCCAGGGCATCAATGCCTCACCGCTCTCCAACCACCTCGCACCTCCCGATGCCACAGGGTAGCCATTTCACCAAACAAAGAGGGGGATACCCATGCCCTGCACGATCCATTCGGACCCAGTCATCAGTTACATCGCACCTCGCGATACCACAGGGTAGCCATTTCAGCGAGCAAAGAGGGGGGGATGTCAGTGCGCTTCATGATCCATTCGGACCCAGTCATCAGTTACCTTGTTTACACACCAAGCGATAAGATGGAGAGATGACAAACTCTTGGGACATAGCTACACAACGCGGTCCAACCAGGTCCAGCCCTGCCACCGGATAAAGGGAGAATGGGAGAGCCCTGTCTTGCCTTAAAGTGTTGGTCTTCATCTCTCTATTGTGCAGTCGTCAGCTCGCATAGCTGCAGGCTCTTCTCCCATTACAATAGTCTTGACATTGAGAATGTATCGGTGTCGGGATAGGCATGACCCTCTCCACCCCCGCCACTCCTGTCCTGTCGTCTGTACTGTCTTCTCTTATATAACATTTTCTCGCCCTCCTGGACAATAGTCTTCGAGTGTGTTGAAAAGACAGGAGGAAATTGCTTCCGCCTCTTCCAGTCTATGGACACATAGGCTATGACCGAAGACTTATCTTTAGTAGGGTGAGTCATCATCATCATCATCATCATCATCAGGTGCCCTGCCGCGTGGCGTTGGCGATCATGGACTTCCATCTGTCTCTATCTCTTGTTGCCTCAAGCATCTCTTCCACCCTCCTTGTCTTCAGCCACTCTGCAAGTCCGTCTAGTATTTTCTCCCTGGGTCTACCTGGTGCTATCGGTGTGGGGGTCTATCGGTGTGGGGGTCTATCAGTGTGGGGGTCTATCAGTGTTGGGGTCTATCAATGTGGGGGTCTATCAGTGTGGGGGTCTATCGGTGTGGGGGTCTATCAGTAAGGGGGTCTATCAGTGTGAGGGTCTATTGGTGTGAGGGTCTATCAGTGTGGGGGTCTATCGGTGTGGGGTCTATCAGTGTGGGGGTCTATCGGTGTGGGGGTCTATCAGTGTGGGGGTCTATCAGTGTGTGGGTCTATCAGTTTTGGGTCTATCAGTGTGGGGGTCTATCGGTGTGAGGGTCTATCAGTGTGGGGTCTATCAGTGTGGGGGTCTATCAGTGTGGGGGTCTATCGGTGTGGGGGTCTATCAGTGTGGGGGTCTATCAGTGTGGGGGTCTATCAGTGTGTGGGTCTGTCGGTGTAGGGGTCTATCAGTGTGGGGGTCTATCAGTGTGGGGCTCTATCAGTGTGGGGTCTATCAGTGTGTGAGTCTATCAGTGTGTGGGTCTATCAGTGTGGGGTCTATCAGTGTGGGGATCTATCGGTGTGGGGGTCTATCAGTGTGGGGGTCTATTGGTGTGGGGATCTATCAGTTTTGGGTCTATCAGTATAAGAATCTATCGGTGTGGGGATCTATCGGTGTGAGGGTCTATCAGTGTGGGTCTATCGTGTGGGGTCTATCGGTGTGAGGGTCTATCAGTGTGGAGGGTCTATCAGTGAGGGGGTCTATCAGTGTGGAGGTCTATCTAGGTTATCGTGTGAGGTCTATCGGTGTGAGGGTCTATCGGTGTGGGGTCTATCGGTGTGGGGTCTATCGGTGTGGGGGTCTATCGGTGTGGGGTCTATTGTGTGGGGTCTATCAGTGTGGGAATCTATGATGAGTGAGCGTTGTAAAAACAGACAGCGGAGGAGGGTTCGCCTTTGGACATGTTAGTTCCAGTAGACATTGTCAGCTACATCCTGATCTCGTTAGACAAACATCGTTCGCTAAACTGCTCAGCATTCACAGATCATGCAGATAATAGATTACTTATCTACTTTCGATACAACAATGGCCTTAGCTGTACATGCTCTTTTTTGGAGACTGAAGGTTGGAGTCTGCAGTTTATCCAAGATGGATTTCCCCTGTGGGGATGCTGGGGACTCTTTCAGTATAAATAGTATCCCCACTTTCTGGAAATTCTGGGCTAGAAATTTCCTCCTTTCTGTCACTCTCTTTGTTTCTTTCTTCCTCCTTTGCTTCCTGTCATTTCTTGCTAGTCATTTTTCTGCCTTGTTGATCCATTCACCTGTATGTGTTCGAAAAGTTTTACGTACTTTCTCTTAGGATTGATATTTGGGTACGTGTATTAAGTGCATTTTTGGCTCTGGGAAGTGAGATACGCGGAAGCAATTTTAGGTAATTTTCGTCGCCTCCCCCCCTCCCCCCCGTTGGGTTGCCGGGGGCTCTTTCAGTATAAATAGTATCCCACCTTCTGGAAATTCTGTGCTAGAAATGTTCCTCTTTTCTGTCACTCTTTTTGTTTCTGTCTTGTTGCTTTGTTTTCTGTCATTTCTACTTATTTTCTCCCTTAATGGTCCATTCACCTGTATTTTTTCGATAAAGTCTTACGTATTTTTTCTTCGGATTGATAATTGGGGTACATGTATTAAGTGCATTTTTGCTCTAAGGAGGTGAGATAATGCGGAAGCAATTTTAGGTAATTTATGCCTGTTTTTTATATATGTTTTGGTGTCTTATGTATGCTTATATTTTATTCAGGTGTGTTTTTTAAATTTCCCCCTGTGCGATAAATCGGACGGAATGGTCCTACGCCGGGGGCATGTCCTTAGATTATGTGCGCGAATGCATTGATATGTGTACTTATTTTCTTTTCTTTTTTTTTTTTTCCTGTTGAAGTTTTGTGTTTTGAAGCAGTTATAGCCCTGATATGGCTCTGCGCAGTCGGCTGGGCTTTAAACAACAATAAAAATAAAAAAAGGGCCCAGTTTTATATATGTTTTAGTGTCCTTACTTATGTTTAAATTTATATTCAGGTAAGTTTTTTTAAAATCTTCTGTGCGATAAATTGGGCGGAGTGGTCAAGCCAGGGGCATCTCTTCAGATCATGCGCGCAAATGCATTGATATGTGTACTTGATTTTCTTTTCTTTTCTTTTTCCTGTTGAAGTATTGCGTAAGTTTTGAAACAGTTATAGCCCTGATATGGCTCTACGCAGTCGGCTGGGCTTTAAACAACAATAAAAAAACAATAAGCATTCACTAAAAACGAAGGCCGTAATACCCACTCGAACCCACCTGTACTTAATTAAAGAATACTTACGCGCATTACATCAAAAAAGTTAATATAAACTCACACATGAGCAGACACGTTTTTTCTTTTTTTTTTTCTTTAATTTTTTTCTTTCTTTCTTTCTTTCTTTCTTTCTTTTTTAACCTATCCAGTCTACTGAGATTCGAATATACTCCAAGAATGGCGTTCGGGAGGGCGAGAAAATGTTGTGTAATAGAAGACAGGTGAGAGAGGTCAGGGGGTTCATACCGATATTATCCTGACACAATTGGAAACCTCGTTCTCGGTATGATAATACTTTACAACTCTTACTAAGGGCGATAACCGATGTCATAGAAAGTGGGGATTGTGGGTAGAAACCGAATCTGATTATGAAACTGAGACTGTCCATAATTTGCGCATTCTTCGGATAGACGAAAATTTGCTACAGCCATACGGACATCGGCAGATTTGCATTCCTTCTTCTCTTTTTTTTCTTTCTTTCTCTTGGGGAGGCTGCACGCATTAACCATTTAACTGAGATAGTTTGGTAGGCGTCGCCTATAGTAGCTGGGAATTTGGCTTCTGGTGTTTGTGGCAAACACCACCCACTTCCTGTCCTCGCCCTTTTAGCTTCGATTGTGTGTGTGTGTGTGTGTGTGTGTGTGTGTGTGTGTGGTGTGTTGTTGTGTGTGTGTGTGTGTGTGTGTGTGTATGTGTGTGGTGTGTGTGTGTGTGTGTGTGTTTTGTTTGTTATGTGTTGTGTGTTGTATATATGTGTTGTGTGATGTGTGTGTTGTTTGTGTGTGTTTTGTGTGGTGTTGTGTGTGTGTTTGGTGTTTGTGGTGCTTGTGTGTGTGTGTGTGTTGTTTGTGTGTGTATGTGTGTTGTGTATTGTGTGTGTGTGTGTGTGTGTGTGTTGTGTGTGTGTGGTGTGTGTTTGTGTGTTGTGTGTGTGTGTTTTGTTGTTGGTTGGTGTGCTGTGTGTGTCTGTGTGTCTTGTGTGTTTTGTTGTTGTGATATGTGTGGTGGCGCGCGCTTGCGTGTTGTGTATATATGTGTGCGCTCACGCAGCGAAGTAAAAGTCGACGTGTACACGATTTAAACAGCCTTGTCCCATTAAACGTAATGTCGTCAATACATGACATATAATAATAATAATAATAATAATAATAATAATAATATAATAATAATAATAATAATAATAATTAATTACAATATTTATATAGCGCAAAATCTTGATAAAATCAAATCTAAGCGTGTGTGTGTACATATGGCTCTGCACAGTCGGCTGGGCTTTAAACAACAATAAAAATAAAAAAGGCCCGTTTTATATATGCTTTAGTGTCCTTACTTATGTTTACATTTATACTCAGGTAAGTTTTTTTTAAATCTCCTGAGCGATAAATTGGGCGGAGTGGTCAACGCCAGGGGCATCTCTTCAGATCATGTGCGCAAATGCATATGTTGTGACCTACCATTTTACAAGTGTAGGAAACGCTCATAGCTTGGGGGATCTGTGGGTGTGGGGATCTATGGGTGTGGATGGTCATTTTGGTCTGTGTGGATCTATCGGTGTGGGGATATATCGTTGTGGGGATCTTGGGTGTGGGGATCTTGGATGGGTGTGGGGATCTTCGGTGTGGGGTGGTCTTATCGTTGTGGGGATCTTATCTGGTGGATATGATGGCTTGGGGATCTTGGTGTGATGTAATTGGTGTGAGGATCTATCGTGTGGGATATCGTTGTGGGGATCTGTGGTGTGGATCTGTGGTGTGGGATCGGTGGGATCTGTGGTGTGGGGACTATCGTGTGGGATCATTGGGATTATCGGTGTGAGGATCTACGTGTGGATCTATGGTGTGAGGATTATCATTGTGGGCATCTACGTTGGGATTGGTGTGAGGTAGTATCTACTGGCAGGTGTGAGGATCTATCATGTGGGGTCTGTGGGGATCATCATGTATGTGGCATCTTGGATTGGTGTGAGGATCTAGTTTGGGGTATGGTGTGAGGATCTATCGTGTGGGGATAATCGTTGTGGGGGTTAAACTATAGGTATGGTGTGAGGATCTGGTGATCTATGTGTGAGGATCATGTTGATCTATTGTGGGATCTATCGTTGTGGGGATCTATCGGGTTGTGGGGTCTATCGTTGTGGTGATCTATCGGGTGTGGGGATCTATCGTTGTGGGGATCTATCGGTGTGACAATCCACAAGAATTATAAAAAAACTACCATTAGCCAGCGACCTTGCTTTAAACAAGATGACACTGAAGGTCATCCACTGTAATTGTACTCATGACCTGTTAGGGAAAACTTGCCTTAAAAAGAATGACTCAATGCATGGGTGGACATCGTTTCTGACCAATTCAGCCAGATGGGGAACAAAAAATCCAAAAAGAAATCATGAACTGCGTAACTAGATAGCAGCTTGCTTGTGTGGGACGACATGTCATTCATCCATATTTTCTTCTTCTTTGTCTTCTTCTTCTCCTTCTCCTTGTTCTTGCTTTTCTTGTTCTTGTTGTTGTTATTCTTCTTTTTCTTCTTCTTCTTTCTTCTTTTCTTGTTCCTCTTGTTCTTCTTGTTCTTCTTGTTTGTTGTTGTTCTTCTGCTTCTGTTTCTGCTTCTTCGTCTTCGTCTTCGTCATCTTCGTCTTCTTCTTCTTCGTCTTTTCTTCTTCTTCTTTTCCTCCTCCTCCTCCTTCTTTTTCTTCTTCTTCTTCTTCTTTGTCGTTATCGTCTTCTTCTTTGTCGTCGTCTTCTTGTTCTTGTTCTTCTTGATCTTGTTCTTCTTGTTCTTGTTCTTGTTGTTGTTGTTGTTGTTGTTGTTGTTGTTCCTCTTCTTCTTCTTGTTCTTCTTCTTCTTCGTCCCTTCGTTTTCTTCTTTTCTTGTTCTTCTTGTTCTTGTTCTTCTTCTTTCACCGTGTTCTTTGAATTGTTCTTGTTCTTCTTGTTCTATTTGTTCTTCTTCGTCCCTTCGTCTTCTTCTTCTTCTCTTTTTCTTTCTCTTCCACTTCTTCTTCTTCTTCTTTGTCATCGTCTTCTTGTTCTTCTTCTTCATCTTCTTCTTCTTCTTCTTTCACCTTGTTCTTGTTCTTCATCATCATCATCATCATCATCTCATCATCATCATCATCATCATCATCATCATCATCATCATCATCTTCATAAATTCATCTACTTCTTTGTCACCTTGTTCTTCGTCTTGTTCTTGTTTTTCATCTTCTTTTTTTTTTTTCTTCTTCTTTTTTCACCTTCTTCTTTTTCTTCTCTTCTCCTCCTTCTTCTCCTTCTTTTTTCTTCTTCTTTTTCTTCTTCTTCTTCTCTTCGTCTCGTCGTCGTCGTCGTCGTCTCCTTCTTCTTTAGTGTTCCTATATTTTTGTCTCGGATGCGTGTATGCACGTTTTTTTGTTTTTTTCTTTTTTGTCTTTTCTTATGAGCTTCTGATTATACGTAAAAATTTGTTTTTAACCGTTATGACAGTCTATCATTGTCCTCGATGTGCGTCAAGTTTTGTTCAGCAGAACTTCTTCAGAGTCACATTGACCTTGGAAAGTACAAAATTTTCATTTTCTGCAATAATTGTGTAAATAAAAGTGGAGGTTGTGAGAGAATCGGTGGACGGATTTGATTTTTTCCCTTTACAGGTAGGAGGCTTCTTTAAAGTCACAGTGACAGTGAGAAGTACGGGCGTTGCATTATCAGTAGTGATTGTTGTGTACAAAAGTTATCTTTATTAGAATCACAAGACCGGCCCCTCCCCCTCCCCCTTTCCCTTTTTGTCTCCCTTACAACTGCAATGAACCCATTTTCGGCTAGATTTTTTGGCCTGACGCGGTCGCCGATGTGAACAGAATGAGAAGAGGTACTTACAGAAACAAAAAAGAAAGAAAGAAAGAAAGAAACAAACCCCAAAACAACAACAACAAAAACGAAAAAGATTAAAAGGAAAAAGGAAGAAAAAAAAAAAATGGAACAGGACAGGTCACAATGCCATAATTATTCAGACGTGTCAGTCTCAGCAACACTGTCATTCGCACCAAACTTAGCAAATTCAAGTTGGCGGAATGTATGGAAAACAAACACAATAGGTGCTTGTATCTCTCGGGCCTGGATGACGACAGGATACATTATAATCGTAAGTGTAGTGTACAGCCTTGTCACACAGTCTTAATCCTAGATGAAACTCCAGAGTACCATGATTATCGCCATCATCATCACAGCAGAGTGGCTGAATGGTTCAGACGTTCGCATGCCAATAATTAAACACGAGGTTCCAGAAAATAATTTGTTCTCCGTTGAGGCTTCGACTTTTCTCCTCAGTTTGACCGGAAAATAGAACTTCTACTCCTACAGAAGGGGACTAAAAACCGAATCGGACCCGTGTGCCTTCTGGCCTGCTCACTCACGCTAAATATCCCACGGCAGTTGAAAATCGAGAAGACCGGCTGCTCTGATATAAAACATTAGAGAGATAGGTCCCAGATCCCTCCCCTTAAAGGCCAATTAGCCATCTTGCGTTTTTAAGTTCTTGGTAAAAAAATAAAGGGGTGGGGGTGAGGTGGGGTGGGGTATGGGGGGGGGGGGTGCTGTACTGCGTGGATGCAAAGGGAGAGCAGCCCGAGTTTCATATGGTAAATCCACTGTGACAAAAAAAACAACAAACAACAACAACAAGCAAAAAAACTCGAATATGAATATGAATAGTAAGTACAAAGTACAGGCTTGTCACGCGGTCTTAATCCTAGATGAAACTCCATAGTCATCGTGATTATCATTTCCATCGTCTTAATAACATTGTGGAAAACTGAACCAGTTTTTTGTAGCCATTAAAACGTATATATAGATCTATCTGACGTCGGGGTTTGTAGGTCAGCTTTCAGGAGAGATCGCGAAGCTCTCTCAGGTAAT
>CM060315.1:14559853-14574853 GCA_030674185.1 Monoplex corrugatus | reverse complement strand
TCAAAATCAAGCGCCTTACAGTTATGCTACTACTACTACTACTACTGCTACTGATTTGATTTATATATCAAAATCAAGCGCCTTACAGTTATGCTACTGCTACTACTACTACTACTACTGCTACTGATTTGACTTATATATCAAAATCAAGCGCCTTACAGTTATGCTACTACTACTACTACTACTGCTACTGATTTGATTTATATATCAAAATCAAGCGCCTTACAGTTATGCTATTACTACTACTACTACTACTACTGCTACTGATTTGATTTATATATCAAAATTAAGCGTCATACGGTTATACTACTACTACTACTACTACTACTATTATTACTACTACGCTTTATCATCATCATCATCATCATCGTCGTCGTCGTCGTCGTCGTCATCCATCATCATCCATCCATCATCATCATAATCATCATCATTCTCGTTAACACTCAGGATCTATGAAATTTAGAGACTTCACTATAGACCCTATTATTGTTATTGTTGTTGTTGTTACTATCATCATCATCATCATCAGTATTGTTATTATCATCATTATCATCATTATTACTATTATTTATAATAATAATTACAATATTTTTATATAGCGCAAAATCTTGATAAAATCAAATCTAAGCGCTGAAACAGACACACACACGCACGCACGCACGCACACACACGCACGCACACACACACACACACACACACATACACACACACACACACACACACACACACACACACACACACACACACACACACACACGCATGGCTATAAATGGGGAGAAAGAATAGAAGCAATGGAAAATTATAGAGAGCATATTATATACAATTATATATTACAATGTGATTCCCCTCCGAGTGGAGACAGGCTGCAGAGGGGGTTGAGTGAGGTCAGGATTTTATGCAGAGGAGAAAAGGTGAGTTTTGAGAGCGGACTTGAAGGAGACAAAAGTAGGTTGCTGACGGACTGAGAGAGGAAGTTTGCTCCAGGAGAGTGGACCAGAAACAGAGAAGGCTCGTGGACCATAGGTATTGAGCTTAGTGCGTGGAAAGCGAAAAGTCAGAGGATCGGAGGCAGAGCGGAGGGTACGTGAGGGAACATAGATCTCAAGTAGGTTTGACAGGTAATTGGGGGCTGCATTATTGAGGCTTTTGTAGCACATGGTGTCTAGTTTGTACTGTTTGCGCTTTGATACAGGGAGCCAGTGAAGTTGTGCCAGGAGAGGAGATATGTGGTCAGCTATTTTCTTTTTGAGTACAAGGCGTGCAGCATTGTTTTGAATGCGCTGTCGGATGTGAATGGTGGAGGCAGAAAGACCAGACAGGAGTGAATTGCAATAGTCAATGCGAGACATTATGAAGGAGAGAACGAGTTTTGCAGTTGTTTCGACAGAGAGATACTTCCTGATCAGGCTTATACGATGGAGGTGATAGTAGCAAGATCTGGCTGTTTGAGAAACAAAGTTGTTCATGGAGAGGGTAGAGTCAATGCAGACACCAAGGTTTTTAGCTGAATCAGAAATTGGGACTGATGTGCTACATAATGGGAGAGAAAGAGGAGGCAGCTGAGAAAGTTTCTGACGGGTGCCAATGAGGATAGCTTCTGTCTTGTCGTCGTTAAGCTGAAGTTTGTTGTATGTCATCCAGTTCTTAATGTCCGAGTAACACTCAGAGGTGCGAGTCAAGAGGTGCTGTATATTGTCAGGTGAGTCACTGTCTTGAAGTTGGGTGTCATCAGCATAGAAGTGGTGTTTTATAGAGTGGGAGTTGTAAAGAGTGAAAAGAACAGGGCCAAGGACAGATCCTTGTGGAACACCACAGGTCAGGTATGCAGGTTGAGAGTAAGTGCCATTGATGAGAACAGTTTGTTTTCTGTTTGATAGATATGAAGTGAACCAGGAGAGAACAATGTCAGAGATGTCCAAAAGTATGATGAAGTCTAGAAAAGGAGAATACCATGATCAATGGTATCAAAGGCTGCAGACAGATCAAGGAGAGTGAGGAGAGAGACTTTGCCAGTATCAGTTGCAAGGAGGAGATTGTTGAGAATGTGTAGTAGGGCAGTTTCAGTGCTATGGCACTGGCGGTACCATTATTATGATTATTATCAGAAGTAGTATTGTTGTTATTATCATTATATATTATTCTTATTATCATTATCATTATTAACATTATTATTCTACGCTGACCTTTTGAAAAAGGCCATGGAGTTTTTAATTTCAACGCGGGTTATACAATATTCCGTGCTTTTTATCATCGGTCCTAGAATTCTATTCCAGGCCTATCTGGAACTGATGAAAATTGATGGAACATGCCGTTTCGATTTCAACACGGTTATACCTAAACTATATTTGGTGCTTTTATCGTCGGGTTGTGGAATTCTATTTTAGGCCTATCTGTATAACTCATGAAAATCGCTGACAAAGCACAATTTTGGAAATCAGACGGTTGACAGATTTGACCTTGACAACGAGGTCAAAAGTTTGGTCAGAAGGGGCCGGGCGTGCCCTTAACAGTCTTTTGAAGATCTTGATAAGAATGACGCAACGCTAGGCGTAGTTGTATTAAAAAAAAAAGAAGAGCAAGAGCACCTAAGCTTACTGGGCGTGTCAGATTTGAAAGCAGGTTTTTTGTATTTGTCCAATTCTAGCATTTTGCAGATCTTGATAAGAATGACACAATGCTAGGCGTGGTTGTATTAAAAAAAAACAAACAAGAGTGGCACCACCTAAGCTACTGGGCGTGTTATATTTGAAAGCAGGTTGGTTGTATTTGTCCAGTTCTGGCATACATACATACATACATACAGTCATACATACATACATTCATACATACATACATACATACATACATACATACATACTACATATATACATACATACATACATACATACATGCATACATACATGCATACATACATACATGTATACATATATGTATATATGTATATATCTATCTATCTATCTATCTATCTGTCTATCTATGTATCTATGTATCTATGTATCTATGTATCTATCCACGTATCTATCTATCTATGTATCTATCTATCTATCTATCTATCTATCTACCTATCTATCTATATCTATCTATCTATATCTATCTATATATCTATATCTATCTATCTATCTGATCTATCTATCTATCTATATATCTATCTATCTATCTATATCTATATCTATCTATCTATCTATCTATATCTATCTATATCTATCTATCTATCTATTTATATCTATCTATATCTATCTATCTATCTATCGATCTATCAACTCCCCCTTCTCTCTCTATATATATATATATGCATGTGTGTGTGGATAGATAGACATACAGAGGGACACAGACAGACAAACAGACAGACAGACAGACAGACAGGTAGGTAGGTAGGCAGATAGGCAAACAGATAGGCAGATAGATAGGCAGATAGATAGATGGGTGGATGGGCGAACGGAGACGGACGGACGGACGGACAGACAGACAGACTGAGAGATAGATAAATCGATCGATAGATAGATAGATCGATAGATAGATAGATAGATAGATAGATAAGATAGATAGATAGATAGATAGATAGATAGATAGATGTAGATAGATAGATAGATAGATAGATAGATAGATAGATAGATAGATAATGTGTATGTGTGTGTAGAGCATCGTCAGGTCAGAGCGAAGTCTTTGCTACAGTATGACAATAGACTCTACGACCTGCGCCTGTCTCCGCTGCCTTGTGGGTTACCCCTTGGGTGGGGAAAGGCTATGGGAGTAGACCCAGACAGAAAATACAAATAAATAAATCAAAGTTGGACGACTGGCGGAAAGCTGCTGGATAGGGTGAGGGAGTCAAAGGGTTTACAAATGTGAATCAAAAGGGTAAGGCAACTGGTGGATAGGGTGAGGGAGATAAATGGTTAAGGAAGCTGGTGGATAGGGTGAGGGAGTCAAAGGGTTTACAAAATGTGAATCAAAAGGGTAAGGCAACTGGTGGATAGGGTGAGGGAGATAAATGGTTAAGGAAGCTGGTGGATAGTGTGAGGAGTCAAAGGGTTTACAAAGTGTGAATCAAAAGGGTAAGGCACTGGTGGATAGGGTGAGGAGATAAATGGTTAAGGAAGCTGGTGGATAGGGTGAGGGAGTCAAAGGATGTACAAAGTGTGAATCAAAAGGTAAGGCAACTGGTGGATAGGTGGTGAGGGAGATAAATGGTTAAGGAAGCTGGTGGATAGGGTGAGAGAAGTCAAAGGATGACAAAGTGTAATCAAAAGGGTAAGGCAACTGGTGGATAGGGTGAGGAAGATAAATGGTTAAGGAAGCTGGTGGATAGGGTGAGGGAGTCAAAGGATGTACAAAGTGTGAATCAAAATAGTAAGGCAGCTGGTGGATAGGGTGAGGGAGATAAATGGTTAAAGAAGCTGGTGGATAGGGTGAGGGAGATAAATGGTTAAGGAAGCTGGTGGATAGGGTGAGGGAGTCAAAGATGTACAAAGTGTAAATCAAAGGTAGGCAACTGGTGGATAGGGTGAGGAAGATAAATGGTTAAGGAAGCTGGTGGATAGGGTGAGGGAGTCAAAGGATGTACAAAGTGGTGAATCAAATAGTAAGGCAGCTGTGGATAGGGTGAGAGATAAATGTAAGAGCTGTGGATAGGGTGAGGGAGATAAATGGTTAGGAGCTGTGGATAGATGAGGGAGTCAAAAGATAATAGTGGTCGGTAGAGTGAGGGAGTCAAAGGGTTAAGGAAGCTGGTGGATAGGGTGAGGGAGTCAAAGGGTAAGGAAGTGGTGCATAGGGTGAGGGAGTCAAAGGTTACAAAGGGATCAAAGAGTAAGGCAGCTGGTGGAAGGGTAAGGGAGTCAAAGGGTTAAGGAACTGATGGATGGGTGAGGGAGTTAAAGAGTTAAGGAAGCTGATGGATAGGGTGAGGAGTCAAAGGGTTAAGAAAGCTGGTGGATAGGGTGAGGGAGTCAAAGGTTAAGGAAGCTGGTGGAAGGGTGAGGGAGTCAAAGGGTTAAGTAAGCTGGTGGATAGGTGAGGGAGACAAAAGGTTAAGGAAGCTGTGGAAAGGGTGAGGGAGTCAAAGGGTTAAGTAAGCTGGTGGATAGGGTGAGGGAGTCAAAGATTAAGTAAGCTGGTGGATAGGTGAGGGAGTCAAAAGGGTTAAGTAAGCTGGTGGATTGGGTGAGGGAGTCAAATGGTTTAGGAAGCTGGTGGATAGGGTGAGGGAGTCAAACGATTCAAGAAGCTGGTGGATAGGGTGAAGGAGTCAAATGATGAAGCTTTTGCTGTTGGTTCATAGGTGCGGGGGTCAAAGGGTTTTAAGGAAGCTGGTGGATATGGTAAATGATTCAAAGAGTGAAGGAAGCTGGTGGACAGGGTGAGGAAGTCAAAAGGGTTAAAGAAGCTGGTGAATAGGGCGAGGGAGTCAAAAGGGTTAAAGAAGCTGGCGAATAGGGCGAGGAGATCAAAGGGTTAAGGAATCTTGGTAAATAGGGCGAAAGGGGTCGAAAGATTAAAAGAAATCTGGTGGAGAAGGTAAAGGGGGTCAAATGATGTAAGGGACAGTTTTGGCGCCTATCTGTCGCCATAGTATCAGGCAGACGAGTCGTGATTTTCCAGTGGTCAGTTGCTATCTGTGGTCAGTTCAAGGGCGCTGTTTGTCGCGCCATCTCCCTCTCTCTCGTGTTTATCTCAAAGCCAATACGACAACAAGGAACGGGAACATAAGAGTAACTTCTTCAATGCCATTAACCCTTTCACTCCTGCACCCTATCCGCCAGCTGCAAAAGAACTGTAGCAAAAGCAGTAACGATAGCATCAACAGCAGCAACAGCTGCATCAACAACATCAACACAAGTATCAGTAACATCAAGAATAACGACATCAACAACAGCAACATCAACATCAACAGCAGTAACAACAATATCAACAACAGTATAATCAACACCAACAGCAGTAACACCAGTAATAAAAAAAAAACAGTAACAGCAACATCAACAACAGTAACAGCAACATCAACAACAGTAACAGCAACATCAACAGCATTAACAGCAGTAATAAAAAGCAGTAACAGCAACATCAACAACAGTAACAGCAACATCAACAACAGTAACAGCAACATCAACAACAGTAACACCAACATCAACAACAGTAACAGCAACATCAACAGCAGTAACAGAACATCAACAGCAGTGACAACGGTAATAAAAAGCAGTAACAGCAACATCAACAGCATTAACAGCAGTAATAAAAAGAAGTAACATCAACATCAACAGCATTAACAGCAGTAATAAAAAGCAGTAACTGCAACATCAACAATAGTAACAACAACATCAACAACGGCAACAGGAACAGCAGAAATCAAGAACAACAGCAGCAGCAGCAACAACAACAACAGTCACGACAACCTAGACCTTTGCAGGTTACGGTGTCCTAAACCTCATTACAAAAACAATGGCAGTTTTTATCTAACCCGGATACATTTCCCTTCGATTTGTTTCTGACCTTTTCCTCCTCGTGCCGTGAAGGTCCCACCAGCCAATTACCATGGTAACTTTC
Source organism: Monoplex corrugatus (assembly GCA_030674185.1). NCBI lineage: Eukaryota > Metazoa > Mollusca > Gastropoda > Littorinimorpha > Ranellidae > Monoplex > Monoplex corrugatus. The sequence goes on along the minus strand of CM060315.1, from coordinate 14,568,313 downwards.
CACATGGTGACGGTTCCACGTGCGTCGGGTCTATGTAAAGAGGTCACAGATCTGTATCCGCCTCTTGTTTGTTTAGCTTGCCTTTTTTTTTATTATGGAGAAAAATAAAGTCTGGATTAATTTATATTGTTTTGTGGCATCTGTGTGCGTGTGTGAGTGTATGTTTTAATCTTCCCTTTTATGAAAAAGGATGGATTGATTTATATCGATCTTTTGATGTCCACGCACCTGTGTGTCTGTATGTTTATATGTTTGTTTTAGTTTTTAGTTTGGGGGTGGGTGGGTGGGTGGAACGGTTTAATTAATCAAGTTTGGTTATATGTTTCATCATCATCATGTAGAGCTTGCTCGGCTATCCATGACACGTTTCTTCCATCCTTCTCTGTCAGACATTGCAGTAGGTAGTTCATCATACTGACAGCCCGCATCATCGATCAGTTGGTCGATGAAGGTCTTCTTTGGACGTCCTGGTCTTTGTTTGCCGTGGTTGGGTCTCCATAGTAGAACATCCCCCACCAGTTCTTCTTTGCTACGCCAGCAGTGTCCCGCGAAGCGCAGTCTTTGTTGACGTATTGATTTACTGATTGGTGGGATCTTACCATATAACTCTTTGTTAGTTGGATGTTCTCTCCAGGATTTGTTCAGGGCTGCACGCAGCATTCGTGTGTATGGTCCATCAATCTTCTTCTCCAATGTCGTTGTTAGGGTCCAAGAGATTGAGCTGTATGTAAGAACGGACTCTACTGCTGCTCGGAAGAAGTTCCTTTTCAGGATGTCTGGCAGATTGGATTTCCAGATTTAGTCCAGTTGATTTAGTGCGCCCCAGGCATTTCCAAGTCTGGTGTTGACGTCTTGTTCTGTGGAGTCATTGTAGCTGCCAAGGTATTTAAATCTTGAACTTGTTTGATTCTATCTCCATTGAGACTTCTCATACCTTCTGATGCGTCTTGGTTCAGACAGATGAACTCTGTTTTGTTCGCACTGAGGTGGAGCCCGATCTCCATTTCTGTTTTTACGACATTGTGAAGGAGAGATGTTGCATCCTTTAGGAAGTCTGTGAGAACAGCCAGGTCATCAGCATAATCTGCATCTGTTATCTTTACCGCAGGGTAGCGTCTGCTCCTGTGTTTGTGAGGGTAAAGCCGAGTTTTTTGTTCTTATCCACTGCTTTCCTAGCACATGATCGAGACAGATGATGAAAATGTAGGGGGCAAGCGTATCTCCTTGAAGGACTCCAGCAGTGATGTCGAAGAAGTCTGTGTCTCCGTCGGGGGAGCGAACCATACAGCGGGTATTCTGATACAGCATCACGATGGTGTCTACTGTTTCCTTGGGTAGTCCATATGCAGTTAGAATCTCCTTCATCTTTCCTCGGTGGATGGAATCAAAAGCTTTGGAAAAGCCCCCGAAAAGAAGTTACAAACTCTACAAGTTTGAAAACAGCTTAGGTAATTTCCAAAATCACCATAGCTCCAAATGCGTATCATCATCATCATCATGTGCCCAGCCACATGGCGATGGCGATCATGGCCCCCCCATATGGATCCATCCCTTGTCGCTGCAAGTACATCTTCCATCCTCTCTGTCCTCAGCCACCCTGCAAGTCGGTCCAATATTTTCTCACTGTATCTAACTGGTGTTCTCTTTCCCTCCAGCTTTCCTGTTCTGACCAGGTGCTCTAATTCCACTTTCCTCATAAAATGGCCTATAAATGGCCTACATAGGGACTCGGAGGAGGTCTGGCCCCCAGACGTGCGGCACGCAGGCCCACTGGCGTGTGGACATGCTCTGGTGCCCACGAACCAGACCCCGTGCTATGGGTAAATAGCACCACTGCCTTGTGGTTATCTCGGGAGAGAATAAGGCTAAGGGAGTAAACCCTGAAAAAAATTCACCCTACTGCCTTGTAGGTTGTGGGAACGACAAAGGTTAGCGGAGAGACCGTACACAAACTGACGGAAGGCAACGGGAAACCACCATCGTACTTTCCCAAGTGTATTCATGGCTAGCCAAAGCAAGAAAAAATGAGAATAACAGCGTAAATAGGGGCTCCTATGGAGCATCTTCGTCTGGTAGGGACCGTCAAATGTGTATAGCCTACACCCAGCTAAACAACACGGGCAGCAAGTCAATCTTTCTGTCTCATGTACAGTTACTTCAGAGTACCATAAGGGCTTATTGCTGTCACCATGCCGGTTTATCAGGAAGAAAAAGTAGGCCTATCAGTATAGCTGGATTATCTCGTACTTGCGGCAACAAAATTCAAAACAACGCCTGTCATTCCTCACTATCGTGCTAGTGTCCTTGACCTTGTAACGGATGATTCATTCCCCCCCATGTCGGTCCGACCTTCCGTGACAGCAGTTACTTAAAAAAAAAAAAGGACAATTAGCTTGTGTCAAAGTATCATCCTCCTCATGTGGCAGAAGGAATGTCAGCCTTATGACGATCGATGATTCAGATCAGTGTCACCTTCATTGATCAGCTAGTCAACCTTTCTTCTCCTTCACTTTACTACCCACCGCCTTCCTGCAGCAGGTAGCGCTTAACCCTTTCACCTTCATAAAATACACTACGCATATAAATACACACAGTCAGGCACAACATACCCCGGATCCCAGTAACTCAGTTGGTTTTTGAGAGTCGGATTCACATGCTAATGGCTGTTGGTTCGAATCCAGGGGCGAGCTATACAGGGGGTGCAAAAGTAGGTATACAGTTATGAAAAACGAAAACACGTACAATACTCATTGCATTTATTATACAAACAAATGAATATTGCATATACATGTAATAACAAGCACAGCCTTAATCCCTCAGATACTCTAACTGCTTGTCGTCGGTATTCACACACTCCTCTAATCATCATCATCATCAGGTGCCCTGCCGCATGGCGTTGGCGACCATGGACTTCCAACCATCTCTATCTCTCGTTGCCTCCAGCATCTCCCCACCCTCCTCATCCCCAGCCACTCTGCAAGTCCGTCCAGCATTCTCTCCCTGGGTCTACCCTGTGCTCTCTTTCCTTCCAGCTTTCCCGTTGTGACCATGTGCTCCAAATCCCCCTTCCTCATAAAATGGCCTATAAATGTTGCTTGTCTTTTCCTAATCTTCCTTATGAGTGATCTACTTGTGTCTGCCGCCATCAAGACTGTCTCGTTTGTTTTCTTTGCTGTCCATGGAACTCTCAACATTCTTCTGAGAAACCACATCTCGGCTGCCTCGATCCTGCTCTGGCTTTGCTTGCTGACTGTCCACGCCTAGCATCCGTACAACAGTATTGGTTCTACATAACATTCAAGGACTCTCTTTCTGATGTTAATTGATAGGCATTACTCCTCTAATCGAGAACGGAATTAAGCATTATAATAATGATGTGATACTTAATGTATACCTACTTTTGCACCCCCCTGTATTACAACACTGGCCATCTCACTGTCCCCATCTTAACATTCATTGTTGTTCTGGTGGTGTCAGTATAGGATTAGATAACCCCCCTGTATTACAACTGGCCATCTCACTGTCCCATCTTAACATTATTGTTGTTCTGGTGGTGTCAGTATAGGATTAGATAACCCCCCCCTTTCCCCCACTTTCCTAGGATGGTTATCCCCGTCGGCCATATCACCTGAGGTGGGTGTCGATGTAAAAACTGAACCAAACCAACACACCCCGGGTCGGAGAAAAACCGTCCAGGCTTATTGACATACCTGTAAACTGTTAGCGCGAAAGTGTCAAACTGTCCATTTTCAGACCAGCATACAGACTATATATTTAAAGTAGATCATAGCTATCGGGCGTAATAATAATTATTTCAACAACACTTCATCTGTCGCCCGAAATGGAAAAAGAAAAGGAACATGTATAGTTGGAATCTGTCAGATGGTCGTGTTAATTTGTTACACCGCTGTTTTCATTGAACAAATAATACGCACTTACTCATACAGTCGATGTAATAGATAAAAGCCATGTGCACCGTAATATCTAATGAACACGAATGAAAATGTCATAATTTTTCGTGAAGTAGACAAATCTACAGACAGTCAATTATGTATTGTATGCAAGCTGTCACGTTATTTGAAAAAAAAAAAGAAACATTGAGAAAGGACGTCTGGAGGGGAAAAAGGGTGTTTCATGACCTTCATGCAGTGAGGTGAAAACAACAACAACATTAACAACAACAACAACATCATCATCAACAAACTCTCCTCCCATCCCACCACAAAACACACACACACATGCACACACACACACACACACACACACACACACACACACAACACACACACACCACACACACACAATACACATGTATGTATATATACACAGACACACACACATATACACAGAGACACACACACATACATGTACACACATATATATATACACACAGACACACACATATACACACAGACACAGACACACGCACACACATATACACACAGACACACACACATACACACACACACATATATGCACACACACGCACACACACACACAGACACATACAACCCACACATACACACACACGCGCACACACGCAACACACACACACACACACACGCACACACACACACACACACAGTAGTATATACACAGAACACACACTATACACAGAACAAACACATACACACACATATATACACAGACACACACATTCACACAGACCAGACACACGCACAACTATACACACAACACCACGCATACCACACATTTGCACACACGCACACACACACCATACACACCCACACATACAACAAGCGAACCGCACACACACACACACACCCACACACACACACACACACCACACACACAGTACACGACACACACACAAAACTTTTCACTCCCGCAGTTAACCACTAATTTTCAAGGAACACACTTATTTAAGCAAGGTTCATATACACGTTAACCTTTCCATTCCATCTCCCAGCAGGGTAGCTGGTGGATAGGTGAGGGAGCGAATCGATTATGTGAGCAAGAATTCCACGTCTCCTGTTGTCGTTTCATTATTATTGTGTTGTTGTTAGTGGTGGTAATGACTGATTTTGATTGATTGATTTGGTTCAGCTTTTACGTCGACACCCACCTCAGGTGATATGGCCGACGGGGATAACCATCCCAGGGGAGTGGGGGAAGGAGGGACTTATCGAATCGTATACTGACACCACAAGAACAATAATGATGTTAAGATGGGACAGCGAGAAGGCCAGATTTAATATAGCGCACCCCGGGATTCGAACCCACAACCATTAGCATGTAAATCCGACTCTCAACCAAATGAGCTATTGAGGACCGCAGTGGTAATGATGGTGGTGGTGGTAGTTTTTAAACAACTGGACCACCATTCCACGTTTTCTCTCACGGGACGGAACAGCAGGGAAGTTTCAGTCTTTTTCTCCTAATTTTTTGTATCTGGTGTTTGTTTGTTTGTGATCTTACGCTTGACAAAGGCCAGTTGGCCGAAAATTTGCGCCTGTCTTGTCTTGTTGTATTAAATACGCGTTCTTATTCTTCTTCGTGTTTTTTTCTGGTTACTGTTTGCTTGAACTCGGGCAGTCACACTTGTTTTGGATTTAATATTTGATAAGTTATAAAGTTATTTAAAAATTATACCCATGACTTGGGGTGTGTGGTTGTCAGGTAGACTAAACGTGGGATTTAAATCCAAAAGGTGGAGAGCTTTCCGATCTCCCAGGTCAAAGTGTGAGAAAGATCTGCCAGTGCCTCAATCCCGTTTGTGCGTGTACATGTACGTGTTTACGCACGCAGAACAAACACATCAGTGTTCAGTGGTTTATGGAAATTCAGTGAACACACACAGCATGCACGCTTGATTTAATGCAGTTTTTACGTCGACACCCACCTCTGGTGATATGGCCTACGGGGATAACCATCCCAGGGGAATCCTATACTGACACCACCACAACAACAACGATGTTAAGATAGGACAGTGAGAAGGCCAGTTTTAATGTAGCGCACCCCTGGATTCGAACCCACAACCATTAGCATGTGAATCTGACGATCAACAAACTGAACTACTGAGGCATGCCGCATGCACACCCACCGAAGACGGAGTATGCAGACTGTGCAGCAACACACTGCTTGCGCAGTGGACAAAATAATACGCTTACACGCGTGAAAAGAATGTTGTTGCACGCACAACTCCCTTCAACTCTTTGACTCCCTCACCCTGTCCACCAGCATCCTGCATTGTCAACCATACTTGCAAAGCAAGAAACTTAACACTTTAGTCCTGCACCCTGTCCACCAGCATCCTGCATTGTCAACCATACTTGCAAAGCAAAAAACTTAACCCTTTAACTCCCTCACCCTGTCCACCAGCATCCTGCATTGTCAACCATGCTTGCAAAGCAAAAAATTAACCCTTTGATTTCCTCACCCTGTCCACCAGCATCCTGCATTGTCAACCATGCTTGCAAAGCAAAACAATTAACCCTTTGACTCCCTCACCCTGTCCACCAGCATCCTGCATTGTCAACCATGCTTGCAAAGCAAAAAAATTAACCTTTGACTCCCTCACCCTATCTACCAGAACCAGAGCACCAATGCCTTGCCACTCTCTGGACAACCATCTTCCAAGCTCCCGACGCCACTCGATAGTCATTTCATCAAGCAAAGGGGAGATTGTCCATGCGTTGCATGACCCATTCGGGTCAAGCCATCAGTTACCATGTTTACAAACCGAATGGCAAGGTGGGGAGATGACAAACCCCGGGACACAGCCACACAACGCGCATCAACCAGGTCCTGCTCAGGCTCCGGATCAAGAGAGAATGAAGAGCCCTCTCTCGCCCCACTAATGTCTTCATCTCTCTTTCAGGCAGCCCGCCCTGCCACCAGCTCGCATAGCTGTCAGCTCCTTCCCCCTTACTATAGTCTCGACACTTAGCAGACGGAAGCACTCTCAACTCCCTTTGCTGTTCTACCTCATGACTGTTGTATCAAAAGTTAATGAGTAATCTATTATCTGCAAGACCTCCCTTTTAATCATCATGTGATGTTTACGTCACTTCATAAAAATATGTATGTCGTCAAACGTCTGCTTGCCCTTCAACTCTGATGTTCTTCTAGTTAAATAAATGATTTAATTCTTACACGAGCTGTAAGTTGTTGTTATCTGAGTGAAAGATTCAACAAAAAATATACAGATCAACACCAGCAAGCCAGGTAAGTAATATTATTTACATTGAAACTTCGTCGATCGAAACACGAGTCGGTTAGATTTAGATCTAATTTATATAGATTCATTTTCTTCATCGATTATCATTATAGTTTCGTTACCGTGTTTCCCCAAGTTTTCTGCGTACGAAGATGAGCAATCCGTTGGGGTTACGTGGTCAAAATGGATAGCAAAGTTTGAAAACATAATTGTGTGGACTGGGTATTACGAACAACAAACGAATGAAAGCTCTTCTGTTACATTACAAAGGAGACAACGCGTACGATATTTTTGACAGAAGACAAGGTCAAGCAGATGTTGAACGACATGCATAATTATTTTTATGAAGTGACGTAAACATCACATGATGATTAAAGGGAGATCATGCAGATAATAGATTACTTATTTACTTTCGATTCAACAATGACCTTAGCTGTACATGCTCCTTGTTTGGAGACTGAAGGTTGGAGTCTGCAGTTTATCCAAGATGGATTTCCCCCGTGGGGATGCTGGGGGCTCTTTCAGTATAAATAGTATCCCCACCTCCTGGAAATTCTGTGCTAGAATTTTCCTCATTTCTGTCACACTCTTTGTTTCTGCCTTGTTCCTTTGCTTTCTGTCATTTCTTCCTATCATTTTCTGCCTGGCTGGTCCATTCACCCGTAAATGTTCTATAAAGCCTTAAATGCTTTTTCTCAGGATTGTGTGTTGGGTACTTGTATTAAGTGCATTTTTGACTCTAAGGAAATATGATGTGCAGTGTACATTTTAAGATGGTAACAGCCCTGATGGTGATCAGTAAAAAACATGAAATCCCATCATGCAAAATAACAGCAAATGGCACAACCTTGGCACAGGTTAATAAGTTCAAATACCTGGGAACGGTCATTTCATCAGACGGCAGATGCACATCGGAAATAGCCGGCAGAATCGGCCAAGCCAAAACAGCATTCAAGAAGATGACGAGCATTCTTACCAACAAATCCTTATCAATTAACATCAGAAAGAGAGTCCTGGAATGTTATATAGAACCAATACTGTTGTACGGATGCGAGGCGTGGACAGTCAGCAAGCAAAGCCAGAGCAAGATTGAGGCAGCCGAGATGTGTTTTCTCAGAAGAATGTTGAGAGTTCCATGGACAGCAAAGAAAACAAACGAGACAGTCTTGATGCAGGCAGACACAAGTAGATCACTCATAAGGAAGATTAGGAAAAGACAAGCAACATTTATAGGCCATTTTATGAGGAAGGGGGTTTGGAGCCCTGGTCACAACGGGAAA
>CM060315.1:14554853-14557353 GCA_030674185.1 Monoplex corrugatus | reverse complement strand
TTGTCTTTCGGGCACGGGACAGTAAGTTCCAACCGATGTCTCTCTGTCTCCCCATCTCTCTGTCTCTCTATCTCTGTCTCTCTATCTTTGTCTCTCTGTCTCTTTCTCTGTCTCTGTCTCTGTGTTTATCTCTGTTTCTCTCTGTCTCTGTCTCTCTGTCTCTGTCTGTCTGTCAATCTCTCTCTCTGAAACACTTTTGAGACACTCGCTGACACCACCAGAACGATGGAAACCTCACAATGGGCAGCAAACAGGGCATATTTAACCCTTTGACTCCCGCACCCTGTCCACAAGCTGCAAAAACTTAACCCTGTGACTTCCTCTCTCTACCCACCAGCTTCCTGCATGAAGCTGGTGGAGATAGGATGAAGGAGTCAAAGGGTTAAGCTTTTGCTTTGCTAGCACGGCTGACAATGCAGGATGTTGGTGGACAGGGGTGTGGGAGTTAAGGGGTTAAACGTTTGCTTTGCTAGCATGGTCGACAAATGCAAGATGCTGGTAGACAGGGTGAGGGAATCAAAGGGTTAAGTTTTTGCTTTGCTAGCATGGTCGACATATGCAGGATGTTGGTGGACAGGGTGGAAGTCAAAGGGTTAAACTTTCGCTTTGCTAGCATCGTTGACAATGCAGGATGTTGGTGGACAGGGTGAAGGAGTTAAAGGGTTAAACTTTCGCTTTGCTAGCATCGTTGACAATGCAGGATGTTGGTGGACAGGGTGAAGGAGTTAAAGGATTAATTTTGCTTTGCTGCACGGCTGACAATGCAGGATGTTGGTGGACAGGGTGTGGAAGTTAAAGGGTTAATGTTGCGGGTTGGATTTGAACTCGAGATATGAATTTTGAGTCCACCACGGCTCTATGAAAAGAACCAATCGGGCTAGGATACAAAAAATGGCCTGCTCGAGGATTAACCCCTTAACCCTTGCGTTACGAGTATGACCCTCTGACACCAGTTTCAGTGTCAGTTTCAGGTTCAGTTTCAGTTTCAGTTTCAGTTTCAGTTTCTCCGCGCTCGGAAAGAATTCTATATGCACTAACGTCACAGGTGCCACGTGATGGAGAAGATGGAGAATGATCATGGCACAAGCCTTAAGCCTGTATAATTATAAACTCGTGAGCTGGCCAGGTCCTGAGTCGAACATCAGAGCAAATAGGCTCCTAAAAACAAAAACAAAACAAAACAAAACAAAACAAAAAACAAAACAAAACAAAACAAAACAAAACAAACAACACACGCACACAATCACACACTTACACAAACAAGCGCTCGCCCGCACGCACACACACACACACACACATACACACACACACACACACACACACACACACACACACACACACACACAAACACACACACACACACACACACAAACACACACACACACACACAAACAAACACACACTCACACACACACACAACACAACACACACACACACACACACACACACCACACACACAACACAACACAACACACACACAAAACAAACAAACAAACACACACCACACACACAACACACACACACACACAAACAAACAAACACACACACGCACACACACACAAACACACCACACACAAACAAACACAACACACACACACACACACACACACACACACACACACACACAACACACACAAACAAACACACAAAACCGAAACCAACAAACAAACCTTGTGGCAAGCGTGGAGGATCGAACTTACGGTGTTTGCATTATCAGAATGGCTATCTAAACCACGTGAGTTAACAGGTCCACGCATTACCCTTTCCACGTTCCATCTTTCCCCATGGGAAGCATGATGAAATATATAGCATCTTCATCACGCCTTCATCACGTCTCCATCTATTTTCGGATGAATGGATATGAGAGTTTGGAGTCAGTAGTTTGCTCCAGAGGGCTTCAGCCCATTCCAAATTTGGCACCAATGTTCTGGCAGCGGTTGTGCCGAAACCACTATGCGCTGGCAAGGTCTTGAACTAGGGGGAAAAGGGGGGATGGGAGACTGAGAGGTAGGAATCACTATGCTGACACTACCTGAATGACTGGAGCATTAAGATGGGCAGTGAACAACCAGTCTTTGTTTGTTTGTTTCTTTGTTTATTGTTTGTTTGTTTTGTTTGTTTGTTTATTTGTTTATATGTTTGTTTGTTTCTTTGTTTCTTTGTTTGTTTCTTTCTTTGTTTGTTTCTTTGTTTGCTTGCTTGTTTCTTTCTTTCTTTCTTTGTGTTGGTTGGTGGGTTGGTTAGTGGGTGGGTTAGTTGGTTGGTTGGTTGGTTGGTTGGTTGGTTGGTTGGTTGGTTGGTTGGTTGGTTGGTCGGTTTTGCTTTTGTTTTCATATAGCAGGCTGGCTGTAGACTCAAAATCTGACGTCTCGAGTTCAATCCCAACTTGAAACATAAAAACACTGGCCTGTTCACTGCCCATCTTAATGCTCCAGTTGGCCGAAAATTTCCGCCTGTCTTGTCTTGTTGTATTAAATACGCGTTCTTATTATTTTTTTTT
>CM060315.1:14534853-14549853 GCA_030674185.1 Monoplex corrugatus | reverse complement strand
TAGAACAGACAGCACTTTGACAGACAGAAGATTCAGATGCAAAGAAGAAAACAAAAAACAAAACAAAACAAAACCAACAACAACAACAAAAACTGAACCTAATAGGAAACTGCCACAAAATGGATTGAAAGTGATATAAAAGGAGTTTTGCTATCAAGGATGTGTAGCCAGGATGGGATAAGATCAAGTCTGTCTCAGGGAACTTAAATTTTGTCCCTGACTCACTCCAGTTGTTCCTGAAGACAATCTTCTGTGGAATTGAGAGCGATCTGAAAATAGCTGCCATAGACCAAGCCATCATACAAGCTGCAAGACCCAAAATGCTCCTGGCTCCTTTGCAAGTTGGCCTAGCTGTTCAAATGTACCACCAGTTTGCATCTCAGTTTTTAACTAACATCTTGTTCAAGCTTGGATTCTGTATATCGCATTCTGAAGTAAAGAAGTTTACAGTATCTGCAGCACTGACCCAGGGAACAGACATTCCCGGCATCACAAAATGTCACATTATACAGTATGTTGCTGATAATGTTGATCACAATGTGTGCACTCTTGATGGGTTTAGTACATTCCATGGTATGGGTACAATTGCTGTCAACCCCAGGTACTAGAAGGCAACAAGCAATTCGAAGAATATCTGGAACACTTGAAGATGTCACAGCAGTTAGGAAGATCAACATCCATTTTTACAACCTTGCTAGACAGGATTTGATTGTTTCAGATACACTCAGTTGCATGATTTCTATTGTGAGGATCCCCAGTCAACACAGGACCTTCTGTGGAAGTTATCCTGGCCTTTGCGTTCACCAAGACCAGGGTGATCAGGTTTCATCAAGTCGTTGAGCCGAGGAGAACATCCTGGGTGGTCATCTATGTTCTGCCTTCTAATGATTGATCTCAATCCAAGTAGTATGAGGTGCATTTACTCTACTTTGCAGTTTGTGTATGCTGAAGCCAGATGTCTTGGAATCAAGCCTGTGCTGACGTTTGACCAACCATTTTGGAGTAGATGTCGCGCCAGCAGGCAGCAAAAGTGTGTGTGGTATTTTACAGTGATTTTATCGTGGTTTTATTTGATTTTGTGCATTGAATTTTATATCAGTTTATTCCTCTTGGGTCCCGACAAATGGTGATGTAAATTTTTTTTTTTAAATTTTGAATATTTTACCGGATAATCTGATTTTGGAGTTTCGTATGCCTACTTTTCGTCATTTTAATTCTGCCGCTCAGGTCGGACATTTAATCTGTGAACTGTGTTAACATTTTAGCCTACTGTGTTCGCCCAACGCTACAGCTCCCAAACCTTCGTTGTTCTCTGATTCAATTGTTGTGAACTGACCAACCCACACACCAACCTGCAAACATCATCCTCTCCTGACTGGCTCTCAATTATGGATCCGTCCTTTCTTAAACAAATTGGACTGACACTTTTTAAACACAGCAAATGCTACCTCGGTGGAGGCGTCTACCAGCGCATATGTACATTGGGGCTGTGTTGCAAGCCCCGCACTGCGCGATCCTGTCGTGGTGGACGTCTCCACCGTCTTTGGCACAACCTGCCTCCTGCTGTGCCAGCCCGACGCCACTTTTCGTCTTCTGCTTCTTCGTCTCCTCCACTGCCCCTGCCTTCGACCTCGCTGCTGCAAACTTCGTCTCCTCCTCTTCCATCTTCACCTTCGCCTTCTATCCTGATAGTACCGCCTTCACCTTCTGTCCCGCTGTTGCCGCCTTCACCTTCTGTCCCGCCGGTGCCGCCTTCACCTTCTGTCCCGCTGGTGCCGCCTTCGTCTTCTGTCCCGCCGGCGCTGCCCTCGTCTTCTGTCCCGCCGATGCTGCCTTTGTCTTCTGTCCCGCCGGTGCCGCCTCCGTCTTCTGTCCTGCGGGTGCCGCCTTCGTCTTCTGTTCCGTCGTTGCTGCCTTCGTCTTCTGCCCCGCTGGTGTCGCCTTTGTCTTTTGTCCCGTTGGTGCCGCCTTCGTCGCCACCTCGGCCACCGCCATATGACTGTGATAAACTAAAACTATGCCTTTTTAATGCTGAGTCAACATGCAAGGATGGCAAAGCCGAAGTCATTGCTGACTTTATCGCAGATGAGCATGTTGACATTGCTTTTATCAGAGACATGACTTAACTCCCTTGGTCATGAACCTATACATGCTAGCCTCACTCATCCCGAGGTGGCGGTATCGCCAGCCATCCTCTACAACGACTCACTCCATTCCCGCCTATCTTTCTCGCAGTCTCTGCCTTTCTCCCATCCTTCTTTCGAGCACGTTGAAGTATCCTTCCAATCCACCCCTCACCCCATTACCTTCTCCTGTGTCTATCGACCTCCACCTAGCTCTGCCAACAAACTCACCACATCCACATTCTCTCTGACTTTGACCAACTGCTTGACCACTACTGCCTCTTACCTGGAAATCTCATCATTCTAGGTGACATCAATGTCCACTATGACAACACTCACCGTTATGACACAAGACATATCATCAACTCTCTGTCCAATCACAATATGACTCAACACATTTCTGAACCAACCCATCAAAAAGGTCACATTCTTGACTGCATCACTTCTCGTGATCACCACAATTCAGCTCCTGACAACTGCTTAGTTCTTTCTACCCGTCTAACTTCAGCCCTTCCATCTGACCACTCTGCAATTCTCTGTTCTCTTGACATTTCTCCTCCTTCCTGTACCACGCGCACAGTGACTCGACACAATCTCAAATCTATCGACCTCTCCACATTTTCATCTGATGCCTCCTGTCTCCTTTCTGAAAAGTCACATAACCTTGCCGATGAATTCTATACTACTCTCCACCATCTTCTGGACACTCATGCTCCAGCCACAACCCGTCTTTTACCTGACCGCCCCCCTACCCCCTGGCTCACTCATGAGATTGCCTGTGCAAAACGTGCCCACCGCAGAGCAGAGCGCCGCTGGCGCAAGTCCAAACTCACTGTACACAGGCAACTTTTCCAAGCCTCTAAAACAAAAGTATCCACCCTCATTGCACTTGCAAAAACAAGCTATTTACAAACCAAAATCCTGAACGCCTCTTCTTCAAACAGAGACATGGCTTAATCCCCTTGGTCATGAACCTATACATGCTAGCCTCACTCCGAGTGGTTACAGGCTTGCTTCTTTCCATCGCTCATCCCGAGATGTCGGTATCGCCATCCTCTACAACGACTCACTCCATTCCCGCCTATCTTTCTCGCAGTCTCTGTCTTTCTCCCATCCTTCTTTCGAGCACGTTGAAGTATCCTTCCAATCCACCCCTCACCCCATCACCTTCTCCTGTGTCTATCGACCTCCACCTAGTTCTGCCAACAAACTCACCACATCCACATTCTCTCTGACTTTGACCAACTGCTTGACCACTACTGCCTCTTACCTGGAAATCTCATCATTCTAGGTGACATCAATGTCCACTATGACAACACTCACCGTTATGACACAAGACATATCATCAATTCTCTGTCCAATCACAATATGACTCAACACATTTCTGAACCAACCCATCAAAAAGGTCACATTCTTGACTGGATCATTTCTCGTGATCACCACAATTCAGCTACTGACAACTGCTTAGTTCTTTCTACCCGTCTAACTTCAGCCCTTCCATCTGACCACTCTGCAATTCTCTGTTCTCTTGACATTTCTCCTCCTTCCCGTACCACGCGCACAGTGACTCGACACAATCTCAAATCTATCGACCTCTCCACATTTTCATCTGATGCCTCCTGTCTCCTTTCTGAAAAGTCACATAACCTTGCCGATGAATTCTATACTACTCTCCACCATCTTCTGGACACTCATGCTCCAGCCACAACCCGTCTTTTACCTGACCGCCCCCCTACCCCCTGGCTCACTCATGAGATTGCCTGTGCAAAACGTGCCCGCCGCAGAGCAGAGCGCCGCTGGCGCAAATCCAAACTCACTGTACACAGGCAACTTTTCCAAGCCTCTAAAATAAAAGTATCCACCCTCATTGCACCTGCAAAAACAAGCTATTTCCAAACCAAAATCCTGAATGCCTCTTCTTCAAAAGAACTCTTTACAACCATGAATCATCTCCTTGGCACACGAAAAGATTTACCTATCCCAACAAAACATACAAATGAAGAACTCCCATCTGTATTCTCCAAGTATTTCACCACCAAAATACAAACTCTTCGTGACAGGCTTGACAGGACACCCTGTCAACCATGCCCACCTGACCCTTCCTTCTCTGGCACACCTCTTACTACTTTTATCCCAGTCTCACAAGAAGACATTTTCAACACAATCAGATCCATGTCGTTCAAAACCTGCGAACTGGATCCTCTTCCAGGTTCTCTCTACTCCGACTGTCTCCCTACTCTCCTCCCATTCATCACTGACATCATCAACACTTCTTTTCAAACTGGAACTGTCCCAGATTCTTTCAAGTCTGCTATTGTTCACCCTCTCCTCAAGAAACACAATTTAGACCCAAATGAACTGAAAAATTACCGGCCTATCTCTAATCTCTCTTTCTTGTCAAAACTCCTTGAAAAAGTCGTCCTCAACCAGCTGAACTCTCACCTGTCTGCCAACAATCTCTTCAATCCTTTCCAGTCAGTCTACCGCCAGTGCCATAGCACTGAAACTGCCCTACTACACATTCTCAACAATCTCCTCCTTGCAACTGATACTGGCAAAGTCTCTCTCCTCACATTCCTTGATCTGTCTGCAGCCTTTGATACCATTGACCATGGTATTCTCCTTTCTAGACTTCATCATACTTTTGGCATCTCTGACATTGCTGTCTCCTGGTTCACTTCATATCTATCGAACAGAAAACAAATTGTTCTCATCAATGGCACTTACTCTCAACCTGCATACCTGACCTGTGATGTTCCACAAGGATCTGTCCTTGGCCCTGTTCTTTTCACTCTTTATACCTCCCCCCTGTCCACCATCATCAACTCCCACTCTATAAAACACCACTTCTATGCTGATGACACCCAACTTCAAGACAGTGACTCACCTGATAATATACAGCGCCTGTTGACTCGCACCACTGAGTGTTACTCGGACATTAAGAACTGGATGACGTTCAACAAACTTCAGCTTAATGACGACAAGACAGAAGCTATCCTCATTGGCACCCATCAGAAACTTTCTCAGCTGCCTCCTCTTTCTCTCCCATTATGTAACACATCAGTCCCAATTTCTGATTCAGCTAAAAACCTTGGTGTCTGCATTGACTCTACCCTCTCCATGAACAACTTTGTTTCTCAAACTGCCAGATCTTGCTACTATCATCTCCATCGTATAAGCCTGATCAGGAAGTATCTCTCTGTCGAACAACTGCAAAACTCGTTCTCTCCTTCATAATGTCTCGCATTGACTATTGCAATTCACTCCTGTCTGGTCTTCCTGCCTCCACCATTCACATCCTACAGCGCATTCAAAACAATGCTGTACGCCTTGTACTCAAAAAGAAAAAAGCTGACCACATATCTCCTCTCCTGGCACAACTTCACTGGCTCCCTGTATCAAAGCGCATACAGTACAAACTAGACACCATGTGCTACAAAAGCCTCAATAACGCAGCCCCCGATTACCTGTCAAGCCTACTTGAGATCTATGTTCCC
Source organism: Monoplex corrugatus (assembly GCA_030674185.1). Classification (NCBI taxonomy): domain Eukaryota; kingdom Metazoa; phylum Mollusca; class Gastropoda; order Littorinimorpha; family Ranellidae; genus Monoplex; species Monoplex corrugatus. The sequence goes on along the minus strand of CM060315.1, from coordinate 14,544,233 downwards.
TCACGTACCCTCCGCTCTGCCTCCGATCCTCTGACGTTTCGCTTTCCACGCACTAAGCTCAATACCTATGGTCCACGAGCCTTTTCTGTTTCTGGTCCACTCTCCTGGAACAAACTTCCTCTCTCAGTCCGTCAGCAACCTACTTTTGTCTCCTTCAAGTCCGCTCTCAAAACTCACCTTTTGTCCTCTGCATAAAATCCTAACCTCACTCAACCCCTCTCTGCAGCCTGTCTCCGCTCGGAGGGGAATCATATTGTTATAATATATAATTGTATATGATATGCTCTCTATAATTTTCCATTGCTTTTATTCTTGCTTTTATTGCTTTTATTCTTTCTCCCCATTTATAGCCATGCGTGTGTGTGTGTCTGTGTGTGTGCGTGCGTGTGTGTACGTGCGTGCGTGCGTGCGTTTTGTGTCTGTTTCAGCGCTTAGATTTGATTTTATCAAGATTTTGCGCTATATAAATATTGTAATTATTATTATTATTAATTAAGTCCCAGCTGATCGTCCAGAAAGAGCCTGAAGATAGCGACCTGAAATCAATTGTTTTCCATCTGGGAGGCTTTCACACTCAAATGAATTTCCATGGCTGTATAGGCAGGATCAAGTGGGGTTCTGGACTTCAGCAAGTGCTTAAGGTTGTGTATGCCCCCAATACTGTTGGACACATGCTGACTGGAAAATCAATGGCAAGGGCTTTCAGGGGTCACATTCTGGTTGATGCTGTTTTGAATGCTATGATTACAGCTATATCATTTGTTGTGTACCTTCCAGTGTCACCAGCTGTCATTACAGACGAACATTTATCAGAAAAAGATGTCATGGCTCAAACAGACGCTCAGCAGTACGAATCTGACGAGTTACACACGACACAGCGTGAATGTTATCAACTTGATTCAAGGTGAGACGCTATCAGTTACCAGAGAAGTATTGGACAGATTGGAAAAGGAGGTGTTGTTGGAACTACAGTCAATTTCAATGCTGACATGGTTTTATCATCAGAAAAGGGATAATTCCCGGCAAACCATGCGAACAAGCAAGAGATTTATCATTGTGCTTAGTGATATGCTTCTGGCAAATGGACATCCAACACTTCACAGCTAAAATGATGCAGATTTCCTGATTATTGAGACTTCCATCAGACGTGCAACTGATCATCCTCTTGTGGTCATTGGAGAAGACACCGATCTCCTGGTTTTGCTCTGCCACCATATTAGCCCAGATCTGAGGACTATCATCTTCAGATCAGATTCAAAGTCTAAGAGCAAAAAACAAAAAACAAAAACAAAACAAAACAAAAACCCAGCGAATACGGGATATTTAGTGACTACAGCAGGCCCTTGGAGAGGAGATTTGCCAGACATTACTTTTTGTGCATGCCATCACAGGATGTGATACAACCTCAGTGTTGTTTGGAGTAGGAAAAGGCACAGCCACACAAAGGAAGCTGAAGGCAGATAACGTCTTTCATGAAGATGCTCGCGTGTTTTCCAAATGCACAGCCACAGTGGAAGAGGTTGGTGTCTGTAGGTGAGAAAGTCATCATCTCCATGTATAACGGAAACCGCATCGATGCACTGGATGAACTACATTATTAGAAGTTTACAGAGAAAGTGGCTTTAAGCACCAGCTTTGTACAAGTCCATTATCTACCACCAACCAGTGATGCCTGCAAATATCATAGTATGCAGGCACACCTTCAAGTCTAGCAATGGATGCACCGGGACCTCAACCTGAATCCAGAGGACTGGGGATGGCGTGTAAATGACGACCCCTGAGCCTTGCATGGCTGATCTGCCTCCTGCTCCAGACTCATTTCTTCAAATCATCAGATGCAGCTGTAGGACACACTGTGATTCAGGGAGATGTAGCTGTAAGAAACATTGACAGGCCTGATCCACTGTTTATGGTAACTGCCGTGGTGTTACTTGTACAAATTCTTTTGTGACATTGCTGGAGGAGGCGACAGAGGAATACTAGGACAAACAGACCTTACGCATGCTGATTCATGACTGGCACACAAAAACAAGCCGTTCTCTGCTGTAATATTTGCTATACATCTGTATTGATGACAGATTTGAACGTAATATTTCAACGAGGTGCAACTTCTATATATTTCCATAAATATTTCTAAAGTCGGTGATTTGTACAAGGTATTGCGTAATGTGATACAATTTTCAGGTAGTAGGATAGTGACCTATGTGTCCTAGGGTTGATTTTAAGATTCTACAAACCATGTTGACTAACATTCAGCAAAAGAAATTATGTTGCAGCGATTTCCATATTTTCAATATATTTCATTATTTTCGGTAGCCTAAGAAGCTTGTACAGCTTTTAGCATCCGTATGATGACGATGATGACGACGAGGATGATGGTCATGATACAATGGAATTCCATCCAGGATTGAGACTACGTGATAGGGCTGTACTCTACGCTTTCTATTAGAATATATCCTAGAGGCAACCTGGCCTGAGAGATACAGACACCTGCGGTGCCGGTCAGATTTCAGCAACACCCTCAGTAATGCGTCCGTGAAATGGATGAGACTCGACTGCGTGGTCCCAGTCTTCCCAATGAGCCCGTATTACGCTAAACTGTGGACAGGAGCCGGTTGGAGCCGAAAAATCCCACGATGATTTTTTGAAAGAACTGAGGGGGATTCGAACCCACAACCTTCCAATCGGTAGTCCGTTGCGCTAACAACTACACCACGGCGACTGGTCTTGGTCGGTTGGTTGTTGTTTAGTGCGTACGCACGCACACACACACAGACACACACAGAGGCAAAGACACACACACAGGGACAAAGACACACAGAGACAAAGACACACACACAGAGACACAGAGACAAAGACACACACAGACAAAGACACAGAGACAAAGACACACAGAAACACAGAGACAAAGACACACACAGAGACAAAGAAACACACAGACAAAGACACAGAGACAAAGACACACACAGAAACACAGAGACAAAGACACATACACACACAGAGACAAAGAAACACACACAGAGACAAAGACACACACAGAGACAAAGACACACACAGAGACACACACAGAGACGAAGACACACACACACAGACACACACAGAGACAGAGACACACACAGAGACAAAAACACACACACACAGACACACACAGAGACAGAGACACACACAGAGACAAAGATACACACACACAGACACACACAGAGACAGAGACACACACAGAGACAAAGACACACAGAGACAAAGACACAAACACAGAGACAAAGACACACACACAGACACACACACAGACACACACAGACACACACACAGACACACACAGACACATACACAGACACACACAGAGACAAAGACACACACAGAGACAAAGACACAGAGACAAAGACACACACAGAAACACAGAGACAAAGACACACACAGAGACAAAGAAACACACAGACAAAGACACAGAGACAAAGACACACACAGAAACACAGAGACAAAGACACATACACACACAGAGACAAAGAAACACACACAGAGACAAAGACACACACAGAGACAAAGACACACACAGAGACAAAGACACACACACAGACAAAGACACACAGAGACAAAGACACACACACAGAGACAAAGACACATAGAGACAAAGACACACACATAGAGACAAAGACACACACACAGAGACAAAATCCACACACATAGAGACAAAGACACACACACAGAGACAAATACACACACATAGAGACAAAGAAACACACACAGAGACAAAGACACACACATAGAGACAAAGACACACACAGAGACAAAGACACACACACAGAGACAAAGACACACAGAGATAAAGACACACAGAGACAAAGACACAGAGACAAAGACACACACATAGAGACAAGAACACACAGAGACAAAGACACACACACAGAGACAAAGACACACAGAGACAAAGACACACAGAGATAAAGACACACAGAGACAAAAACACACAGAGACAAAGACACACACATAGACAAAGACACAGAGACAAAGACACACACAGAGACAAAGACACACAGAGACAAAGACACACAGAGACAAAAACACACAGAGACAAAGACACACAGAGACAAAGACACACACACATAGACAAAGACACAGAGACAAAGACACACAGAGACAAAGACACAGAGACAAAGACACACACAGAGACAAAGACACACACACATAGACAAAGACACAGAGACAAAGACACACATAGACAAAGACACAGAGACAAAGACACACAGAGACAAAGACACAGAGACAAAGACACACACAGAGACAAAGACACACACACAGAGACAAAGACACACACACAGAGACAAAGACACACACACATAGACAAAGACACAGAGACAAAGACACAGAGACAAAGGCACACACACAGAGACAAAGACACACAGAGACAAACACACAGAGACAAAGACACACAGAGACAAAGACACACACACATAGACAAAGACACAGAGACAAAGACACACAGAGACAAAGACACAGAGCCAAAGATACACACACAGAGACAAAGACACAGAGACAAAGACTCACACAGAGGCAAAGACACACAGAGACAAAGACACACAGTGACAAAGACACACAGAGAGACACAGACACACACACACAGACAAAGACACACACACAGAGACAAAGACACAGAGACAAAGATACACACACAGAGACAAAGGCACAGAGACAAAGACTCACACAGAGGCAAAGACACACAGAGACAAAGACACACAGTGACAAAGACACACAGAGAGACACAGACACACACACACACAGACAAAGACACACACACACACACAGACAAAGACACAGAGACAAAGATACACACACAGAGACAAAGACACAGAGACAAAGACACACACAGAGACAAAGACACACAGAGACAAAGACACACACACAGAGACAAAGACTCACACACACATACACACACACACACACACACACTTATAGTGAAAAGACGTTAAATCAAAGAACGAACACACACACACACACACGCACACACACACACACACACACACACACACACCACACACACACACACACACACACACACGCGCGCGCGCGCGCGCGCGCGCACACACATACATCCACACACACACACACACACACACACACACACACACACACACACACGTACACCCACCCACCCATCCACCACCCCCACCTTTCTACCCCCACCACCCACACACGCATTCAAATATGTGTATGCACTTTTTATGTTTTCCTGATGAAATCTCTCACTCATGTTCTTTTTATCCACCTAATTTGAATTAATCTTTTTACAATCTCTTATTCTTTTTACTGTTTTAATACGTGTAGATTAACACTGGTAGGTTACGTAAGATAGCCCAGATGATAACATCTATATTGTTGGAAGATAAAGTGTCATTTTCTTTCATTTCATTTCATTTCATCCTGCAAGCAGCTGATGGATAGAATTGAAGGGGGGAAAAGGGTTAAAATGAGCGAGGACTTCAGGCTTTTTGTTGATGGTGTTTAAGGTGGTGATGGTAGGGGTGGCGGTGGTGATGGTGATGGTGGTGGTGATGGTGATGTTGTTAATTATCGTAGTAACAATGATTTGTGCCACGACGTATTCTTTGATAAGGGACTGTTTTCACTATGGAAATAGAATGATGATGATGATGATGATGATGATGATGATGATGATACTACGATCAGTTATAGTAGTAGTATCATTATCATCATTATATTCTCGTCGTCGTCATCATCATCATCATCATCGCTATCGTCATCATCATTATCATTGTTACAAGTATGACTGTCGTTATGTTGTGATAATGATTGTGATTATGTTTATGTTTATGATTATGATTATGATTGCAATGATGATGATGGTAGTAATGATGGTGGTGATGAAGATGATGATCATTATATTCTCTTCGTCATTATCTGTCTTGATAAGTGTGTGAGTGTTTGTGTGTGTGCGTGCGTGTGTGTGTATGTGTGTATATTTGTGTATGTATGTGAGTGCGTGTGTTGTGTGTGTATGATTGTGTATGTCTGAGAGAGAGAGAGAGTGTGTGTGTGTGTGTGTGTGTTGTGTGTATGAGTGTGTACGTCTGTGTGTGTGTGTGTGTGTGTGTGTGTGAGTGTGTATGTCTGTCTATGTGTGTGTGTGTGTGTGTGTGTGTGTGTGTGAGAGAGAGAGAGAGAGAGAGAGAGAGAGATTTGCTTTTTCCTTTTTTTTCTTTTTTTCTTCTATTTAGTCACAGGACAGACAATGACAAAGCGGTTTTTATTTATCAGCCATCACATACCTCTTCACTCAAAAACAAGGTGGTCGAGCTGATTAAATCATCTTGTTTCTCTGTGGGAAAATATCACCAAGAGCCCGAACTCTGCTCCATATACTTTTCCGGAAAGAGGTCAGTGTGAAAAGCTGCGTGTACGTGTGGATCCACAACTAAGGCTTTTCTACATTAGTGTTTCATCTTAAAAAAATTAGCTCTGGAAATGAATACTAAAACCATAATGAGCTTTGAAAAAAATCTAACTTGTTTTCTTTCGGCAGTCGAAAGAAAAACGGCATCATGTTAGAAAATGGGCATGTTTCGTTGATTCAAACAGACATATACTAGTGCAGCCTTGTTGATATTCTCCATTTATTTCATATGAATAATATCCAGTTCAATAAACTTGGAAATGACCCGAAGTCAGAGAAACTGAAAGTTACACTGGGTTAAACAAAATTCAGCATAATTACATTTGACTTAGAAATCAAACGAAACAACAAATTTCACTGGATATAACCTAAAATTCCGGGGTCATAACAACACGAAAAATGAAAACAGGCGATCATTAATTTTTTCAGGCATATGTGAATACCTAATATGTAATATACATTAACCTCTAAAAGGATTTTTAGCTCTAATGAAAATTTAATTGGCATGGTGACACAGTTTCAAAGTCATAATGATAAAGCTCATTACACACTCAATAATGTGCAGCTCGCCTTAAACAAAATCAATAAGGAAAATCTGCCAATCATTGAGAGATAATATTGTTAATCCATGGCGTTAAAAAAAAAGTGCCAACATCTGTGTTGCGGAGGGCCACCACCATCTTTCCCAAGTTAACCCTTTCACTCCCATTCTCTATCCACCAACAGCAAAAACTTAACTCTTTGACTCCCTCACCCTATCCATCAGCTTCCTGTAGACAGTTGGTAGATAAGGTGAGGGAGTCAAAGGGTTAAGGTTTTGCATTGCTAGCATGGTTGACAATACAGAATGCTGGTGGACAGGGTGTGGGAGTCAAAGGGTTAAAGAATTGAGAAAACAAAGCATGCATGGTCGTCGGTGGGGGGGGGGGGGGGGGGAGGAGATCTTGGGGTTTGTTGCTGCAGTTGTTGTTAGTCTTTTTGTTTGTTTGTTGTGGTTTGTTTCCAATTTGCATTGAAGAAGAAGAAGAAGAAAAAGAAGAAGAAAGAAGAACAACAACATCAACAACAAGAAAAAGAAGAGGAAGAAGAAGAAGAAGAAGAAGAAGAAGAAGAAGAAGAAAGAAGAAGAAGAAGAAGAAGAAGAAAAAAGAAGAGAAGAAGAAGAAGAAGAAGAAAGAAGAAGAAGAAGAACAACAACAACAACAAGAAAAAGAGAAGAAGAGGAAGAAGAAGAAGAAGAAGAAGAAGAAGAAGAAGAAGAAGAAGAAGAAGAAGAAGAAGAAGAAGAAGAAAAGAAGAACGAAGAAGCAAGAAGAAGAAGAAGAAGAACAACAACAACAACAACAACAACAACAACAACAAGAAAAAGAAGAAGAAGAGGAAGAAGAAGAAGAAGAAGAAGAAGAAGAAGAAGAAGAAGAAGAAGAAGAGAAGAAGAAGAAGAAGAAGAAGAAGAAGAAGAAGAAGAAGAAGAAGAAGAAAAGAAAAAGAAGAAGAAGAAGAAGAAGAAGAAGAAGAAGAAGAAGAACAAGAAGAAGAAAAGAAGAAGAAGAAAAAAGAAGAAAAAGAAGAAGAAGAAGTAGAAGAAGAAAGAAAAAAGAAAAAGAAGAACAAGAACAAGAACAAGAAGAACAACAACAAAAAGAAGAAAAAGAACAAGAAGAGGAAGAAGAAGAAGCAGCAACAAAGACATCATCATCGTCATTATCATCATCATCGTCGTCGTCGTCATCATCTCCGTCATCATCAACAACAACAACAACAACGACGATGACGATGAAGACAAAGACGACAACGACAACAGCAACAACAACGGTGATGATGATAATGACGGGATGGCGACAACGATGATAACGGCGATAATAATTAGTGACAATTCTCCAAAGCATCCCACTCACCTGACGTTACTCGAAAGACGTCAGAAGAAGAGTTCACACCGCTGAGAGTTCACACCGCTGAGAGTTCACATCACACAGAGGTCACACCACATAGAGTTCACACCATAAAGAGTTCACACCGCTGAAGGTTCACACCGCTGAGAGTTCACACCACACAGAGTTTACACCACGTCGAGTTCACACCATATAGAGTTCACACCGCTGAGGGTTCACACCGCTGAAAGTTCACACCTCACAGAGTTTACACCACGTAGAGTTCACACCGTATAGAGTTCACACCAGACAGAGTTCACACCAGAAAGACTTCACACCACATAGAGTTAAAAACACACAGTTCACACCACATAGAGTTAAAAACACAAAGTTCACACCGCATAGAGTTCACACACACAGAGTACACAACCACATAGAGTTCACACCAGAAAGAGTTCACACCAATAAAGTTAAAACACAGAGTTCACACCACATAGAGTTCACACCACACAGAGTACACAACCACATAGAGTTCAAACCAGAAAGAGTTCACACCAATAAAGGCAAAACACAAGAGTTCACACCACATAGAGTTCACACCACAAAGAGTTCACACCAGAAAGACTTCACACCACATAGAGTTAAAAAAAAAACGCACAGTTCACACCACATAGAGTTAAAAACAGAGTTCACACCGCATAGAGTTCACACCACACAGAGTTCACACCACATAGAGTTAAAAACACAGAGTTCACACCGCATAGAGTTCACACCACACAGAGTTCACACCACAAAGAGTTAAAAACACAGAGTTCACACCGCATAGAGTTCACACCACACAGAGTTCACACCACATAGAGTTAAAAACAGAAACACAGAGTTCACACCACATAGAGTTCACACCACACAGAGTTACACAACCACATAGAGTTCAAACCAGAAAGAGTTCACACCAATAAAGTTAAAACACAGAGTTCACACCACATAGAGTTCACACCACACAGAGTACACAACCACATAGAGTTCAAACCAGAAAGAGTTCACACCAATAAAGTTAAAACACAAGAGTTCACACCACATAGAGTTCACACCACAAAGGAGTT
>CM060315.1:14519853-14529853 GCA_030674185.1 Monoplex corrugatus | reverse complement strand
TGTTAAGCTAGTGTTTTGGCTTAGAGAAGTCCAGTAGTATATTCATGGTCAAAATCTGCGGGAACCGTAGAGACTTTCTATACTAGTACACTGCTTTGTTTAGAAAGTAAACCGCTTCATTGTCGAAATCAGAAACACATGAATATAGTGTTCTGAGCTTACGGTTTTTGTGCTTTGTATCTGCTTCTATGCAAGCTGAATGGGTAGCGCAAACTATGTTAGATTTTAAAAATTTCTATAACATGGGAGATAATTCCTACGTGACTCTCAAGAGTTATATTCTTTGATTAACATGAATATAGATTGAGACGTGTACCCGATAACGGGACAGCGCAAGTTTTGGCTAATGACTGTCAAACGACGCTAAAGACAAAGGACTTCACTAGATTTAGGACAGATTACTTCACTGTTAATTTCGCTGAGTCTGAGCTTCCCATGGAACCGAGGCAGTCGTTTGAGTGCGAATTCCTTGAATGCATCTCGGTTTCGAGCAGGTACACGAAGTTAACTCGTGGGGTTGCCGGGGGTTCTGCCAGTATAAATAGTATCCCCACCTTCTGGAAATTATGTGCTAGAAATTTCCTCTTTTCTGTAACTTTCTTTGTTTCTTCTACCTTGCTCCTTTGCTTTCTGTCATTCTTTCTATCATTTTCTGCCTTGCTGATCCATTATCTGTATGTGTTCGATAAAGTCTTCCGTACTTTTTTTCTTTGGATTGATTATTGTGTACATGTATTAAGTGCATTTTTGGCTCTAGGGAAATGAGATATGCGGAAGCAATTTTAAGTAATTTAGACCCATTTTGATATATGTTTTAGTGTCCTTAGTTACATTTAAATTTGTATTCGGGTATTTTTCTGAAATCACCTGTACGATATATTGGACGGAATTTTTCTTGTTTTCTTGTTCCCCTTCCCCTCTCTCTGTACATTTTTCATTTAAAAAAATTTTCTTTCACTTGTTTTCCTTCAAACTCGCGGCTCCACATTTCATTCCACAACGTAACCTTTGTTTGCCATGTGCATGTTTTCTATTGAATGGAAAACTTCATTCACTGGACACTTCTTGATTATTTCATTTGTGCTAGTTTGCTAGTGTGTCTGGGCTGGTCAGGAAACAAGATGTTAGCGACCCCTACTTCTCTTGGTGCCAGCAACGTAGAAATATTTGGGGGGTAGTGCGGTGGGGGGCTACGTATATCGTCTTCTCCGCTGGATTATCTTCCTTGTTCAGGAAACAAGGTGTTAGAGACCCCCAAATTATCATGGTGCCGGTAATGTGAGGACGTTGGTTTCAGTTTCAGTTTCCCAAGATGACGTCTTCGTGCTCGGAACGAATTCCATATACACTGACGTCAAGGTGCCATGTGTACGGTGATCATGACACAAGCCTTAAGCGTGCGCATAAACCCATGAGCTGGCCAGTGAGGACGTTAGAAGGGAGGGGAGGGGGAGGGGTTATATATATCGTCTTCTCCACTGGATTATTTCCTTGTCCCTGAAGAGGGACAGGTTACTACAGCAGGGTGTGCGATGGAACCGTAAGAACCGGGGCATGAACCCTGTCACCCGTTCATGTGGCAACCATGCAAAGCCACGCTGATCCTCAGGTTTTGGGTATTGGGTGATTTTCTCTCTTCTCTCTCTCTCTCTCTCTTCTCTTTCTCTCTCTCTCTCTAAGCATTACACTATCACGTGATCAAGGCTGATTGATGTGATTATCTTGGAAGTGTAACACAGAAGTGATCTAAGAAGTGGGACAGGCGGACGCCATTGTAGTTATGTCAACAGCTAGAAGTGGAAAGAAACCGTGGAGAGAGACATGGACAGCGGAAAATCCGTAGCGGAAACCTACAGCACTCAAACCCAACCCAGCATGCCCTACACGGGTCACGTGACTCTGTAACCCCCGTTCATTTATTTGCATACCATGACTTCGGAATGAGAGCAAATTGAACTGAACGGTACACAAACGTACCGTCATCCATATTGTCTGAAAAGTTTATTTTTGAAAAAAAAATTTGTATAGGCTTTTAGTTTTATTCATCATTGATTAACGTATGTGTCCCATTTGTTTAGTTGGTTAAAATACCATGCTGATAATGGAAAGGTTGTGGGTTCAATTCTTAGGCGACCACGGGTGTTTTGTGAGAATGGAGAACTCAGAACCTATTTTATTTGTCGTAAGAGACAGCCCTTCCCCCAAATACTTTTTTCTGAAAGAGTTGTGCATTTACTTATTTGTGTTGTGCATTTTAAAAATTTATTCGTGTATTTGTTTATGAATTTATTTATGTATGTATTTATTTATGTATTTATATATGTATGTATGTATTTATTTGTGTGTTTATTTATTTATTTGTTATTTGTATACTTTCACTGATTGATTAATCGATTGATTGATTGATTGATTCATTGATTCATTCAGTCAGTCAGTCAGCCAGTCAGTCAGTCAATTAATCAGTCAGTCAGTCAGTCAGTCAGTCATTCACTCACACACTCACTCACTCACTCATTCACTCACTCACTCACTCACTCACTCACTCACTCGTTTTATTATTGTCTATTGTTAATATTTGTTTATTTATATCGTCTTTTGTGTACGTTTGCCGAACTAGTCAAAAATTTGCGTCTGACTTATTTCGTGGTGTGAAAAAGGCGTTCCGGTTCTATTTTTGTGATTTTCTTTTTCCGTAAGAACCCAAAATAGGGATGTAGAAGATAGATTGGTTGTGATAAATTGACATAAAAGTCAATGATCTGAACAAATATCGATTTCACATTTATCGTTATCATCATCATCACCAAAGGAATATGAAATCTAAAACAAGTGCGACTGCCCGCGTTCAAGCAAACAGGAACCAGATAAACACGAACACAGAATCAGAACGCGTATTTAATACAACCAGACAAGACAGTTGAAAATTTTCAGCCAGCTGGCCTTTGTCAAATGTCAATGTAAGATCATAAACCAACAAATACCAAATTCAAAAATTAGGAGAAAATGACTAAAACTTCCCAGCTGCTTCGCCCAGCTTTTGTTTTCTCTTTCTTTCAAATACCTCTTCGCACAAGATTACGTTTTACGTGTGTGTGTGTGTGTGTGTGTGTGTGTGTGTGGGGTGGTGTGTGTGCGTGTGCGTGCGTGCGTGCGTGCGTGGTGTGTGTGGTGCGTGCGTGTGTGTGTGTGTGTGTGTGTGTGTTGGTTGTTTTTCTTGTCTTTCTTTTTTCTTTCTTTCTTTCTTTCTGTCTGTCTTTTTTTTTAATCTCTCGTTCTTTCTTTCTTTTTTACATGGTTAGTTAAACATAGTGCATTGTTTATTTGAGGAATGGACATTTCACCCCTCCCCCGTCTCTCTCTCTCTCTCTCTCTGTTTTTCTCTCTCTCTCTCCTGTCCCACTCCCTCTCCCTCTCCCACTCCCGCTCTCTACCCCTCCCCCTTTCTTCTGTTTTTGTTTGTTTGTTTTGTTTTTTGGTCATAATGGGAGATTTTAATGCTAAAGTGGGACAGGATAAGGTGGAGGATATAGTTGGACCTCATGGCCTTGGTACACAAAATGAAAGGGGAGGGGGACTTGTAGAATGGGCACAGATGAATGAGTTCATAGTAGGAAACACCTGGTTTGAGCAGCCTAACAGAAGAAAATGGACTTGGATGAGTCCTGGAGATAATACCAAAAATCAAATTGACTACATCCTGATCAACAAAAGATTTAGAAATTCTTTACTGTCAGCAAAAACACTACCAGGCGCAGACTGCAACAGCGACCATGATCCTGTAGTGGGAAGGTTTAGGAAAAGGAAACAGACCAAAAGCAACATCAAACTAAACCTTGGACTCTTAAAGACAGATGAAATGATACGTCAAAAATTTAATGTACATGTTCAAAACAAATTCAGTGCTCTGGAACACATTGGTGACAGTGAGGAACAATGGACAAAGTTGGAAGTTCTATAAATGAAGCTTGTGAAGAAATCCCTAAGGCAGATAAAAAAGCAAAAAAGAGCTGGATGACTAATGAAATTTTGGGCTTGATGGAGGAAAGGAGGAAGGCAAAGAGAAACGAAGAGATATACAGGAAGATAAACAAAGAAATCAGGCATAGGTGCAATGAAGCTAAGGAAGCTTGGCTGAACACAAAATGCAAAGAAATAGAAGAACGACAAAGAATGTATCCTAAGGGTATGTACAGACGAATTGAAGAAATTGTCCACAGGAAAAATACATGCACATCAACTGGTTGCTTAAAATCGAAAGATGGCACGCTTATCATGGAAAAAGACAAAATACTGGACAGATGGGGAGAGTACATTAAAGACCTTTTTGAGGATGACAGAAACGAAGAACACATTATAAAAAAGAACTTTGAAGGACCACCCATAATGAAAGATGAAGTTAGAGCAGCACTGAAAAAGATGAAACCAGGAAAAGCCCCAGGACCAGACAACATTACTACAGAGATAATTGAAGCCCTGGAGGAATTTGGCATAGAAAAAAATAACAGTCCTCCTAAATGAGATTTATGACACTGGAAAAAGCCCCAAAGATATGTCAAACTCAATTTTCATTGCACTTCCAAAGAAGACAGGGGCTATAGAATGCGAACTCCATCGCACAATCAGTTTGATGAGTCATGTAACAAAAATCCTATCAAGAATAATCATGATGAGGACAAGGAATAGAATCAAAAGAGAAATAGCAGAAGAACAGTGTGGATTTGTGGAAGGGAAAGGAACTATTAATGCCATATACATTCTAAGAACTATCATAGAGAGGTCAATTGAGATGAATAAGGATTTGTATTTATGCTTTGTTGACTATACCAAGGCCTTCGATCGGGTGCGATATGAAGTATTGATCAACTAACTGGAGAGACTCAACGTTGATGGAAAAGATCTACGAATAATCAGGAATATGTACTGGGAACAAACAGCTGCAATGAGAATAGAAAACAATATAAGCTCTTTTCAAAACATCAAAAGAGGAGTCAGACAGGGTTGTGTTTTGTCACCAGATCTGTTTTCATTATATAGCGAAAACATCATGAGAAACCTAGAAGAAGACCCTGGATTAAAGATTGGAGGGAAAATGATAAACAACATTCGGTACGCAGATGACACCGTGCTAATTGCAGAAAATGAAAGGGACCTACAAAACCTTGTGAGTATACTAGAAACAGAAAGCAAAGGTAAGGGGTTGGAACTAAGCAGGAAGACTGAAGTCATGGTGATCAGTAAAAAACATGAAATCCCCTCATGCAAACTAACAGCAAATGACACAACCTTGACACAGGTTAATAAGTTCAAATACCTGGGAACGGTCATTTCATCAGACGGCAGATGCACATCGGAAATAGCTGGCAGAATTGGCCAAGCCAAAACAGCATTCAAAAAGATGACAAGCATTCTTACCAACAGATGCCTATCAATTAACATCAGAAAGAGAGTCCTTGAATGTTATATAGAAACAATACTGTTGTACGGATGGGAGGTGTGAACAGTCAGCAAGAAAAGCCAGAGCAGGATCGAGGCAGCCGAGATGTGGTTTCTCAGAAGAATGTTGAGAGTTCCATGGACAGCAAAGAAAACAAATGAGACAGTCTTGATAGAGGCAGACACAAGTAGATCAATCATAAGGAAGATTAGGAAAAGACAAGCAACATTTATAGGCCATTTTATGAGGAAGGGAGATTTGGAGCACCTGGTCAAAAGGGGAAGCTGGAGGGAAAGAGAGCACCAGGTAGACCCAGGGAGAGAATGCTGGACGGACTTGCAGAGTGGCTGGGGATGAGGAGGGTGTGGGAGATGCTTGGGGCAACGAGAGATAGAGATGGTTGGAAGTCCATGGTCGTCAACGCCATGCGGCAGGGCACCTGATGATGATGATGATGATGATGGTCTGTCTGTGTATTTCTCTGTCGCTCTCACATTCTGAGATGGACAATTTTGCGTATTATTTATTCTCTCTCTCTCTCTCTCTCTCTCTCTCTCTCTCTCTCTTTCTCTCTCTCTCTCTTGTCTCCCTCTCTTTCTCTCTCTCTCTCTCCCCCTCTCTCTATTTCACTCTCTCTCTCTCTTCTGTTTCTCTCTCTCTGTGTTCTCTCTTTGTCTCCCTCTCTTTCTCTGTCTCTCTCTCTCCCCCCTCTCTCTATTTCACTCTCTCTCTTTCTCTCTCTCTCTGTTTCTCTCTCTCTCTGTTTTTCTCTCTCTGTTTCTCTTTCTCTCTCTTTGTCTCTCTCTCTTAGTTTGTTTCTCTGTCTCTCTCTGTTTTTCTCTCTCTTTCTGTCTGTCTCTCTGTTTTTTCTCTCTCTCTCTCTTTCTCTCTCTCTCTGTCTCTCTCTCTCTCTGTGTCTCTCTCTTGTTTTTCTTTTTTACCTCCTCCTCTTCCCTGCTATTCTCTGTCTGTCTGTCGGGCTGTCTGTCTCTCTTTCTCTCTCTCTTACTTCTCCCTCTCTTTTCCTCCTTTTCCTGTCACTGACATCATCATTATAGTTGATCGCGATCATTGCAATTGACGGGGAGGCTAGAGGGCCCGGGGGGGGGGGGAGGGTTGAGAGGGAAGGGGGGCTGAGGGAGGGAGGGAGGGACGGAGGGTAGGAGTAATACTCAGAAATATGTTGAGCTCTTTTGGTCCGGGCGCTGTGACCCCCCCCCCCCTCCCCCAAGTACTAATGAGACATGCACCATTCGATTTAGGCCGTGGCGGACCACCCACGTGCGGCATAGGGGCCCTCGTTATGTTTCTCCTTAAAACATATGGACGATAGAATTTTTCGATTTGCCTTTAATTCATGGTACCGTTGACGTGAGTGCTGACGTAGTTTCATGCCCAATTATTTTCTTGTGTGGTCGTTGGCTGGTATTTTTTCTTTGTTTTGTTTTGTGTTTGTTTCATTTGGTTTTGTGTGGTGTGTGTGTGTGTGTGTGTGTGTGTGTGTGTGTGTGTGTGTGTGTGTGTGTGTGTGGTGTGTGTGTGTGTGTGTGTGTGTGTGTGTGTGTGTGGTGTTTGCGTTTATTCATTTGTTTTCTGTTTTGTCTTGCGTCTATTTTGTTGTTATTGTTGTTGATGTTGTTTATCTTCCTCTCTCTCTATCTCTTTAGTGCTCCCTCTCCCTCTCCCTCTCCCAACCCTTTGGTTCCCTCTTTGTGTTTGTCTGTCCATCTGTGTGTCTCCCTCTGTGTCTGTGTCTGTCTGTCTGCCTCTGTCTCTTTTTGTCTCTGTGTATGTCTGTCTGTGTGTCTGTCCGTCCGTCCGTCCGGCTGTGTGTGTGCATGTCTGCGTGTATGTCTGTCCCTCTGTGTGTGTGTGTGTCTCTCTCTCTCTTTGTCTGTCTGTATCGCTCTCTGTCTCTGTCTGTTCGTCTGTCTGTCTGTCTCTTTCTCTGTCTCTCTGTGTGTGTATCTGTCCGTCTGTCTGTCTGTCTGTCTCTGTCTCTGTCTATCTCTGTGTATCTCTGTCTCTGTCTGTCTGTCTGTCTGTCTGTTTCTGTCTCTGTCTGTTTGTCTGTCTGTCTGTCTCTTTTCTCTGTCTCTCTCTGTGCCTTTGTATCTGTCCGTCTGTCTGTCTCTGTGTATCTCTGTCTCTCTGTACGTCTCTGTCTCTGTCTCTCTGTCTCTGTTTCTGTCTCTCTCTCACTTTATTTCAATAACACAGAACAGGTTGGAGTTTATTCAAGAGCGTTTCATCGCCCTCGGACAATTCAGTATGTACTGAATACTGTCACACACACACACACACACACACACACACATACACACAACACACACACACACCACCACACACACACACACACGCACAACACAACACACACATCACACACACACACAAACACACACACTACACACACACACACACACACACACACACACACACACACCACACACACACACCACACAACACACACAACCACACACACACACACACACACACACACACACCACAAACACACACACCACACACACACACACACACACACAACACACACACACAACACCCACACCACACACACACAACAACAAAAACCTCAACTACCAAAAAGGATGCTATAGAATGGCTTAACCATTCTGTTTCGTTTTGCATGTTGTTTTGTTTGCTTCGTTTTGTGTTGTTGTGTGTTTTTTCTGTTGTAAGTCGTTCTATTCAGACTCGTGACCACCATATTGGAAGAACGCAGCTCCATCCCACATCCCTGTCCAAACATAAAAGACAAAAAAGATAAATACATAAATAGAATAAATGAAAAATAAAACAAGAATAAAAAAAAAGACGAAAAAAAAAAAACGAAAAAAAAAAACAACCCACCGAAACCAACGACAAAAAACAAAACAAAACAAAAAAAACAAAAAAAAAAACACAATGGTCAAGCCATTTCAACAATCTTCCTTTCATACAAGGACTGTCACAGAAAATTCAGGGTTTTCTACTTCTTAATGTGATTGTGGGGTCTCGAAGAAGCTCGGATGAAGAAAATTTGATCTTCATCGTGGACAGTGGTATACTGTAACAGTAGTGACAAGAATTTTGAAATATGTTCCAAAATTTCTAAGACAGCTTTGCTCACACACCTTTCTCAAAATGTACTGATTTAAGACCATTTTTGGTGTCCGTGTAACCTCGATCTTCGAGACTTTTACTATCTAAAGTTATGCTTTCTCATCTGCTCAACCGTTGACAACTTTGACTAAATTTTGATAGAGATTCACTCTGTCGAGAAAATCTGGTTCAAACATTTATGCCAGAATTGCCAAAGACAGCTAGACACACAAACACACAGGCACACACCTTTCTTCGGTCGATATGAAACATTCTCCCTCTTTTCGTTTTCGAAGGGAAATTGGGGGAAGGGGGGAGGAGGAGGAGATCTCCTCAACCGTTGACAGATTTGAATGAAATTTGATACAGATTCACCCGTTAAGAGTCGAGAAAAATCTACTTCACGCATTTTTGTCGGAACAGCCACAGACAGATAGACAGACACACAGACAAACACACAGGCACGCAGTTTTCTCCGATCGATATGAAACATTCTCCCTCCTTTATTTTTTTAGGTGATGGGGTGGCCGGGGGGAGGGGGGGTGTGAGAGGAGGAGAGAGGCATCTCATCAACCGTTGAAAACTTTGGCTAAAATTTGATACAGATTCACCTGTCAAGAGTCGAGAAAATCTTTTGCGCACATTTTTTTGCCAAAATTGCCAAAAACAGATAGACAGACGCACAAACAAACACACAGGCACACAGTTTTCTTAGGTCATTCTGAAATATTTTCCCTCTTTTATTTTTTAAGCGAGATTTGGCAGTGGGGGGGGGGGGGGGGGGGGGGGGGGAGGAGGAGATCTCAACAATTGACAGCTTTGACTAAAATTTGATACAAATTCGCCCGTTAAGAGTCGAGAAAGTCTAGTTAACACTTTTTTTTTCCAGAATTGCCACAGACAGACAAACACACAGACACACGGGCACACACCTTTCTTCGGTCGATATGAAAATTTTCCCTCTTCTCTTTTTTAAAGGGAGATTGGGGGTGGGGTGGGAAGGAGGAGCAGATCTCCTCAATCGTTGAAAACTTTGACTAAAATAAAATTTGATACAGTTTCACTCGTTAAGAATCGAGAAAATCGTGTTCACACATTTTTACCAGATAGACAGACATACAGACAAACACACACCTTTCTTCGGTCGATATGAAACATTCTCCCTCTTTTATTTTTTAAAGGGAGATAAGGGGGGAATGAAGAGGACGGGAGGTCGTGGACGAGACAGAGAAAGAGAGAGAGAGAGAGAGAGAGAGAGAGAGAGAGAGAGAGATGGAGACAGACAGACAGACAGAGAGAGAAAGAGAGAGAGAGAGAGAGAGAGAGAGAGAGAGAGAGAGAGAGAGAGAGAGAGAGAGAGAGAGAGATAAAACAAAAAAACAAAAAACAAAAAAATAATACCGCCGTTTGTTTGGATCAAAGCTGTCAAAGCAGTCGAGACTTCAGCAGTTATGTTTAGCTTCAGTC
>CM060315.1:14514853-14517353 GCA_030674185.1 Monoplex corrugatus | reverse complement strand
AGAAGTAGGACAAGAAGAGACAAGAAGAACAAGAAAATAAAAACCAAACCCAAACAACCAAACAACTGCTCCCATCAGTCCTACCCACAGATAAGCATGCTATGGGCTAGTTGGGAAAACTGGTACCACATAGCCGAGCGTCATTCACGTCATGCGTCATTGAGGATTTTGTTTAAATTTTCCTGACAAACACCGCAGGTGTTTGTATTCTCCAACCCTGGTTTTACAAACCAGGATATGTTACAAAAGTATGTGTAGAGTGCAGAGGTCAGGCAGAGTCAATCCGAAATACAACCGTATTGAGTTTGTTCAAGAAAGATTCATTGCACACAGACAATTTCTTATGCGCTCCACCTAAATCTGCCAGCAATTATCCGACAGACTCCCTGAGCCGGCGCAAAACCCTGTGCGCTGGCAAAGTCTTGAAATGAGGAGCATCAATGGGGAAGGGGTGAAGATCATGAAACACTACGCTGACACCACCGGAATGATAGAAACATTAAGATGGGCAGCAAACAGGTCAAATGTTTAATGTTGCGGGCTGGGACTGAACTCAAGATATCAGATCTTGAGTCATCATCATCATCATCAGGTGCCCTGCCGCATGGCGTTGGCGACCATGGACTTCCATCCATCTCCATCTCTCGTTGCTCCTAGCATCTCTCCCACCCTCCTCATCCCCAGCCACTCTGCAAGTCCGTCCAGCATTCTCTCCCTGGGTCTACCTGGCGCCTTCTTTCCCTCCAGCTTTCCCGTTGTGACCAGGTGCTCCAAATCCCCCTTCCTCATAAAATGGCCTATAAATGTTGCCTGTCTTTTCCTAATCTTCCTTATGAGCAGTTTAATTTTGGTCGCAGTAGCAGATCTTGAGTACATGGTTCTATCAACAACAACAACAAAAAAAAAAGAAAAATCCGACCAACCCACATCATCATCATCACTGTCATCCCCAACCTCATCATCACAGCGCTTTGAAACGCGGGCTTCTTGTTAAAGCCGTGGACTTAGAATCTGATATCTCGAGTTCAATCCCCGCCCGCAACAATAAAAACTAACCTGTTCGATATCCACCAGTCGCCGTGGTGTAGTGGCTAACGCAACGGACTACCGACTGGAAGGTTGTGGGTTCGAATCCCCATCAGTACCTTCAAAAATCATCGTGGCATTTTTCGGCTATAACCGGCTCCTACCCAGAGTTGGGCGTGCTATGGGCTCAGTGGGAAGACTGGGGACCACACAGTCGAATCTCATCCACTTCACGGATGCGTCATTGAGGGTGTTGCTCAAATCTTCTGACCAACACCGCAGGTGTCTATATCTCTCGGGCCTGGTTGACGCCAGGATACATTATGATAGTAAGCGTAGAGTACAGCCCTATCACGTGGTCTCAATCCCAGATGGAACTCCATAGCATCATGATTGTCATCCTCATCGACATCATCATTATCCCATTGCAAAAACTGTTCCAGCTTCTGTGGCCATTAATGTGGCGTAGAAAATGAGACGAAAAAAAACCCCAAAACAAAAACAAACAAACAAAACAAACAAACAAAAGAAAACAAAAGAAAGCAAAACAAAACAAAACAAAACAAAAAACAAACAAAAAACAAAACAAAACAAAACAAAGCAAAACAAAACAAAAAACAAAAAACAACAAAACAAAACAAAACAAAACAAAACCTGTTCGATGTCCATCTTAAATATTCATCATTCTGATGGCGTCAGCTTAGTGTTTCATAGGTGTCTTTCTCCATCTTCTTCAGTTCAAGACCTTACCAGCGCTTATAGGGTTTTGCGCAGGCCTAGGAAAGTCTGTCAGATAAGTGCTGGCAGGTTTGAGTGGAGCGCATATGGAGTTGCCCGAGCGCAATGAATCCGTTTTGAACAAATTCCAAACCCCAACTATGAAAAGTTATCTCAGATTCTGTGGCTCTTCATGCCAAGCTGTCATGGTAACCCTAGTTTCGGAGAGTTAGGGGGTGTGTTGGTGAGTCAGAATTGGGCAGTGTTGGGGCAACGACATATGAGCGCTGCAGAAGATGGGGCAGAACATGAAAGCGACGATAAATGTGTGTCCATTTAAAAACAAAATATAAAGATTTACTTCAGAAAAGTGCCGAGATAAAGTTCCATACAAAGGTAGAAAAAGCAAATGTAAATATGTGCCGATATATGATTAAAAATACAAACAAACAAGCAACAAATACAAACAAACAACAAACAAACGAACAGACTAATAGACAAACAAACGGACAAACAGACAGACAAACGGATAGACGAACGGACAGACAAACCAACAAACGGACGGACAAACTGACAAACAAACAGACAAACAAACAAATAAAGAGACAAACAAACAAACAAACAACAAAATGAAATATCCATCCATCACATTACATGTCACGTGGTCAGAAGTTTTACATGTCACGTGGTCAGGAGTCTTACATGTCACGTGGTCAGGAGTCTTACATGTCACGTGGTCAGGAGTTTTACATGTCAC
>CM060315.1:14489853-14509853 GCA_030674185.1 Monoplex corrugatus | reverse complement strand
CTACAAAACCTTGTGAATATACTTGAAATAGAAAGCAAAGGTAAGGGGTTGGAACTAAACAGCAAGAAGACTGAAGTCATGGTGATCAGTAAAAAACAGAAAATCCACTCATGCAAAATAACAGCAAACGGCACAAGCTTGACACAGGTTGATAAGTTTAAATATCTGGGAACGATCATTTCACCAGACGGCAGATGCACATCAGAAATAGCCATCAGAATCGGCCAAGCTAAAACAGCATTTAAGAAGATGAAAAGCATTCTTACCAACAAATGCCTATCAATTAACATCAGGAAGAGAGTTCTTGAATGTTATATAGAACCGATACAGTTATACGATTGTGAGGCGTGGACAGTCAACACACAAAGCCAGATTAAGATTGAGGCTGCCAAGATGTGGTTTCTAGAAGAATATTGTTCCATGGACAGCAAAGAAAACAAAGCAGTCAGTCTTGATGGAGGCAGACACAAGAAGATCATTGCTAAGGAAGATTAGGAAAAGACATGCAACATTTACAGGCCATTTTATGAGGAAAAGGGAATTGGAACACCTGGTCACAAAGCTGGAGGGAAAGAGAGCACCAGGTAGACCCAGGGAAAAATATTGGACAGACTTGCAGAGTGGCTGAAGACAGAGAGGGTGGAAGATGTGCTTTCAGATAGAAACAGATGGAAGGCCATGATCGACAACGCCATGTTGCAAGGCACTTGATGATGATGATGACTCAGAATTACTTCAGATTAAGAAAATTCATTCACAGTTTCATAAAAGCCAGGGGGTTAAATTTATCAAGGAAACACAACATAATTATTCAGTTAAGAACTTTCAATATCTGTTCGAGAAGACACGTGATCTAAGATGAAGTTAAATTTTTTAAAATGTATAAGTTTGTTATTAGATGTTCCAAACATTACTTCACAACCGTATAATAATTCTTTGAGTGTGTATGCCCATACATTTTCGTGCACGAAGCTTGTTTGAGCACACATTTGTATGCTTTTGAGCATGGCAGTACAGCATTAAATATTTCTTAAGATTTTATGACTTTCAAATAATTGAATGTTGTGAATTTATGTCTCAGTTGTGTCAAGAGTTAAGGGCCGAAACAGTTGCTTGACGGGGTTTTCTCCTCTGATGACCTTCTGCTGTCGGGCTCTCCCCGGAGTTTCTTATTACTACATTACAGATTTATAACTGACACAAACGTGTGATCAAAAATTCCAAAATCAAGATAACATCGAAGTGCGTGATTTGTAGCAAACTGCTCCAACCTTCATTTCTGTCGTCTTTAGGTGTTACAGAATACAGTACTGTTTAAGGTAGAAGGTAGAAAGAAACTCTAGGGAGAGCTAGACAACAGAAGGTCTTCAGAGAAGTAACCCCCTTTAGACAAGTGTTTCGGCCCTGAATTCCTTACACTCTCGGGGGGCCGGGCCACATCCAGGTCATGACTCCTGGATGCCCTTCTGCTGTTGTCTATTTTTTTTTTTTTCCCACGCCGGGGATCGAACCTGGGCGATTCTGCGCTTCAGAACTGCGGTACGCGGTTTTACCAATGTGCTAACGGGGCACACATCATCTGTAGGGAATTTAATCCTTATGAAGTTCACTTTTTTCGTTCCTCCTTGCCCAGATCCAGCTTGAGCTCCTTTCTGCTGCCTCTGCCATCGCTTTAAGGGCTCTAGTCCTCTTCTTCCCAGAAATGGCGAGTTGTTTCATGAGATCATAAGCGGAGGTGCCCACAAACCCTCTTGCCCCGACCTCTATGGCGAAGATTTTGACCCGCAGACCTGCTTTCTTCAGGGTGCTGGCAAGACCGGCGTATTTTTCGGTCTTGTAGATATGTGCTTCTTCCATTCTGCTTTCGTATGGCAGAGTGAGTTCTATCAGAATCACTTGTTTCGAGGAGTCAGAGTGGAGAGCGATGTCTGGTCTCATGCCTGTCTTGCTGATGACATCTGGGTAATTTCTCCACTCTGGGAGGTCTGCTGTACACTCCCAGTCGACTGCTCCATCCAGAAGACCCTTTGGCAATGTGCTGGTTGTCATAGCACTTTCGGGCCAGACCTGTTTCCCTCCTGCTTTGTAGAACGTTGTCATAGCAATTGGTGCGTTTGGGGTCATGGTTTTTTCGCTAACCACATCTGTGATCACTTTCAGAACTTGGTTGTGCCTCCATGTATACCTTCCTTGGGCTAGCGCTACTTTGCAAGAGCTTAGGACATGTTCCACTGTTTGTTTCTTCTGACAGAGCGGACATGCTGGGTCGTCTGCTTTCCCCCATTTCACTAAGTTTGCATTCGAGGGGAGCAGGTCATATACAGATCTGAGGAGGAAGCTTATCCTTAGAGGAGCCATGTGCCACATATCGTTCCAGCTGAGACTTCTTTGGAGTGCACTGTCCCATGTTGTCCATTGCCCCTGTTGACCTTGCTGGACTGCCTTCTGCACTCTTTTGACATCTTCTTCTTCCTTCAACTCCTGTATGATCATGTCTCTTTTTTCCTTCCCTTTGGCTTTGGACCACCACTGCATTTTTGTTGCTCCCAGTCCCTGTCTGTTGGTTTGCGTGTGTCCAATTATTTCTTTGATGCTGAGGTTTCTCTTGGCATTGTTTACAGCCTCTTGGACTTTCCACTTTCTGCCAGTTCTCAGCTTTGGATGAACTGATCTCACGATATTGTCTTCCGATTCCTCCAGCATGCTCAACAGTCTTGCTTTTCCAACTTTGTATTCCTCCACTATGGATTTGAGAGGTAGCTTCAGCATTGCTTGACGACAGTAGAATGCAACATCAGTGAGACCAGGTGGGACACCGAGCCATTTTCTTGTGTATTTGTTGATTTTGGCTTCCATTGCTTCGACTGTGCTGGTGCAAATGTCATAGATTAGCAGTGGCCACAGCAGCTTTGGTATCAGCATGAACTGTAGACACCAGACTTTGTATTTGCCTGGCAGTCCGCAGTTATCTATTTTCTTCAGGCCTTCTTCTGCTGTTTGCTTGGTTTCACATCCCCTTTGTGTGTCTTTCAGGGAGTCATCATACCATCTTCCGAGACTTTTTACTGGCTCTTCTGTGACAGTGGGGATGGCTTGGTTGGCTACCATGAATTTGACTGAATCTGCCACTTTTCCTTTTCGCAGTGAGAGACTTCGGGATTTCTTAGGTTTGAACCTCATTCTTGAAGAGGCCACCAGCTCATCCAGCTGCTTTAAGATTTGGTGTGTCTCTTCCTCATCCGTGGACAAGACTGTTGTGTCATCCATGAAAGCTTTCAGAGGAGGCATCTGGTATCCATCTCCCAGATTCACTGGACCTGAACTCTTTATTGCAGCTTTCAAGATGACTTCCATTGCCAACACGAACAGTATGGGAGAGATTGCACAGCCCATTGCAATGCCCACCTCTAGGTCTATCCAGTCCGTGGTGTATTCTTTGGTAGAGAACCGCATTGAGAACCCTTGGAAATACTTCCTCAGCATTGTTCGGATGTTTTCTGGGATGTGATACATTTCAAGAGCCAGCTGGATCATATCGTGTGGAACTGATCCATATGCATTCGCCAGATCAAGCCAAACTACGTCAATGTCTCTCTTCTCTGTTCTTGCTTTTTGGATGGCATCCCAAATCAACGTGGCATGTTCCAAGCATCCAGGCATTCCTGGTATGCCTCCCTTTTGGACTGACATATCCAGATACTTGTTTTCAGTCAGGTATTTTGTCAATCTTGCTGCCATAACAGAGAAGAAGATTTTCCCCTCGACGTTCAGAAGTGATATTGGCCTGAACTGATTGATGCTGCTGGAGTTCTGCTCCTTCGGAATGTACACTCCTTCAGCTCTCATCCATTGGTCGCTGATCTTCTGGTTCCTCCATGCTGATCGAATCATCTTGTGGAGCCACTCGAGCACTTTTGGGCATTTCTTGTAGAGCAGGTATGGTATTCCGTTTGGTCCAGGTGCTGACTTGGCTCTGGCTTTCTTTACTACGTTCTTCACTTCATCCAGTGTTGGTGGTTTGTTATTGAATTTTCCTTCTGGCGCTGCAGGCCAAACCAGATTCTGGATTTCAAGTGGTGCCTCGCGCTGAGAATCGGAATATGTTTCCCTGAGATGCTGCTCTAGGGTTTCCTTGCCCACTGTGAGAGTCCCTGATTTGGGTTGTTCAAACAGCTTTCTTGAAAAGTCAAAGGGATCTTTGAAGAAACGATCTTGAGTCTTCTTCTTTTTGCTCTTTCTTCGCCTTGCTGATTCCACTTTGCTGAGAGCATTGTGTTTGGCCTTCAGATCTTTCCAGAGTTCCAGGAGCCCTTGCTTCTCGAATTC
Source organism: Monoplex corrugatus (assembly GCA_030674185.1). Classification (NCBI taxonomy): domain Eukaryota; kingdom Metazoa; phylum Mollusca; class Gastropoda; order Littorinimorpha; family Ranellidae; genus Monoplex; species Monoplex corrugatus. Next base: position 14,505,527 of record CM060315.1, on the reverse strand, counting down.
TGAGGCAGTTTTCATTCGCTTTTTAAGCTTCCTTTTCTCCCTCTGGATGCTCTCCATCTGTTGCTGTCTTCTGGATTTCTGGGGAGGCGTTTTTGTCTTTGGCTGCTTCACTCCATAAGTGTCCCTGCAGATAGAGTATATGATGTCTCCGTATGTGTCAAGTTTGTGTTCCAGCGTACTGTTCCCTATTAGCGCATTCAGCTTAAGGACAAGTTCCTCATCTAATTTCTCCCATTGTTCTTTTGCACCGGCAGGCGGCAAATTGAGTTTTCCACGTTTGGCGTTAAGAGCTTGTGCAAAATCCGCATCAGAACCGTCAGCGTGGATGTCCTTGGCACTATGGTTTAATTCCTGGCATTGGTCATCCAACGTCTCACCTGCTATCGCAGTGCGCTGCTGCTGGTTCGTATGTGCCTTCAAACAGCCCATTTTTGTCCTGTGGATCTTCATGCCGCGTTTGGTGGTGAATCTCCTTCCACACGCACACGGAAATTCCAACTGGTCATTAATCATGGTCCGTTGTGCGTTTCCAGTCGTGATGGAGTCAGTGCCGATGGATTCATCATTCTCTCCCCCTTTCGGTGAATCCTGGGATTAAGTAAACGTAGTAAGCCTGAACTCAAATGAGATGATTTTCTAGGTACCGTAATACACCATTTTATTTTGACTTTCCAAAATTGTTAAGTAACGGTTCTCAAGGAGATATGATACGTACGTTGTGAATAAGGTTTCAATACACACTTTGTTTTTGTTTGATTTTTTGTTTGTTTGATGATAAACAGTTTTGCGAAGCCAGATTTCAGCATCAGCTATTTAAAGATGTCATTGACATCAAACGTAAGCTTTCAACAAAATTCAAAGTCATTGTGGCAGATCATAAACAACGAAACACGCTCAACCAGAAATGATGATACAGATGGTAATAACAGTAACATCGAAGGAAGGTTTGTTTCTACTGAAAGCAGTGCCCAAAACCATTCTGACCCGCTCGCCTTTTTAAGTGACGTGCTGCGTCTGACGGTACCGTTGGTGTTGCTGATAGTTGGGGTTTTCGGTAATGTGATGATCATGTTGATAATGCGTGAGATGCGGGCCTCACAATCTACAGTCTGTTTGTCATACTACTTCACTGCCCTGGCCGTGTCCGATCTCTGTAACCTGCTGAGTTACGTCCCCTGGATTTGGGTACACACTGTGTTCACGTGGCGTCCGTCTTTTGTCTATTCAGTCATTTTGTGCAAGATCCCATTTTTTTTGTTCTACATGTGCTCGCTGATGTCAGCGTGGTTTCTCGTGGCGATGACGTTTCAGCGGGTGACATCAGTAGTTGTGCCACATCGTGTTGGGATTTTGTGCACTGTGAGAAGGGGAAAGGTCATCATTGGTATCATAGCGATCACAGCCTGTTTGCTGAACGCTCGCATTCTGATAACTCTTACCTATCGCTCCGAGTATGCCTCTTGTCAACCAGACGAACAGTACAGGCAGGCTGACAGAATCTTCTTGTGGCTCGATCTTTGTTTGGCATCAGTCATTCCATTTCTTCTCCTGATTATCGGTAACTGCGTGCTGGTAGCTCAGGTCATCAAATCCGTACAGTTTTCTATCAAAATGAAAGGCACAGCTCAACGTCAGACGACGTCATCAACGGCTCATGTCTCAACTGTGACAAAGACGTTGATTCTGACTTCATCAGCGTTTTTAGTTCTGACGTTACCAATTTGTGTTTTAGACGTATATAAAAGCAGACAGACATTAGACTCTTCAGACGTTGGTGATGATGTGATTGTCAGACTGGCCTTAGCGCAAACTGTGTGTCAAATCTTGTGGATCAGCAACAGTGCAATCAACTTCTTCCTCTATCTCTTGAGCGGAAACAGATTCAGGCAGGAAACGAAACGATATTTATCATGTCTGCTGTATTTCAAAGATCACAAAAATTCAACGTAGTCAGTTTGAAGGCATTTTCTTATGAAATGGATCAGACGTAGAGTGTGGTTAGCTCGCCTAAGAAGTTGAGTTTTCCGTGCTTTTTTATGGATGTTTGACTGTAGGTGATTAAGTGTTTTTGTGTTAGTAGTTCTTGGCCTTCCACTTCATCATGTGGAATATTTTCATTCGGTGTGCATACATTTTAGCCTACTGTGTTCGCCCAACGCTACAGCTCCCAAACCTTCGTTGTTCTCTGCAAACATCATCCTCTCTTGACTGGCTCTCAATTATGGATCCGTCCGTCCTTAAACAAATTGGACTGACACTTTTTAAACACAGCAAATGCTACCTCGGTGGAGGCGTCTACCAGCGCATACGTACATTGGGGCTGTGTAGCAAACCCCGCACTGCGCGATCCTGTCGTGGTGGACGTCTCCACCGACTTTGGCACAACCTGCCTCCTGCTGTGCCAGCCCGACGCCACTTTTCCTTTTCTGCTTCCTCGTCTCCTCCACTGCCCCTGCCTTCGACCTCGCTGCTGCGGGCTTTGTCTCCTCCTCTGCCATCTTCGCCTTCGCCTTCTGTCCTGGTGGTGCCGCCTTCGCCTTCTGTCCCGCCGGTACTGCCTTCGTCTTCTGTCCCGCCGGCGCTGCCCTCGTCTTCTGTCCCGCCGGTGCTGCCTTCTTCGCCACCTCGGCCGCCGCCATATGATAAACTTAAACTATGCCTTTTTAACGCTCAATCAATATGCAAAGATGGCAAAGCTGAGGTCATTGCCGATTTTATCGCTGATGAGCACGTTGACATTGCTTTTATTACAGAGACATGGCTTAACCCCCTTGGTCATGAACCTATACATGCTAGCCTCACTCCGAGTGGTTACAGGCTTGCTTCTTTCCATCGCTCATCTCGAGGTGGCGGTATCGCCATCCTCTACAACGACTCACTCCATTCCCGCCTATCTTTCTCGCAGTCTCTGCCTTTCTCCCATCCTTCTTTCGAGCACGTTGAAGTATCCTTCCAATCCACCCCTCACCCCATCACCTTCTCCTGTGTCTATCGACCTCCACCTAGCTCTGCCAACAAACTCACCACATCCACGTTTCTCTCTGACTTTGACCAACTGCTTGACCACTACTGCCTCTTACCTGGAAATCTCATCATTCTAGGTGACATCAATGTCCACTATGACAACACTCACCGTTATGACACAAGACATATCATCAACTCTCTATCCAATCACAATATGACTCAACACATTTCTGAACCAACCCATCAAAAAGGTCACATTCTTGACTGGATCATTTCTCGTGATCACCACAATTCAGCTACTAACAACTGCTTAGTTCTTTCTACCCGTCTAACTTCAGCCCTTCCATCTGACCACTCTGCAATTCTCTGTTCTCTTGACATTTCTCCTCCTTCCCGTACCACGCGCACAGTGACTCGACGCAATCTCAAATCTATCGACCTCTCCACATTTTCATCTGATGCCTCCCGTCTCCTTTCTGAAAAGTCACATAACCTTGCCGATGAATTCTATACTACTCTCCACCATCTTCTGGACACTCATGCTCCAGCCACAACCCGTCTTTTACCTGACCGCCCCCCTACCCCCTGGCTCACTCATGAGATTGCCTGTGCAAAACGTGCCCGCCGCAGAGCAGAGCGCCGCTGGCGCAAATCCAAACTCACTGTACACAGGCAACTTTTCCAGGCCTCTAAAACAAAAGTATCCACCCTCATTGCATCTGCAAAAACAAGCTATTTCCAAACCAAAATCCTGAATGCCTCTTCTTCAAAAGAACTCTTTACAACCATGAATCATCTCCTTGGCACACGAAAAGACTTACTTCTCCCAACAAAACATACAAATGAAGAACTCCCATCTGCATTCTCCAAGTATTTCACCACCAAAATACAAACTCTTCGTGACAGGCTTGACAGGACACCCTGTCAACCATGCCCACCTGACCCTTCCTTCTCTGGCACACCTCTCACTACTTTTACCCCAGTCTCACAAGAAGAAATTTTCAACACAATCAGATCCATGTCGTTCAAAACCTGCGAACTGGATCCTCTTCCAGGTTCTCTCTACTCCGATTGTCTCCCTACTCTCCTCCCATTCATCACTGACATCATCAACACTTCTTTTCAAACTGGAACTGTCCCAGATTCTTTCAAGTCTGCTATTGTTCACCCTCTCCTCAAGAAACACAATTTAGACCCAAATGAACTGAAAAATTACAGGCCTATCTCTAATCTCTCTTTCTTGTCAAAACTCCTTGAAAAAGTCGTCCTCAACCAGCTGAACTCTCACCTGTCTGCCAACAATCTCCTCAATCCTTTCCAGTCAGCCTACCGCCAGTGCCATAGCACTGAAACTGCCCTACTACACATTCTCAACAATCTCCTCCTTGCAACTGATACTGGCAAAGTCTCTCTCCTCACACTCCTTGATCTGTCTGCAGCTTTCGATACCATTGACCATGGTATTCTCCTTTCTAGACTTCATCATACTTTTGGCATCTCTGACATTGCTCTCTCCTTTTTCACTTCGTATTTATCAAACAGAAAACAAACTGTTCTCATCAATGGCACTTACTCTCAACCTGCATACCTGACCTGTGGTGTTCCACAAGGATCTGTCCTTGGCCCTGTTCTTTTCACTCTTTATACCTCCCCCCTGTCCACCATCATCAACTCCCACTCTATAAAACACCACTTCTATGCTGATGACACCCAACTTCAAGATAGTGACTCACCTGATAATATACAGCGCCTGTTGACTCGCACCACTGAGTGTTACTCGGACATTAAGAACTGGATGACACACAATAGACTTCAGCTTAATGACGACAAGACAGAAGCTATCCTCATTGGCACCCGTCAGAAACTTTCTCAGCTGCCTCCTCTTTCTCTCCCATTATGTAACACATCAGTCCCAATTTCTGATTCAGCTAAAAACCTTGGTGTCTGCATTGACTCTACCCTGTCCATGAACAACTTTGTTTCTCAAACTGCCAGATCTTGCTACTATCATCTCCATCGTATAAGCCTGATCAGGAAGTATCTCTCTGTCGAAACAACTGCAAAACTCGTTCTCTCCTTCATAATGTCTCGCATTGACTATTGCAATTCACTCCTGTCTGGTCTTCCTGCCTCCACCATTCACATCCTTCAGCGCATTCAAAACAATGCTGTACGCCTTGTACTCAAAAAGAAAAAAGCTGACCACATATCTCCTCTCCTGGCACAACTTCACTGGCTCCCTGTATCAAAGCGCATACAGTACAAACTAGACACCATGTGCTACAAAAGCCTCAATAACGCAGCCCCCGATTACTTGTCAAGCCTACTTGAGATCTATCTTCCCTCACGTACCCTCCGCTCTGCCTCCGATCCTCTGACTTTTCGCTTTCCACGCACTAAGCTCAATACCTATGGTCCACGAGCCTTCTCTGTTTCTGGTCCACTCTCCTGGAACAAACTTCCTCTCTCAGTCCGTCAGCAACCTACTTTTGCCTCCTTCAAGTCCGCTCTCAAAACTCACCTTTTCTCCTCTGCATAAAATCCTAACCTCACTCAACCCCCCTCTAAAGCCTGTCTCCGCTCGGAGGGGAATCACTTTGTTTTAATATATAATTGTATATGATGTGCTCTCTGTGGTTTTCCATTGGTTTTATTCTTGCTTTTATTGCTTTTATTCTTTTCTCCCCATTTGTGGCCATGCATGTGTGTGTGTGTGTGTGTGTGTGTGTGTGTGTGTGTGTGTGTGTGTGTGTATGTGTGTGTGTGTGTGTGTGTGTGTCGTGCGTGCGTGCGTGTGTGCGTGTGTGTCTTTTCGGCGCTTGGATTTGATTTTGTCGAGATTTGCGCTATATAAATATTGTAATTATTATGTATGCATGTGCGTACGTATGTATGTATGTATGTATGTATGTATACGCTTAGATTTATGTATGTATGTATGTATGCATGTATACGCTCAGCTTAGATTTATGTATGTAAGTATGTAAGCATGTATGTATGCATGTATACGCTCATATGTATGTAGGTATGTATGCATGTATACGCTCAGCGCTTAGATTTGATTTTGTCAAGATTTTGCGCTATATAAATAAAATATATTATTATTATCCGTCACCACTATTCCAGAGCTGTTCTGCTATATGTCTTTTCTCCCAATGTCTGGCATTTTTAAATGCCTACCATCAGCCATATAACCCTTTAGCTCCCTCACCCTCTCCAAAATCAGGGCTTGCGCAGTGGATGAAGACAGAGAAGGATGGGAGAAGTACTTGCAGAGACAAAGGACAAGATTCATATGGAGGGCCATGATCGCCGACGCCATGCTGCAAGGCACATGATGATGACCCTGTCCACAGCATTCCGCTTTGTCAACCATGCCAGAAAAGCAGAAGTCAAAGGGTTAAGTTTTTACAGATGGTGGATAGGATGCTGGAGTCAAAAGGTTAATCCAGTTACGTCGAGTGTCGTCAGAAGAATAAGGTGTGCCATCGGGAACCCACTCAAGCTAAACGACAAGATCACAAGCTATTACAATGAAGCCGAGCTGAACGCCGGTTGTATATGTCTTGGTGTCCTTAGTTGTGTTTTAATTTGTATTCAGGTATTTTTTCAAATCCCTTGTGTGATAAATTGGACAGAGTGGTCACCGCCAGGGACATCTTAGATTATGGGCGCGAATGCATTGATATGTGTGCTTAACCCTTTGAACCCAGCTGGCCGATGCGGCAGCCAGTGCGATTAATACCTCTGGACCCGGCAGGCCCCAGGAGCGGTCTGACATGTCCAGTTGACCTGGCCTGGTATGGTGCTGGCGTGCGGTATGCGACCTACCGGCACCTACTCTCGTCTGCCACATCCTGTTTATATTACCGAATTCCAGACACCCTATACTTTCTTCCTGGCAAATTTTTAAGCATTAGAAGGATTTATTCTGAGACACCGGTTTTCGTTAGAATTTCTCTAAAAATACTCAGGGTTGAGGGTATTAGAGTTCTAGAAGTACTTGGGGCTGAAAGGGTTAATCTATTTTTACTTTTTTTGTTGCTGTTGAAGTATTGTATATGTATTGAACTGGTGATAGCCCTACGCAGTCGACTGGGTTTTTTTAAGCAAAAATAACAATAACAATAACGAATTCATAATTCATGGTTATAATTTTCCTTACGTTTATATTTTCTCAGTTTTTATGTCACGTAGTAACACAATTCCTTGTATTGTAAATTCACGGTTTGTATTTCAATTTATGATTTTGGCTTTATTTCCGTTACTGTCAGTCTTACAAGTTTATGATTTACGATTGGTGACACAACTCATTGTTTTGGTGATACACAGTTTGTACTTCAGTTTAAGACAAATTTATGTTATCTATTGTACAAGTTTACGATTTGTGTTTGGTGTCACGACCCCATTGTGTTATCAATCTCCAATTTTATTTTTCAGTTTATGATTTACGGTTACATCTCTCTGTCTCTGTCTCTGTCTGTCTCTCTCTCTCTTACACACACACATTCTCTCTCTCTCAATGTCTCTGTCTCTCTGTCTCTCTCTTTCTGTGTCTCTGTCTCTCTGTGTCTGTCTGTCTCTCTGTTTCTCTGTCTCTGTGTCTCCCTGTCTCTTTCTCTCTCTCTCTGTCTCTGTCTGTCTGTCTCTGCCTGTCTGTCTCTGTCTGTCTGTCTCTGTCTGTCTGTTTGTCTGTCCGTTTGTCCCTCTCTTTTAATAAAGTCTCCACTTTAGTGATTTTTTCCCAGTTTTGATAGTACGTGGTGACACAATTATTCTCCTTCAACTCACCAGTACTAAAAACATCTTTGTCTTGTGACTCTTCCCACAGACTAAACACTTGAACAATGCGAAGACTGCAGGTCCATTTTTGAATACGTCGTCCACTGCGTGGCCTAGGACGACGACCTAATGGATACTACAGTTGGCTCATTTCTGGCACCCTGCAACATATGGCTTGAAAACCCCCACTCACTCTTCCAACACACTTCTAACAGAAAACCTAACTTCAATATTCAATTTGTACGCACGACATACATCAGCTAAAAGAAGTGACTTTTTTTCCGACTTCGTCACCGATATATGATTCATTCACGAAAAAAAATGTAGTTCTATAAGTAAGTTCCACAATATGTTTAATCCTTTGACTCTCGCACTTTGACCACCAGAGTACAGATCTGTCACACAGTCTCAATCCTAGAAAGAACTCCATAGCATCATTATTATCATCCTCATCGACATCATCATCATCGCATTGTAAAAACTGTTCCAGCTTCTGTGGCCATCATTAAAATGGCGTAGAAAATGGGACGAAAAAAACAAAACAAAACAAAACAAAACAAAACCCAACCTGTTCGATGTTGTCACAACAGTTTTGTTCATCTTTTCCCCCCTTTACTTCTCGTTTAAGGACAGGAATGTTTTATCAGGTCAGCATGCCTGTAGAGTCTTGACCAACTGGACAAAACTCACCTGACCAGTTATGGTTTACCTGGGCCTTTTTTGCGTGCTGTTTGCTTGTGAAGAAATCCCTAAGGTAGATAGAAAAGCAACAAAGAGCTGGATGACTAATGAAATTTTGGGTTTGATGGAGGAAAGGAGGAGGGCAAAGAGAAACGAGGAGATATACAAGAAGATAAACAAAGAAATCAGGTATAGGTGCAATGAAGCTAAGGAAGCTTCGCTGAACACAAAATACAAAGAGATAGAAGAACGACACAAAATGGATCTTCAGGGTATGTGCAGACGAATCGAAGAAATTGTCCACAGGAAAAATACATGCACATCAACTGGTTGCTTAAAATCGAAAGATGGCACGCTTATCATGGAAAAAGACAAAATACTGGACAGATGGGGAGAGTACATTAAAGACCTTTTTGAAGATGACAGAAACGAAGAACACATTATAGAAAAGCACTTTGAAGGACCACCCATAATGAAAGATGAAGTTAGAGCAGCACTGAAAAAGATGAAACCAGGAAAAGCCCCAGGACCAGACAACATTACTACAGAGATGATTGAAGCCCTGGAGGAATTTATAATGGAAAAAATAACAGTCCTTCTAAATGAAATTTATGACACTGGAAAAATCCCCAAACATATGTCAAAATCAATTTTCATTGAACTTCCAAAGAAGACAGGGACTATAGAATGCGAACTCAATCGCACAATCAGTTTGATGAGTCATGTAACAAAAATCCTGTTAAGAATAATCATGATGAGGACAAGGAATAGAATCAAAAGAGAAATAGCAGAAGAACAGTGAGGATTTGTGGAAAGGAAAGGAACTATTAATGCCATATACATCCTAAGAACTACCATAGAGAGGTCAATTGAGATGAATAGGGATTTTATTTATGCTTTGTTGACTATACCAAGGCTTTCGATCGGGTACGACATGAAGAATTGGCAGATGTAGTAGACCCAGGGAGAAAATGTTGGACGGAATTGCAGAGTGGCTGGGGACGGGGAGGGTGGGGGAGATGCCAACGCCATGTGGCAGGGCACCTGATGATGATGATGATGACTACACCAAGGCTTTCGATGGGTACGACATGAAGAATTGATCAACCAACTGGAGAGACTCAATGTTGATGGAAAAGATCTACGAATAATCAGGAATATGTACTGGGAACAAACAGCTGCAATGAGAATAGAAAACAATATAAGCTCTTTCCAAAACATCAAAAGAGGAGTCAGACAGGGTTGTGTTTTGTCACCAGATCTGTTTTCACTATATAGCGAAAACATCATGAGAAACCTAGCAGAATCGGCCAAGCCAAAACAGCATTCAAGAAGATGACAAGCATTCTTACCAACAAATGCCTATCAATTAACATCAGAAAGAGAGTCCTTGAATGTTATATAGAACCAATACTGTTGTACGGATGCGAGGCGTGGACAGTCAGAGCAAGATTGAGGCAGCCGAGATGTGGTTTCTAAGAAGAATGTTGAGAGTTCCATGGACAGCAAAGAAAACAAGTGAGACAGTCTTGATGGAGGCAGACACAAGTAGATCACTCATAAGGAAGATTAGGAAAAGACAAGCAACATTTATAGGTCATTTTATGAGGAAGGGGGATTTGGAGCACCTGGTCACAACGGGAAAGCTGGAGGGAAAGAGAGCACCGAGCAGACCCAGGGAAAGAATGCTGGACGGACTTGCAGAGTGGCTGGGGATGAGGTGGGTGGGAGAGATGCTGGGGGCAATGAGAGATAGAGATGGTTGGAAGTCCATGGTCGCCAACACCATGTGGCAGGATACCTGATGATGATGATGATGGTTTGTGTGCTGTTTGCGCTGTGGTTTTGAACAGTAGTTCTGTCAGCTGTTGTGTTGGTGGGCTAAGTAAAGAGGAGTCAGTTGGTGCGTGGTGCCCCTCTGCTACAGTCGGTTTGCAGTTAGGGTGATTAGGGCCAGTCTCTGGTCAGTGTTCACTTGTAGTTGGACTTTGTGTCCTAGAAGTGGAAGAGTTTCTGTGTGTCTGCATTTAAGGCAGGAGTTTAAGTAAAGAAGAAAGAGTTGTTGTGATGGCAGAAGTCTAGCAGACGAGATGACTGACCCGGAAGTGACCCCACTGTGTTCACTCAAGTGACGTCACGTCCTGTGCAGAAAGCTCAGTCGCAGAACAGCCAGCGGCGCCAAAGAGAACAGTCGACTAAAGAAGTCTCTAACAGATCTGTCTGACCTTCTGTGAGTGACGTCCGTGTCCCCTGACGACTTTATCTCAAGATCAAGTGTCCTAAACCAACATTCGTCAGGCGAACCGTAGCTTCTCAACGGGTTGTTGATGGTTCGAGATACGTTGACTCCTCGCAGTAGGCCCACTCAGAGCTGTTATCCACCATATTCCGTGCAACTCACTGAACCGGCCATACGAGCAGGGTGTTTCGGATCTTCCAAGAGCAGACTGGCACCCTTACAGCAAACTGAACAACGGCCAGAGAGCCTGGGCAGTACTTCCTAACTTACCAGTAAGTGCTACTTTCTGCTCTGTGGAGTTTATAGCTTAATTAAGTATAGAACTAGTTCCACACGCCCATAGGCATAGTGCCACACAGAAATTCAGGGCCAGAGCGCACACTTCTAAGGGAAGTAGATACACTTTAGAGTTGACGTTGGGTTCCCTGCTCTGCTACAGTTGGTTTGCAGATAAAGTGGTTAGCCCGTCTATGGTCAGTGTTTCACTTGTAGTTGGACTTGGTGTACTAGAAGTGGAAGAGTTTCTGCGTATATGCATTTAAGGCAGGAGTCTAAGTAAAGAGGAGAGAGTTGACGCTTGGTGCCCCTCTGCTACAGTCGGTTTGCAGTTAGGGTGGTTAGGGCCAGTCTCTGGTAAGAGTTTCACTTGTAGTTGGACTTTGTGTCTTATAAGTGGAAGAGTTTCTGTGTCTTCGTTTAATGTGTAGCCTTCCATATACCCTCTGTTGGTAGGTGTAGGTTGCCTCTCTGTTTTGTCTGTGTGGTGGTTCAAGTCAGTAGTGTCCTGCATCACTGTTGTCGTTTATGTCCATGTTTGGCCCAAGGCTTTACGATAAAGGCAACCTGTCTGAGCTGATGTCATGCTGACGAACGTGCGGAGCAAGTACAGCTGGTGGGCGTTTCTGGCAGCAGCTTCCTGCCTTCCTGTAGGCTGTCTTTTTCTGAAATGGTCTCCAGGGAGTGTGGGTGGCAAGTCAGATCACAGACTCGCTGCAACCCTTGGGTCTCTTCAGTTTCCAGTGTCCGCCGCCCCATCGTTATCACCAGTCTTCAGCAAGCATGGTTGATGGGCGCTTCCAACAGCAACTTCCTGCAAGATTCGGCAATTGAGTGCTGGCTTGTTGCCCTTGCGACAGCCGCCAGGGCGTAGGGGGGCGAGCCAGTACTCACCACGCTACGAGCCTTCTGCCCAGCGGTTTTCATCTCGGTTCATATCTCATCATCGTCCTGCTTTGGTTCATCGTTCTACTAATTCATAGGTCTACTGTCTACATTCATCGATTGTTCAGTCAACACTCGTTCGCCATTCATTCATCTATGTGATTCAAGTAAAATCTGAAATCATACATGTAGTGTCAGAACGTTTTGTGTGAGACAGCGAGCGTCACCCTGCGTGGGTTTGTATTATGAAGGTGTTTTCCTCCACATGAGGGTTGATACACGTGTGAAGCAGTGGACGGGAGCAATTGAAGAAATTCATGTTGTTAACGTCTTTACTCATTTCCTATGTTGATCTTATTTGTTTTTGTTGTTGTTGTTGTTGTTCCAAGGGCTTCTTGGGGCTGTTTTCCTTGAGGATTTGGAATGCGTAATGCAATGTCGTTTTCCTTAGTGCCACGTCGAGTGGTGCTATATTTATGTTTATGATATGTATGTATGGTGCGTCATGTTGTATTGTTTGTGATTGAGTGAAATTCGTGTGAATGTGTATGTTCAAAGTTTTCTTTATTGTAGTTAGTGGAATGGGGTGTTAGAGCTGATAGGTCTGTTTCTCTGTCTCTCCATTCTAGTTCAAGCCTTAGCGAGATTGACAGATGTCCATCTTAATGATTTCGTTATTCTGATGGCGTCAGCTTAGTGTTTCATAGGTGCCTTTCTCCATCTTATTCAGTTCGAGACCTTGCCAGCGTACAGGGTTTTGCACAGGATCAGGAAGTCTGTCAGATAAGTGTTGGCAGATTCGAGTGGAGCGCATATAATAATAATAATAATAATATATTTTATTTATATAGCGCAAAATCTTGATAAAATCAAATCTAAGCGCTGAGCGTATACATGCATACATACCTACATACATATGAGCGTATACATGCATACATACATGCATACATACTTACATACATAAATCTAAGCTGAGCGTATACATGCATACATACATACATACATAAATCTAAGCGTATACATACATAATACATACATACATACATACATACATACGTACGCACATGCATACATAATAATTACAATATTTATATAGCGCAAAATCTCGACAAAATCAAATCCAAGCGCCGAAAAGACACACACGCACACACGCACGCACGCACACACACGCACGCACACACACACACACACACACACACACACACACACACACACACACACACACACACACACACACACAACATGCATGGCCACAAATGGGGAGAAAAGAATAAAAGCAATAAAAGCAAGAATAAAACCAATGGAGTTGTCCAAGCGCGGTGAATCCGTTTTGAACAAATTCCAAACTCCAACTCTGAAAAGTCGTCTCAGTGTTAGAATGGTTCGACCATCCTGGTTTTGCTGTTGCTTGGATGATGATTTTTTTTTCTTTGGGGTAGAAAGAAAGGGTGTTGGAACGGTTTGACCATTCTGGTTGTTGTTGTTGTTGCTGCTGCTGTTGTTTGGGGCGATGATTTTTGTATAGAAAGGGAGAATGTGAACATGGTTTGACCATTCTGGTTTTGTTGTTGTTTGCGTTCTGGTTTTAGGTGATTTTTTTGATTTTTTTTTTTTTAATGGTTGTAGGGGGGAAGGGTTGGCTAGGCAGTGGAGAACGCGAGGGTTTTAAAAACCGTACTGCAATCCTGTAAACCACCACCAACCACCATCACCACCCTCAACCACCAGCCTCCACCCCCATACCACTACCACCATCACCCTCACCACCACCACCACCACCACCACCACAACCACTACCACAACCGCTACCACCACCACCAATTGCGACTTCCAACAACTAGCTGGAGATATTTCTGGCATGGAAACAATGCCGCGTTAGCGTCAGCCACACGCTGCTTTTAGCGCTGGCCCCGATCAATCTGGGCCGGCTCAATCCATCACCTCCCTCTAAATAACGTCTGTTTCCGTTTTTTTTACCTGTTGGGACCTTTTGTTCCCCCCTTCCCCAACCTCCATCCCCCCACTGCCACCTCCCCCCCCTCCACCCTCAACCCCTCTACTTCTCCCCTCCTACTCTTGTTTCAACCTGTAACTGCTAACCTTCTCCTCCTCCTCTCTCTTGTTCTCCTCTCTAACTTCTTCGTCTTCCTTTCCCTTTGTCTCTCTGTCTTTGTTTATCTGTCTCTCTCTGTTTCTGTCTCTATCTCTGTCTGTCTGTCTGTCTGTCTCTGTCTCTGTCTTTCTCTCACTCTCTCTCTCCTTCCCTTCCTCTCTCTCTGTCTCTGTATCTGTCACTGTCTCTCTGTCTGTCTCTGTCACTCTCTCTCTCTCTCACTATCTTACTGTTGCTCTCTCTCCCTCCCTCCCTGTCTCTGTCTCTGTTGTCTCTGTCTATCTGTTGCTGTCTGTCTGTCTGTCTGTCTCTTTCTGTCTATCTCTGTCTTTCTCTCACTCCTCTCTCTCTCTCTCTCTGTCTCTCTCTCTCTCTTCCTTTCTCCTTCTCTCCCTCTCTCTCTCTCTTTCTCTCTCTCTCTCTCTTCTCTCTCTCTCTCTCTCACTCTCTCTCATACTCTCTTACTCTCTCCCTCGCTCTGTCCCCCCCCCTCTCTCTCTCTCTCTTCTCTCACTCTCTCATACTCTCTTACTGTCTCCCTCGCTCTGTCCCTCTCTCTCTCTCTGTCCCCCCACCCCTGCCCCTTCTCCCTTTCCCACTGTCCCGCGTGCGTTCCCCCGTCCCAGCAGCTTCTTTTTTCCATTTCCATCTGCATGGTGTTATTTTAGGACCGCGGATCGAAAACTATTCCGTCTGTGGTGCTTTCGGGGTGATTTGACTGTTTTTCTTTAAAGGCGCTATCGAACTTAGAAGTTTTGAGGTGTTCGGGATTGTTTCAATTCTTTTTCTGTTTGAAGTTTGTTTAGGGTTTGTTCAAGAGGAATTTATCGCTCTATGAGAAACAAGACTATTCGCGAGATAGGTTGATTTCCCAGGTTCATACCGTTGAGTCCCGATTAACCTTCTGTCTTTCTGAAGTACTGGTTAAAAAAAAAAAAAAAAAAAATGAAAAAAGATTGAATGTGTATGTGTGACAGAGAAGATGACAACAAGGGTCTAGGGGTCATTCGTTGAACAGTACCCTACCTCAGCATCTTCTCTCTCAATGTGTGTTTGTGTGTGTTTAAGTGCGCGCGCGCGGCGCGTGTGTGTGTGTGTGTGTGTGTGTGTGTGTGTGTGTGTGTGTGGTGTGTGTGTGTGGTGTGTGTGTGTGTGTGTGTGTGTGGTGTGTGTGATATTTTTTCCCCTATTGTTTCATGCATACATTCGCGTAATTTTCTTCTTCAAATGCGAATTTATCTATATCTCTTCATTTGCTACAGTTAGCCATATGGATGTATATGTATGTGTATGTGTATCTGTATGTATGTGTATATCTGTGGATATATGTGTGTATATGTGTGTATGCATATGTATGTGTCTATGTGTGTATGTATGTGTACGCATATGTGTATATATACACATGTATATGTGTGTTTATATATATATGTGTGTATATATATATATATTTATATGTGTGTGTTTGTGTGTGTATGTGTGTGTATGTATATATGAATGTATATGTATTTGTGTGTATGTGCGTATACATATCTGTATACATGCGTATGTATATGTATGTATACGTATATTGATATATGTATATATAGGTATATGTATATATGTATATCTATCTACCTATATATGTATACACATATATTGCAATGAATCCTTGTTCTTTCTTCATTTTGTTAGATCTGCTGATTATGCGCTGTGTACATTTCAAGATGTTTGTAAATGCTATATATTAGAAATGAA
>CM060315.1:14467353-14482353 GCA_030674185.1 Monoplex corrugatus | reverse complement strand
TGTGTTTTAGGAAGGGTGAAAGTTGGCAGTTCCACAATATTTACCTTGTGGACTCTAGTCTCAATTTCTCTGCCCAGTTTTTTCCCCTTCTTTGTAAATAAGCATGCCAAGATTTTAAATTATGTTCTTTGATGACGTTTTTGCTTTTGCTTCTGATGTCTACTTTGTCAGGTGTTCCTCTGACTGACGTAAACTAAATTTCATTTTTTTCAAAATGACACTCTGGCAACAGTTGTATCTAATTTCTCTCCATCTCTCTCTCTCTCTCTCTCTCTCTCTCTCTCTTCGTCTCTCTCTCTCTCTCTCTCTCTCTCTCTCTCGTCTCTCTCTCTCTCTTTTAATAGAGATAAGCTATTTTGAATTGAAATTGATCCAATATTTGAATTTAAACAAATGGAAAAATATATCATCTGAAAGTTCAAATACTACACAGCTCTTTCAACTGAAGGCAAAAATTGATAACACTCGAACACCTCAAAAACAGAAACAACGTAAAACAGCAAAGAAAGAAAACAAAAAATAGACAGAAAATGGGTAAAACGAAACTTTGAAAAAAAAAAAACAAAGAACAGAAAACGACAATAACAATAATTCAAGAAAGTGGGAGAAAATGACAAACATTTAAAAAATGCTCGTAAAAATGGAAAACAACACAAAAGACAAAAACATGCCTCTCCCCACACTCACCCCCTTCTCGCTCCTAAAAAAAAAGACAAGTATGTAAAAAATAAAAAAAAAAGACAAGTATTTAAAAAAAAGACAAGTATTTAAAAAAATAAAAATGACAAGCGTCTCAAAAATGTCTTAATGGCTTTTCAAGTCCAACGCATCCCCTTGGCAGCGATTTTTGTCAAGTGTCAAGGTATGTAGGAAAACTCCTTTCACACCGTGTCGACCTCCGCACACTAAGTCTAAACCAAGAACGTCCCGAGACCATCATCAATGTTACAGTTGTCAATGCCATACGTGGGCCATAATAATGCCCGGAAAGTTCCCAAATAGCTCGGTATGTCAACTGCTCTAAATGGACACGACCATTTTAAATGGACGTAGGTTTCCAAATAGTAGAAGCTCCACCACTGTAAGCTTGACTCTTTCACTTCCGCACCTTAACTACCATCTGCAAAAACTTAACCCTTTGACTCCCTCACCCTGTTACCATCTGACAAAAGCTTATCCTTCACCCTTACCTGTTACCAGCTCAAAACGTAACCCTTTTACTCCCTCACCCTGTCTACCATTCTACAAAAACTTAACCTTCACTCCCTCACCCTATCCATCAGCTTCCTGCAGGAAAGGTTAAGTTCACTGCCTCACCCTATCCATCAGCTTCATGCAGGAAAGGTTAAGTTCACTGCCTCACCCTATCCACCAGCTTCCTGCAGGAAAGGTTAAGTTCACTCCCTCACCCTATCCACCAGCTTCCTGCAGAAAGGTTAAGTTCACTGCCTCACCCTATCCACCAGCTTCCTGCACGAAAGGTTAAGTTCACTGCCTCACCCTATCCACCAGCTTCCTCAGGAAAGGTTAATTCACTGCTCTCACCCTATCCACCAGCTTCCTGCACGAAAGGTTAAGTTCACTGCCTCACCCTATCCACCAGCTTCCTGCAGGAAAGGTTAATTCACTCCTCACCCTATCCACCAGCTTCCTGCAGGAAAGGTTACCTTCCTCTCCATCACCCATCCACCAGATTCCTGTAGGAAGCTGGTGAATAAGGTTAGGGAAAAAAAGGATTAAGTTATCGATTTGCTGTCATGGCTGACAATGTGGATGCTGGTGGACAGGGTGAGGGAGTCAAAGGGTTAAGGAGTGAAACCACCCCTTCTGTCGTTCATTGTTTGAATGGTCAGACATCTGACGACGACTGTGGCAACTTGTTACCTCAGTACCTGCTGGAGGCCCTTGGAGCATAGTGTGAGGGAATTGTAGTCGGCCATGTCTCTTACCGCTCCACTTGACAGAGGTGAGATATCTGCAAGACATATGAGCTACCTTGTAACCTTTGGGCACCCTTCAAGACAGTCCCTCAATCGTGAAACCGCTGGGACGTTAATACAAAACAAGAACAAGAACATTTCGGCTCATCTGCTCTCTCTGTCTCTCTTTCTCTGTCTGTCTCTCTGTCTCTTGTCTCTCTTCTCTCTGTCTCTCTCTGTCTCTTGTCTGTTTGTCTCTTTCTCTCTCTGTCTGTCTCTGTCTCTTCTTCTGTCTCTGTCTCTCTCTGTCTCTGTTCTTGTCTTCTTCTGTCTGTTTGTCTCTCTTCTCTCTCTCCTCTAAATGGCAAGTTTGAAAACTGGTTTCTAGTCAATAACTTTACCATTGGAAAATAAAGCATAATTGTCATTGTCATTGTCATTCTCTCTCTCTCTCTCCATCTCTCTCTCTCCATCTCTCTCTCTCCATCTCTCTCTCTCTCTCCATCTTTTCTCTCTTTGTCCAGCTCTCTTTCTCTCCCTTTCCATTCACAAATGCCAAACTAAACAAATATCTCATATTTTTGCTTGAGACTTAGTTAGTTCAGGATCAATCTGCTTTGTCAGTAGTGAAGTGATCTTTATACTGATGATTTTTTTATCAACTTTTTTTTGTTTTTTTTTGTTTGTTTTTGTTTTTTTGCTTCAACTCGCCATACAGGAGCATCTTAGCGTTACTGTGGTGTCTTTCAATACAGTCAACGGCCCTGTACAACGAAGCTGGCCTGTGTTGGGAAGACACTCAATTTGGACAATACTTACCATTTAAGAAACGTGTACCCAATTAATGCCTTAAAACTTGTGCTTTTATCATTAGCTGGGGACTTGGTCGTTTCTTTCGCGTGCAGACTAATGATGTTATTAAAAAAAGGTCCCAAACAGCACTCTGCGTGTTGGCTACAGAGACGAAAATAGTTCTGTCTGCAGAAAAAAATCTTTTATGGAATACTTTGAGCATGGCTGGGCATAATGTGACGTCCCATTTCTGAATCAATCAAACTTGCGTTTCAAGCTGACTGCGAAACAGCAACTCCTGTTAAGCCATAGAAATGCATCACAGCAATATGTAAAGGAAATAGAAACTTTGATAAACAGAGATATGTATAGAAAGATATAAAGAAAACAAGAAATTTGCAATGCTCTCTCTGTTCTGTCTCTCTCTCTTTCTCTCTTTTCTCTCTCTCTTCTCATTTCTGTCTGTATGTCCATCTCACTGTCTGTCTGTCTGTCTGTCTCTCTTGCTCCTCTCTCTCTCTCCCTCTCTTCTCCTCTTTGTTTGTCTGTCTCTCTCGCTCTCCTCTCTCTCTATCTCTGTCTGTCTGTCTGACTGTCGTGCTGTGTGTCTACCTCTCTCTGTGTCTCTCCCTGTTTGTTCTTTTCTGTCTATCTGTCTCTCTCTCTCTCTCTCTCTCTCTCCCTGTCTCTTTCTCTCTTGTCTAACTCTCTGTCTCTGCTCTGTCTGTTCTGTCTGTTGACTCTCTCTCTCTCTCTCTGTCTCTCTCTCTTCTCACTCTTCTTTCATTTCTTCTCACCGAAATTGGTCATTGCTTTTTTTCATAAAAAGACGTAATTTCTCTGACTTTCTCCCCTTCGCTCGTCTTTCTTTTCCCAATTCGTGCCAACCCGTTGATCATTGTTCCAACCAACCTGAAATTGCAGGGATTGAGAGACAATCTTGCAACAACAACAACAATATCAACAACAACAACAGAAGAAGAAATATATTGTATATATACAAGATTGAATATTTCGAATGGTAAGTGTTAAACGATATATATGACTTAAGAGTGTTGTGAAGGGGTTCGAACCTCTTCTGATCACCCCCCCCCTCCCAAGTAAAATTATCATTAACAACAACAACAGTTTCAGTTTCTCAAAATGACATCTCCGCTCTCCGAATGAATTCTATATGCACTAACGTCACAGGTGCCATGTGATGGAGGGGTCCAGAATGATCATGGCACAAGCCTTAAGCCTGCACATAAACCCACGAGCTGGCTGGTACTGAGTCCTACCTAATGCCTATGTTTTTGTTGTTTGTTTGTTGTTCTGTTTCTTTGTTTTTTTTTGTTTTGTTGGTTTTTTTGTTTTTTGATGTTTGTTTGAGTGTGTGTGTTTGTGTGTGTGTGTGTGTGTGTGTGCGCTGCGCGCGTGCGCGTGGCGTGCGCGCGTGCGCGTTATAACTTATACTAATATCTATCAGTCTATTATTGGAACAATCGTGGTTATGTGTAAATGACGTGTAATCTGTGTATCTTATCTTCAAAAGAATGGAGAAATAAAACAGAGTAAACAAATAAAGGACTGAATCAATGTACTACTAGCCACCATGTATAAACTTGTCTAACATCTCAGCAAGCGCCCCAATCAATACACAAAGCCTTCGTTGTCTATCAACAAGATGACAAAATTTTCCTTAATACATTAGTTTCTCAAGTCTGTTGTTCACTTCCGAGGAAAGACCAAAGAGAAAATAGATAAATCGATCAATCAATCAATCAATCAATCAATCAATCAATCATCAAACAATCAATCAATCAATCAATCAAAACAATCAAATCAATCATCATCAGATCATCAATCAACAATCAATCAATCAATCATCATCAATCGATCAATAGCGATTCTCCTCTCTCTCTCTCTCTTTCTTTCTTCTCCATACATAATTAGACAAGCAAGACATGATAAATAAAAATAATAAATAAATAACAAATAACAGTATATACAAGCAACAATAACAAAACCCTCAGTTTATTGTGGAATTGTTTCGCTGTCCCTTTCCGGCTCCCATCCAGAGTTGACTCTGCTATAGACTCACTGGGAAGACTTGGGACCATCGAGTCTTAACCACATTACAGGTGAATCATTGAAAGCGTTGCTCAAATTTTTCTGCCCAACACTGCAGGAAGCTGAATCTCTCGGGCCTGGTTGATGCCAGAACTTGTCGTAAGCACAGAATACAGCTCTGTTTTCGCAGTTCCAATCCTCGATGAAAATTTATACCATTGTAACTATAATTCCCATTTTTATGAAAAAAAAATCATCAGCCATCATGAAAATCGTCCCAGATTCTGTGGTCCTTCCTTCCTGATTTCTTGGTGACCATAATTTCGGTTTTCTCTCCGGCTTTGAGTAGAGCGGATATGGAATTGATCCAGTGTAATGTATTCCTTCTTTATACATACATACATACATACATATTTCTTCTTGTTGTTGTTGTTGTTGTTGTTGATGTTGTTGTTGTTGTTGTTGCAAGATTGTCTCTCAATCCCTGCAATTTCACGTTGGTTGAAACAATGATCAACGGGTTGGCACGAATTGGGAAAAGAAAGACGAGCGAAGGTGAGAAAGTCAGAGAAATTACGTCTTTTTATGAAAAAAAGGCGAATGACCAATTTCGGTGGAGAAAGAAAGTGAAAGAGAGACAGACAGAAGAGAGAGAGAGAGAGAGAGAGTCAGTCAGACAGACAGACAGAGACAGAGACAGAGAGACACAGAGAGATAGAACACAGAAGAAAGAGAGACAGGAAGAGAGGGAGTGAGAGAGAGAGAGAGAGGAGAGAGAAGAGAGAGAGAAGCGAGAGAGAGAGAGAGCAGAAGAGAGGAGACAGACAGAGAGAGAGCAGACAGGGAGAGACGAGAGAGAGAGAGAGATATGACAGACAGACAGACAGTCAGACAGACAGACAGATGAGAGAGAGAGAAGAGAGAGAGAGAGAAGACAGACAAACAGAGAGGAGAGAGAGAGAGAGGGAGAGAGAGAGAGAGAAGAGACAGACAGACAGTGAGACGGACATACAGACAGAAATGAGAGAGAGAGGAGAGAGAGAGAAAGAGAGAGAGACAGAGAGGAGAGAGAGCATTGGCAAATTCCTTTTGTTTTCTTTATTTATCTTTCCTATATATTCTCTTGGTTATCGAAGTTTCTATTTCTTTTATATATTTATATATCTGTGATGCATTTCTATGACTTAACAGACGTTGCTGATTCGCAGCAGCTTGAAACGCAAGTTTGATTGATTCAGAAATGGGACGGTCACATTATGCCCAGCCATGCTCAAAGTATTCCATAAAAGATTTTTTTTTCTGCAGACAGAACTATTTTCGTCTCTGTAGCCGACACGCAGAATGCTGTTTGGGACCTTTTTTTAATAACTCATTAGTCTGCACGGAAAGAAACGACCAAGTCCCCAGCTAATGATAAAAGCACAAGTTTTAAGGGAATAACTGGGTACACGTTTCTTAAATGGTAAGTATTGTCCAAATTGAGTATCTTCCCAACACAGGCCAGCTTCGTTGTACAGGGCGCGTTGACTGTATGAAAGACACCACAGTAACTGCTAAGATGCTCCTGTATGGAGAGTTGAAGCAAAAAACAAACAAACAAACAACAAAACAGTTAATAAAAAATCATCATATAAAGATCACTTCACTACTGACAAAGTAAATTGATCCTGATCGTGTGGCCTATTAACTAAATCTCAAGCAGAAAAACATGAGATCTTTGTTTAGTTTGGCATTTGTGAATGGAAAGGAGAGAAAGACAGCTGGACAAATAGAGAGAGACACTGGAGAAAAGAGAGAGAGACAGAGAGACGAGAGACAGAGATGGAAAGAGACAGAGAGAGGTGGACAGAGAGAGAGAGAGGGAGAGAGAGAGAATGACAATGATAATGACAATGACAATGATGCTTTATTTTCCAATGGTAAAGTTATTGACTAGAAACCATTTTTCAAACTTGCCATTTGAGAGAGAGAGAGAGAGAGAGAGAGACGAGAGACAGAGAGACAGAGAGACAGAGAGACAGAGAGAGACAGAGAGACTGAGGCAGAGACAGAGAAGAGGACGAGACAGAGACAGACACAGAGAGACAAGAGACAGAGACAGAGCAGAACAGAAAGAAAGACAGAGACTTAGAGACAGAGAGAGAGACAGACAGAGAAAGAGAGAGCAGATGAACCGGCATGTTCTTGTTTTTTTTTTTGTGTTAACGTCCCAGCGTGTTCACAATTAGGGACTGTCTTGAAGGGTGCCCAAAGGTTACAAGATACATGTAGCTTATACATCTTCATCTTGCAGATATGTCACCTCTAGCAAGTGGAGCGGTAAGAGACATGGCCGACTACAACTCCCTCACCACCATGCTCCATGGCTACCGGCAGGAACTGGGGAAAAGGCAGCTACAGTCATCACCAGGTGCCGTCTGACCATAAAACTAACGACAGAAGGGGTGGTTTCACTCCTTAACCCTTTGACTCCCTTCACCCTATCCACCAGCATCCTGCATTGTCAGCCATGACAGCAAAACGATAACTTAACCCTTTTATTCCCTAACCTTATTCACCAGCTTCCTGCACAAATGCTGTTGGATAGAGTGAGGGAGTGAACTTAACCTTTCCTGCAGGAAGCTGGTGGATAGGGTGAGGGAGTGAACTTAATCTTTCCTCCAGTAAGCTGGTGGATGGGGTGAGGCAGTGAACTTAATCTTTCCTGCAGGAAGCTGGTGGATAGGGTGAGGGAGTGAACTTAACCTTTCCTGCAGGAAGCTGGTGGATAGGGTGAGGGAGTGAACTTAACCTTTCCTGCAGGAAGCTGGTGGATAGGGTGAGGGAGTGAATTTAACCTTTCCTGCAGGAAGCTGGTGGACAGGATGAGGGAGTGAACTGAACCCTCCCTTCAAGAAGCTGGTGGATAGGGTGAGGGAGTGAACTGAACCCTTCCTGCAGGAAGCTGGTGGATAGGGTGATGAGTGAACTTAACTCTTCCTGCAGGAAGCTAATGGATAGGGTGAGACAGTGAACTTAACCTTTCCTGCAGGAAGCTGGTGGATAGGGTGAGACAGTGAACTTAACCTTTCCTGCAGGAAGCTGGTGGATAGGATGAGGCAGTGAACCTAACCTTTCCTGCAGGAAGCTGGTGGATAGGGTGAGGCAGTGAACCTAACCTTTCCTGCAAGAAGCTGGTGGATAGGGTGAGGCAGCGAACTTAACCTTTCCTGCAAGAAGCTGATGGATAGGGTAAGGGAGTGAACTTAACCTTTCCTGCAGGAAGCTGGTGGATAGTGTGAGGGAGTGAAAGGATTAATTTTTTGCAGCTGGTACATATGGTGCGGGAATAAAGGGTTAATTACAATAATAATTACAATATTTATATAGCGCAAAATCTTGATAAAATCAAATCTAAGCGCTGAAACACACACACACGCACGCACGCACACACACGCACCCACGCACACACACACACACACACACACACACACACACACACATCACACACACCACACACACATGGCTATAAATGGGGAGAAAGAATAAAAACAATGGAAAATTATAGAGAGCATATTATATACAATTATATATTGCAATGTGATTCCCCTCCGAGTGGAGACAGGCTGCAGAGGGGATTGAGTGAGGTCAGGATTTTATGCAGAGGAGAAAAGGTGAGTTTTGAGAGCGGACTTAAAGGAGACAAAAGTAGGTTGCTGACGGACTGAGAGAGGAAGATTGTTCCAGGAGAGTGGACCAGAAACAGAGAAGGCTCGTGGACCATAGGTATTGAGCTTAGTGCGTGGAAAGCGAAAAGTCAGAGGATCGGAGGCAGAGCGGAGAGTACGTGAGGGAACACAGATCTCAAGTAGACTTGACAGGTAATCGGGGGCTGCGTTATTGAGGCTTTTGTAGCACATGGTGTCTAGTTTGTACTGTATGCGCTTTAATACAGGGAGCCAGTGAAGTTGTGCCAGGAGAGGAGATATGTGGTCAGCTTTTTTCTTTTTGAGTACAAGGCGTGCAGCATTGTTTTGAATGCGCTGTAGGATGTGAGTGGTGGAGGCAGGAAGACCAGACAGGAGTGAATTGCAATAGTCAATGCGAGTCATTATGAAGGAGAGAACGAGTTTTGCAGTTGTTTCGACAGAGAGATACTTCCTGATCAGCCTTATACGATGGAGGTGATAGTAGCAAGATCTGGCAGTTTGAGAAACAAAGTTGTTCATGGAGAGGGTAGAGTCAATGCAGACACCAAGGTTTTTAGCTGAATCAGAAATTGGGACTGATGTGTTACATAATGGGAGAGAAAGAGGAGGCAGCTGAGAAAGTTTCTGACGAGTGCCAATGAGGATAGCTTCTGTCTTGTCATCATTTAGCTGAAGTTTGTTGTATGTCATCCAATTTTTGATGTCCGAGTAACACTCAGTGGTGCGAGTCAGGAGGCGCTGTATATTGTCAGGTGAGTCACTGTCTTGAAGTTGGGTGTCATCAGCATAGAAGTGGTGTTTTATAGAGTGGGAGTTGATGATGGTGGACAGGGGGGAGGTGTAAAGAGTGAAAAGAACAGGGCCAAGGACAGATCCTTGTGGAACACCACAGGTCAGGTATGCAGGTTGAGAGTACGTGCCATTGGTGGAGCTTCTATTATTTCGAAACTCATGTCACTTAAGGGTCGTGTCCATTTAGAACAGTTGACATACCAAGCTATTTGGGACCTTTCCGGGCATTATTATGGCCCACGTATGGCATTGACAACTGTAACATTGATGATGGTTTCGGGACGTTCTTGGTTTACACTTAGAGTGCAGAGGTCGACACGGTGTGAAAGGAGTTTTCCTACATACCTTGACACTTGACAAAGTCAAAAAACAAAATCGCTGCCAAGGGGATGCGTTTGACTTGAAAAGCCATTAAGACATTTTTGAGACGCTTGTCTTTTTTTATTTTTTAAATACTCGTCTTTGTTTTTTAGCAGCGAGAAGGGGGGTGGGGTGGGGGTGGGGGAGAGGCATGTTTTTGTCTTGTTGTTTCTCCATTTTTACGAGCATTTTTTAAATGTTTGTCATTTTCCTCCCACTTTCTTGAATTATTGTTATTGTCGTTTTCTGTTCTTTCTTTTTATTTCAAAGTTTCGTTCTTACCCATTTTCTGTCTTTTTTGTCTTTCTTTGCTGTTTTCCTTTGTTTCTGTTTTTGAGGTGTTCAAGTGTTATCAGTTTTTGCCTTCAGTTGAAAGAGCTGTGTAGTATTTGTACTTTCAGATGATATATTTTTCCATTTGTTTAAATTCAAATATTGGATCAATTTCAATTCAAAATAGTTTATTACTGTATTAAAAGAGAGAGAGAGAGACAGAGAGAGAGAGAGAGAGAGAAATCAGATGAGCTGAAATTTTACAAGGTTATGTATCTTGCAGACAGGTCACCTCTGTCAAGTCAAATGGTCCCCAGTGGAAACTGGGGAAATGTTGCCACAGTTATTGCCAGATGTGTTATGGCCATGCAAACAACGAATGACAGAGAAAAGGTGGTTCACTCCTTAACCCTTTGACTCCCTCACCCTATCCACCAGCATCCTACATTGTTAGCCATGAGAGCAAAGCACTAACTAAACTCTTTCAATCCCTCACCCTGTTCACCAGCTTCCTGCAGGAAGCTGGTGGATAGGGTGAGGCAGTGAACTTAACCTTTCCTGCAGGAAGCTGGTGGATAGTGTGAGGCAGTAAATTTAACTCTTCCTGCAGGAAGATGGTGGATAGGGCAAGGCAGTGAACTTAACCCTTCCGTTAGGAAGCTGGTGGATAGGGTGAGGCAGTGAACCTAACCTTTCCTGCAGGAAGCTGGTGGATAGGGTGAGGCAGCGAACTTAACCTTTCCTGCAGGAAGCTGGTGGATAGGGTGATGAGTGAACTTAACTTTTCCTGCAGAAGCTGGTGGGTAGTGTGAGGGAGTGATGACACACAATAAACTTCAGCTTAATGACGACAAGACAGAAGCTATCCTCATTGGCACCCGTCAGAAACTTTCTCAGCTGCCTCCTCTTTCTCTCCCATTATGTAACACATCAGTCCCAATTTCTGATTCAGCTAAAAACCTTGGTGTCTGCATTGACTCTACCCTCTCCATGAACAACTTTGTTTCTCAAACTGCCAGATCTTGTTACTATCATCTCCATCGTATAAGGCTGATCAGGAAGTATCTCTGTCGAAACAACTGCAAAACTCGTTCTCTCCTTCATAATGTCTCGCATTGACTATTGCAATTCACTCCTGTCTGGTCTTCTGCCTCCACCATTCACATCCTACAGCGCATTCAAAACAATGCTGTACGCCTTGTACTCAAAAAGAAAAAAGCTGACCACATATCTCCTCTCCTGGCACAACTTCACTGGCTCCCTGTATAAAGCGCATACAATACAAACTAGACACCATGTGCTACAAAAGCCTCAATAACGCAGCCCCCGATTACCTGTCAAGCCTACTTGAGATCTATGTTCCCTCACGTACCCTCCGCTCTGCCTCCGATCCTCTGACTTTTCGCTTTCCACGCACTAAGCTCAATACCTATGGTCCACGAGCCTTCTCTGTTTCTGGTCCACTCTCCTGGAACAAACTTCCTCTCTCAGTCCGTCAGCAACCTACTTTTGTCTCCTTCAAGTCCGCTCTCAAAACCCACCTTTTCTCCTCTGCATAAAATCCTAACCTCACTCAACCCCCCCCCCCTCCCCCCTCTGCAGCCTGTCTCCGCTCGGAGGGGAATCACATGGTTATAATATATAATTGTATATGCTATGCTCTCTATAATTTTCCATTGCTTTTATTCTTGCTTTTATTGCTTTTATTCTTTCTCCCCATTTATAGCCATGCGTGTGCGTGTGCGTGTGTGTGTGTGTGTGTGTGCGTGTGTGTGCGTGCGTGCGTGCCTGCGTGTGTGTCTGCTTCAGCGCTTAGATTTGATTTTATCAAGATTTTGCGCTATATAAATATTGTAATTATTATTATTATTATTATAGTGAAAGGATTAAGTTTTTGCAGCTGGTAGATATATGTAGTGCGGGAGTAAAAGGGTTAAGCTTACCATGGTGGAGCTTCTATTATTTCGGAACTCACGTCCACTTAAGGGTCGTGTCCATTTAGAGCAGTTGACATACCAAGCTATTTGGGAACTTTCCGGGCATTATTATGGCCCACGTATGGCATTGACAACTGTAACATTGATGATGGTCTCGGGACGTTCTTGGTTTAGACTTGAGAGTGCGGAGGTCGACACGTGTGAAAGGAGTTTTCCTACATACCTTGACACTTGACAAAGTCAAAAAAAAAATCGCTGCCAAGGGGATGCGTTTGACTTGAAAAGCCATTAAGACATTTTTGAGACGCTTGTCTTTTTTTTTTTTTTAAATACTTGTCTTTGTTTTTTAGCAGCGAGAAGGGGTGGGGTGGGGTGGGGTGAGGGAGAGGCATGTTTTTTGTCTTGTTGTTGTTGTTTTTCCATTTTTACGAGCATTCTTTAAATGTTTGTCATTTTCCTCCCACTTTCTTGAATTATTGTTATTGTCGTTTTCTGTTCTTTTTTTTTTTTCAAAGTTTCGTTCTTAGCCATTTTCTGTCTTTTTGTCTTTCTTTCTTTCTTTGTTGTTTTGCTTTCTTTCTGTTTTTGAGGTGTTCGAGTGTTATCATTTTTGCCTTCAGTTGAAAGAGCTGTGTTTTGAACTTTCAGATGATATATTTTTCCATTTGTTTAAATTCAAATTAGGATCAATTTCAATTCAAAACGGTTTATTTCTCTATTAAAGAGAGAGAAGAGAGAGAGAGAGAGAGAAGAGAGAGAGAGAAACAGACAGACAGACACACACACAACAACACACCACACAATATTATATATTATATATATATATATAAGATAGACAGATAGATAGTATGAGAGAGAGAGAGAGAAAGAAGAAGAGAGAGACAGAGAGATCAGATGAGCCGAAAGGTTACAAGGTTATGTATCTTGCAGACAGGTCACCCTCTTGTCAAGTCAAATGGCCCCCGGTAGGAACTGGGGAAAAGTTGCCACAGTCATCGCCAGATGCTGTCTGACCATGCAAACAACGAATGACAGAGAAAAGGTGGTTCACTCCTTAACCCTTTGACTCCCTCACCCTATCCACCAGCGTCCTCATTGTTAGCATGACAGCAAAGCGATAACTAACCTTTCAACTCCCTCACCTTTCACCAGCTTCCTGCAGAAAGCTGTTGGATAGAGTGAGGAGTGTAAACTTAATCTTTCCTGCAGAAGCTGGTGATAGACTGAGGGAGTAACTTAATCTTTCCTGCAGGAAGCTGGTGGATAGGGTGGGAGTAAACTTAACTTTCCTGCAGGAAGTGGTGGACAGGGTGAGGGAATGAACATAACCTTTCCTGCAGGAAGCTGGTGGATAGACTGAGGGAGTAAACTTAATCTTTCCTGCAGAAGCTGTGGACAGGGTGAGAGAATGAAAGGGTTAAGTTTTGGCAGATGGGAGATAGGGTGAGGGAGTGAAAGGGTTAAGATTTTGCAGCTGGTAGATAGGGTGAGGAATGAAAGGGTTAAATTTTTGCAGCTGCAGATAGGGTGAGGAGTGAAAGGGTTAAGTTTGGCAGATGGCAGATAGGGTGAGGGGTGAAAGGGTTATGTTTTTGAGGATGGTAGATATGGTACGGAGTGAAAGAGTCAAGCTTACAGTGGTGGAGCTTCTATTATTTCGGAAACTCACGTCCACTTAAGGGTCGTGTCCATTTAGAGCAGTTGACATACCAAGCTATTTGGGGCCTTTCCGGGCATTATTATGGCCCACGTATGGCATTGACAACTGTAACATTGATGATGGTCTCGGGACGTTCTTGGTTTAACTTAGTGTGCGGAGGTCGACACGGTGTGAAAGGAGTTTTCCTACATACCTTGACACTTGACAAAGTCATGAAAAATGAAATCGCTGCCAAGGGGATGCGTTTGACTTGAAAAGCCATTAAGACATTTTTGAGACGCTTGTCTTTTTTCTTTTTTAAATACTCGTCTTTTTTTTTTAGTGGCGAGAAGGGGGGTGGGGGTGGGGGAGAGGCATGTTTTTGTTTTGTTGTTGTTGTTTTTCCATTTTTACGAGCATTCTTTAAATGTTTGTCATTTTCCTCCCACTTTCTTGAATAATTGTTATTGTCGTTTTCTGTTCTTTGTTTTTTTTTTTTAAAGTTTCGCTTTTACCCATTTTCTGTCTTTATTTTTTTTCTTTCTTTGCTGTTTTGCTTTGTTTCTGTTTTTGAGGTGTTCGAGTGTTATCAATTTTTGCCTTCAGTTGAAAGAGCTGTGTAGTACTTGAACTTTCAGATGATATATTTTTCCATTTGTTTAAATTCAAATATTGGATCAATTTCAATTCAAAACAGTTTATTATCTCTATTAAAAGAGAAAGAAAGAGAGAGAGAGAGAGAGAGAGAGAGAGAGAGACAGAGACAGAGAGACAGATGGAGAGAAATTAGATACAGCTGCTGCCAAAGTGTCATTTTGAAAACACCTGACAAAGTAGACATCAGAAGCAAAGGCAAAAACGTCATCAAAGAACATAATTTAAATTCTTGGCATGCTTATTTACATAGAAGGGGAAAATGGGCAGAGAAATTGAGACTAGAGTCCACAAGGTAAATATTGTGGAGCTGCCAACTTTCACCCCTCCTAAAACACACCAACGTCCCTTATGGAAACCAATGTCACGGCTGGCCCATTAGCTCAGTTGATTAGAGCGCTGTGCTGATAACACGGAGGTCGTGGGTTCAACTCCCATGTGGGCCACTAAGTTTTCTTTTTCCAGCGAGCCGGTCGGTTCTTTTGATAGAGCCGTGGACTCCAGATCTGATATCTCGAGTTCAACCCCAGCCTGCAACAATAAAAACTGGCCTGTTGGCTGCCCATCTTTAATGTTTCCATCATCCTGGTGGTGTCAGCTTAGTGTTTCAAAAGCACCTTCCCCCATCCTCCCCAATTTCAAGACCTTGCCAGCGCATAGGGTTTTGTGCAGGCTTAAGGAGTCTGCCAGATAATTCTTGGCAGATCTGGGTGGAGCACATATGGAATTGCCCGAACGCGATGAATATCTGTGAACAAACTCCTAACTCCAATTTCAGGCTTATCAGTAAAATCTTTGTATTCACATGTGGTTTTTAAGAAGAATGTTGATAGCTCCGTGGACAGCAAAGAAAACAAACGAGACAGTCTTGAAAGGGGCAGACACAGAAGAAG
>CM060315.1:14449853-14457353 GCA_030674185.1 Monoplex corrugatus | reverse complement strand
AGACAAGACAGAGAGACAAAGGGAAGGAAGATGAAGAAGTTAGAGAGGAGAACAAGAGAGAGGAGGAGGAGAAGGTTAGCAGTTAAAGGTTGAAACAAGAGTAGGAGGGGAGAAGTAGAGGGGTTGAGGGTGGAGTGGGGGGTGGGATGGCAGTGGGGGGATGTGGGTTGGGGAAGGGGGGAACAAAAGGTCCCAACAGGTAAAAAAAACGGAAACAGACGTTATTTAGAGGGAGGTGATGGATTGAGCCGGCCCAGATTGATCGGGGCCAGCGCTAAAAGCAGCGTGTGACTGACGCTAACGCGGCATTGTTTCCATGCCAGAAATATCTCCAGCTAGTTGTTGGAAGTCGCAATTGGTGTGGTAGCGGTTGTCGGTTGTGGTTGTGGTGGTGTGGTGGTGGTGGTGGTGGTGGAGGTGATGGTGGTGGTGGTATGGGGTGGAGGCTGGTGGTTGAGGGTGGTGATGGTGGTTGGTGGTGGTTTACAGGGTTGCAGTACGGTTTTTTTAAACCCTGCATTCTCCACTGCCTAGCCAACCCTTCCCCCCTACAACCATTAAAAAAAAAAATTAAAAAAAGCATCTAAAACCAGAACGCAAACAACAACAAAACCAGAATGGTCAAACCATGTTCACATTCTCCCTTTCTATACAAAAATCATCGCCCCAAACAACAGCAACAACAACAACAACAACAACCAGAATGGTCAAACTGTTCCAACACCTTTCTTTCTACCCCAAAGAAAAAAAATCATCATCGCAGCAACAGCAAAACCAGGATGGTCGAACCATTCTAACACTCTCCCTTTCAATACAAAAAATAACAAAACAAAACAAACAAAAAAAACAACAATAACAAGAAAATATCACCACCCAAACAACAACAAAACTCGGATGGTCGAACCGTTGTAACACTCTCCCTTTATATATATATATATATATATATATATATATATATATATATATATTATATATATATTATATATATATATATATTATATATATATATTAATATAAAAAAAAAATATTCAGCATCCAAGCAACAAAACCAAGGTTGTCAAACCATTCTAACACATTCCCTTTCTATAGAAAAAGTCATCACAGAATATCCAAATTTCGTACTTCCCATTGTGACCTTGTGGAACAGTCAAAGTAAATATAACTTGACATGAAACCAAAACAATGACCGGCAGATTGTCATGACAGTAAAAACAAAATGTGATATAATAATGATAATAATAATAATTACAATATTTATATAGCGCAAAATCTTGATAAAATCAAATCTAAGCGCTGAAACAGACACACACACACGCACGCACGCACACACACGCACGCACGCCCCACACACACACACACACACACACACACACACGCACACACACACACACACCACACGCACACGGCTATAAATGGGGAGAAAGAATAAAAGCAATGGAAAATTATAGAGAGCATATTATATACAATTATATATTACAATGTAATTCCCCTCCGAGTGGAGACAGGCTGCAGAGGGGATTGGGTGAGGTCAGGATTTTATGCAGAGGAGAAAAGGTGAGTTTTGAGAGCGGACTTGAAGGAGACAAAAAAGGTTGCTGACGGACTGAGAGAGGAAGTTTGTTCCAGGAGAGTGGATCAGAAACAGAGAAGGCTCGTGGACCATAGGTATTGAGCTTAGTGCGTGGAAAGCGAAAAGTCAGAGGATCGGAGGCAGAGCGGAGGGTACTTGAGGGAACATAGATCTCAAGTAGACTTGACAGGTAATCAGGGGCCTGCGTTATTGAGGCTTTTGTAGCACATGGTGTCTAGTTTGTACTGTATGCGCTTTGATACAGGGAGCCAGTGAAGTTGTGCCAGGAGAGGGATATGTGGTCAGCTTTTTTCTTTTTGAGTACAAGGCGTGCAGCATTGTTTTGAATGCGCTGTAGGATGTGAATGGTGGAGGCAAGAAGACCAGACAGGAGTGAATTGCAATAGTCATTGCGAGACATTATGAAGGAGAGAACAAGTTTTGCAGTTGTTTCCACAGAGAGATACTTCCTGATCAGGCTTATACGATGGATGTGATAGTAGCAAGATCTGGCAGTTCGAGAAACAAAGTTGTTCATGGAGAGGGTAGAGTCAATGCAGACACCAAGGTTTTTAGCTGAATCAGAAATTGGGACTGATGTGTTACATAATGGGAGAGAAAGAGGAGCAGCTGAGAAAGTTTCTGACGGGTGCCAATGAGGATAGCTTCTGTCTTGTCGTCATTAAGCTGAAGTTTATTGTATGTCATCCAGTTCTTAATGTCCGAGTAACACTCAGTGATGCGAGTCAAGAGGCGCTGTATATTGTCAGGTGAGTCACTGTCTTGAAGTTGGGTGTCATCAGCATAGAATTGGTGTTTTATAGAGTGGGAGTTGATAATGGTGGACAGGGGGGAGGTGTAAAGAGTGAAAAGAACAGGGCCAAGGACAGATCCTTGTGGAACACCACAGGTCAGGTATGCAGGTTGAGAGTAAGTGCCATTGATGAGAACAGTTTGTTTTCTGTTTGATAGATATGAAGTGAACCAGGAGAGAGCATGTCAGAGATGCCAAAAATATGATGAAGTCTAGAAAGGAGAATACCATGATCATTGGTATCAAAGGCTGCAGACAGATCATGGAGTGTGAGGAGAGAGACTTTGCCAGTATCAGTTGAAGGAGGAGATTGTTGAGAATGTGTAGCAGGGCAGTTTCAGTGCTTGGCAGTGGCGGTAGGCTGACTGGAAAGGATTGAGGAGATTGTTGGCAGACAGGTGAGAGTTCAGCTGGTTGAGGACAACTTTTTCGATGAGTTTTGACAAGAAAGAGAGATTAGAGATAGGCCGTAATTTTTCAGTTCATTGGGTCTAAATTGTATTTCTTGAGGAGAGGGTGAACAATAGCAGACTTGAAAGAATCTGGGACAGTTCCAGTTTGAAGAGAAGTGTTGATGATGTTAGTGACGAATGGGAGGAGAGTAGGGAGACAGTCGGAGTAGAGAGAAGTTCCAAAGAAAGTGCTGTTCACACACATCTTCCCGAAAATTGCTGATTTTAGTCGCCTTTTTATTTACCTGTGTGATGTTGATCTTAACCCTTTGACTCACCATGCTAACAAAGCAAAAACTTAACCCTTTAACTCCCTGACCCTATAGGGTGAGGGAGTCAAAGGGTTAAGTTTTTGCAGTCGGTGGATAAGGTGCAGGAGTCAAAGGGTGAAGATTTTGCAGTTGGTGGATACGGTAAGGGAGTCAAGGGAAGGGTTAAGGCTGTTACTTCCGAACTTATGCGGTCGGGAATCCTCAAAGGTCTAACCCTTTGACTTAGGTTTGGTAAACGGTCCACCTTCAAGAACAGCTGAAAAATTGTGATAACAAGTTTTTGTCACAGACACAAGACGCAGACACAGACACAGACACAGACACAGCACACACACACACTACACACACACACACACACACACACACACCACACACACACACACACACGCACACACACACACACACACACATACACACAAAACCACACACACACACACAACACACACACATCACACACACAGATACACACACATACACACAAACTCTCTCTCTCTCTTTCTCTCTCTCTTCTTCTCTCTCTCTTCTCTCTCTCTCTCTCTTCTTCTTCTGTCTGTCTCTCTCTGTCAGCTCAATCAGCTTGATGTAAAACCAACGGCAAGTCACGCTAACAACTCTGCGGGCCTCAGTAGCTCACTCGTTTGACGTCGGATTCGCATGCTAATGGTTGTGGGTTCGAATCCAGTAGCGCGCTACATTAAAACTGACTGTCTCACTGTCCCATCTTAACATCATTGTTGTTCTGGTAGTGTCAGCATAGAATCAGATAAGTCCCCTTTCCCCCACTTCCCTGGGATGGTCATCCCCGTTCGGACATATTTCCTGAGGTGGGGTCTTCCATCATCATCTCTAGGTTGCCCCCAGCATCTCCCCCACCCTCCTTATCCCCAGCCACTCTGCAAGTCCGTCCAGCATTCTCTCCTTGGGTCTGCCTGGTGCTCTCTTTCCCTCCAGCTTTCCCGTTGTGACCAGGTGCTCCAAATTCCCCTTCCTCATAAAATGGCCTATAAATGTTGCTGTCTTTTCCTAATCTTCCTTATGAGTGATCTATTTGTGTCTGCCTCCATCAAGACTGTCTCGTTTGTTTTCTTTGCTGTCCATGGAACTCTCAACATTCTTCTGAGAAACCACATTTCGGCTGCCTCAATCTTGTTCTGGCTTTGCTTGCTGACTGTCCAAGCCTCGCATCCGTACAACAGTATTGGTTCTATACAACATTCAAGGACTCTCTTTCTGATGTTAATTGTTGGTAAGAATGCTTGTCATCTTCTTGAATGCTGTTTTGGCTTGGCCGATTCTGCCAGCTATTTCCGATGTGCATCTGCCGTCTGATGAAATGACCGTTCCCAGGTATTTGAACTTATTAACCTGTGTCAAGGTTGTGCCATTTGCTGATACTTTGCATGAGGGGGTTTCATGTTTTTTACTGATCACCATGACTTCAGTCTTCCTGCTGTTTAGTTCCAACCCCTTACCTTTGCTTTCTATTTCTAGTATATTCACAAGGTTTTGTAGGTCCCTTTCATTTTCTGGAATTAGCGATGAGGTGGGTGTCGACATAAAAATTGAACCTAACAAATCAATAAGCCAACAATCCTGGTCTTTTAGCTCAGTTCTAAAGGCGAATCGTAGGTATTGTGGGATCAGCCCTCAAGCGGGCCACATTTTGTTCTTTCTTCTTTATTTCGTGGGGCCGTTGATTCTTTCGATAGAGCCGTGGACTCAAGATCTGATATCTCGAGTTCAGTCCCAGCCCACAACAGTAAGAACTGGCCTGTTCGCTGCCCATCGTCTTCTTTCCATCATTCTGGTGGAGTCAGATTAGCGTTTGATAAGTTTGATAAGGAAGGGGGATTTGGAGCACCTGGTCACAACGGGAAAGCTGGAGGGAAAGAGAGCACCAGGTAGACCCAGGGAGAGAAAGCTGGACGGACTTGCAGAGTGGCTGGGGATGAGGAGGGTGGGGGAAATGCTAGGGGCAACGAGAGATAGAGATGGTTGGAAGTCCATGGTCGCCAACGCCATGCGGCAGGGCACTTGATGATGATGAAGTCCCTCTTCGCTCTTTCCTCCTCCCCCCTCCCCCTTCCTCTTTTCACGACCTTGCCAGTGCATAGGCTCAGGCTCAGGGAATCTGCCAGATATATGCTTGCAGATTTTGAATAGAGCACGTGTGTAATTGCCCCAGTGTTGTGAATCTCTCTCATACAGACTCACAACTCCATTCCATACCTTGGAATCTTGTTGTTTGTCATTTGTCATGGGATACTGTTTTTAAATGAAATAAGAGAGACACTGTTTCATATCAACCGGAGTATTTTATATTGATTGTAGGTGTGTGTGTGTAAGTGTGTGTGTGTATGTGTGTGATGTATGTGTGTGTGTGTGTGTGTGTGTGTGTGTGTGTATGTGTATGTGTGTATGTGTGTGTGTATGTGTGTGTGTGTGTGTGTGTGTGTATGTATGTGTGTGTATGTGTGTATGTGTGTGTGTGTGTGTGTGTATGTGTGTGTGTGTGTGTGTGCCCGTGTGAGTGCCTGTATGTGTATTGTCGTGGGATCTTTAACATGCATTGAGTGCGTGCTGAACCCGGAACTTCTGTTCATGGTCTCTTCTGAAAGCTAAGCACTTAGATCACCACGTAACATTTAGTTGTCCCCAGTGGGGATGTCGGGGGCTCTTTCAGTATAAATAGTATCCCCACCTTCCGGAAATTCTGTGCCAGAAATTTCTTCTTTTCTGTCACTCTCTTCGGTTCTGCCCTGCTCCTTTGCTTTTTGTCATTCCTTCCTATCATTTTCTGCCTTCTGGTCCATTCACATGTATGTGTTCTATAAAGCCTTACATACTTTCCATTAAGGTTGATAATTGGGTACATGGATGTGGGGACACGTAATGTACAGAAGCATTTTTTGGTAACACAGACCCATTTTATGTATGTTTTAGTGAGCTTAGTTATATTTTCATTTGTTTCAGGTTTGATTTTTTTTAAATACTATTGTGATAAATTTGGATGGAGTGGTCAACGCCAAGGATATATCTTTAGATCATGTGTACGAATGCACTGATATGTATTTAATTTTCTTGCACTGATATGTACTTAATTTTCTTGCACTGATATGTACTTAATTTTCTTGCACTGATATGAACTTAATTTTCTTGCGCTGATATGTACTTAATTTTCTTGCACTGATATGTACTTAATTTTCTTGCACTGATATGTACTTAATTTCTTGCACTGATATGTACTTTATTTTCTTGCACTGATATGTACTTAATTTTCTTGCACTGATATGTACTTAATTTTCTAGCACTGATATGTACTTAATTTTCTTGCACTGATATGAACTTTATTTTCTTGCACTGATATGTACTTAATTTTCTTGCGCTGATATGTACTTAATTTTCTTGCACTGATATGTACTTAATTTTCTAGCACTGATATGTACTTTATTTTCTTGCACTGATATGTACTTTATTTTCTTGTACTGATAAGTACTTTATTTTCTTGCACTGATATGTACTTAATTTTCTTGTACTGATAAGTACTTATTTTCTTGCACTGATATGTACTTAATTTTCTTGTACTGATAAGTACTTTATTTTCTTGCACTGATATGTACTTAATTTTCTTTTCCAGGTGTTCTTTTTCTTTTCTCCAAAGAGGTACGGTGCGCAATTTGAGATGTTTATAGCCCTGATATGGCTCTGCGCAGTCGGCTGGGCTTTAAAAACAATGACATTATCATTTAGTAGAGGAGAAGAGACAAAGTCATGGCCGATCCAGTGATGAAAACATATTTTTCCCCATCCTAGGCTGCTGTATCAGCCGTGGGCAACACATTCCCGATTGTGATGGGAACACAAAATAAACACTGCAAATGACATAAGTCTGTATATACTTACAGCACTTTTTTCTTCTTCCCCGTGGGGATACCTGGAGCTCTTTCAGTATAAATAGTATCCCCACTTTCTGGACATTCTGTGCCAGAAATTTCCTCTTTTCTGTCACTCTGAAAATCAATCGACCTTCGAACCAATCAACCAATCATCCACGCAACCCAGCAAGCAAGCAAGCAAACAGCCAAGCAAGCAAGCAAGCAACCAACCAATCAACCAACCAACCAACCAACCAACCAACCAACCGACCAAACATCCAACGAAGGAACGAACGAATAAACGAACAAAGAAAGAAAGAAAGAAACAAACAAACAAACAAACAAGCGAACGACCGAACGAACAACCGAACAACAACAACACATAAGAAAAAAAAGAAGAAGAAGAAAAAGAAGAAGAAGAAGAAGGAGAAGAAGGACAACAACAACAACAATAGCAAATTACTTAGTGTAAAAAAACTTTAATAATCTAGTTCCCAGAACTTTGATTTGATTGATA
>CM060315.1:14434853-14437353 GCA_030674185.1 Monoplex corrugatus | reverse complement strand
CATACATACAAAACGAAACAAATCAGCTTGGAGATGAGATTCTCCACACTACTCTTTGGTTACGTCCCTAGCACGTGTGTAAACATGACCCCAGAAAGGTCAAACAACTTCTGAATCAATGAGCATTCTGAACTTCCGGTTAATAGTGCTTTGCAAACAAAAGAATTTGGAAAGTAGAATGTTCAATAACAGACAGTTATGCACAGTATATAGCACCACATTAGAATAATTTTCATGAAGGCTATCGGAGATCTGAATTTTTCACTGTGGTATATGTTTCTTGGGAACTATATATCTTTTGCGGAAGAAAAGACGCCAGCGGTAATATGACAGCAACCATGGCGGTCAGGAACTCCAAGTGAAACTGTTGAAATACTTGAAGAAACACTTGATCATGGTGGAAACATGAGGCTGAACAGTCAGGTAAGTTTGCCCAGCAAATAAAGTTTAACCAGCCCATCTAGGAATGTTGTTTTTTCCGTGAATTTCTTAATATTTTCTGAACTTTCCTATGTTTTAGGTGTTGCGCTCCCGCTGTGTCGGGCTTCCGAATGCTGTGGAGTATTTGGATTTGTCGGCGCTTGAGCTTGGTAAGGCAGCTCCTTGTGTTTACTAATTTTTCTTTTTTTTTTTGGAGGGGGGGGGAGGGAAGAGGAAGGGGGAGAGGGGGGGTTGATATCGATAATGAAAGTGTAGTTTCCATGTCACGGGCTTCTGTGGATTTCATGTAAGGGTTCCACTATTTCGGACTACAAGTAGTACAAGTCCTTTAAAATAAATCATCATCATCATCATCATCATCATCATCATCATCATGTGTCATGCCGCATAACGTTGGCGATATGGCCTGCCATATTAATCTGTCATTTGTTGCTGCAAATATATCTCCTACCCCTTCTGCCCCCATCCTCTCAGCAAAACTGTCAAATATTTTATCTCTGGGTATATCTGGTATTCTTTTTCCCGTAAGCGTTCCTCTTGTGACTAGGTGCTCAAAATTCTCTTGCTTCATAAGTTTCAATTTCAGTTTCTCAGGATGATGTCTCCATGCTCATAATGAATTCCATATGCACTAACGTTACACGTGCCGTGCGTATGGTGATCATGGCACAAGCTTTAAGCCTGCACATAAACCCATGAGCTGGCCAGGTCCTGAGGCCCTACCTAGACTATGTTTACCTAGTCTATATTTTATAATGCTATTTTATCAGCCTACCACTGGAGTAATCTTGCTTACATGTAAATGACATGTGTATGTGTGTATCTTACCTTCAAGAAAGGAATATATATATATATATATATATATATATATATATAAAGTAAATAAATAAATAATTAAAGGTCTGACTCACAATACAACCAGCTATTCTGTATAAACTCGTCTCACATGACAGAACTTCCCCCCCCACCAGTCAATACCCAAATGCTCAACCATCTATTAACTAGGTGAAGCCAATATTTTCTTAATCATCGATAGGTAAGTAAGTAAATAGATAAGCAAGCAAGTAAGTAAGCAAGCAAGTGAGCGAGTGAGTAAGTGAATAAGAGGTAAGTAAGTTGGTGAATAAATAATAAATAACTACAAAATAAAGGATATATGTAGAAAACTAAACTTGCCTCATAAGATGTCCTATAAATGTTGTCTTTTCCTAATTTTGTTCATTAATTTTCTTTTTGTGTTTGCTTCTTTCAAGATTGTCATTTCTTTTCTTTGCTGTTCATGGAACTTTCAACATTCTACTGAGAAACAACATTTCAGCTGCCTCAATCTTATTCTGACTTTGCTTGTTGATTGTAGTACTGGTTCTGTATAACACTGAACTCTGAAGAACTCTCTTCCTGACATGGATTGATAGGCATTTCTTGGTAAGAGTGTTTTATTTTGTTGAATGCTGTTTTAGCTTGGCCAGTTCTGCTGGATATTTCTAATGTGCATCTACTGTCTGGTGAAATGACTATTCCCAGATACTTAAACTTATCAGCTTGTCTCAGTGTTCCACCATTGGCTGTTATTTTGTATGAGGGGATTTCTTTTTTTCTTTTTAACTGATTATCATGACTGCAGTCTTCTTACTATTTAGCATGTATGTGTGTGTGTGTGTATGTGTGTGTGTGTGTGTGTGTGTGTGTGTGTGTGTGTGTGTGTGTGTGTGTGTGTGTGGAGAGAGAGAGAGAGAGAGAGAGAGAGAGAGAGAGAGAGAGAGAGAGGTGCTAGATCATAGATGTTGTCAGATGTCTATATAGCATCAAAATGAAATTGTCATGTTTAACTTATTCAGTGCTCTTATCCAGTAGGTAGTCATAACTGTTAAGATTAATGTAAATTAACCTCATAGTTATTTCTCCCCAAGTTTTTTTTAGCTTGTTGTTGCTTAGTACATGTTATTGATGTTTTACCATTATCTATAATGCATCACCATTATATTTATAAATGGATATTCTGCTGAAAAATGAACTCTTGCATATTTAGCTCTTGCCCTTCATTTCTGTTATTTGTATT
>CM060315.1:14417353-14429853 GCA_030674185.1 Monoplex corrugatus | reverse complement strand
GTTTACCCGCTTGATTATCATCTTTGTTGACGGCCTGATTACTTGTATAGCATAATTATTGTCTCACCTGAACCTAAGCACTTCAGAAAATCATAAGTGCTGTAGATAGAAATGCTTAAAGCAAAAATGTGTATGAACATAATTATATGTGCAATGCAAAATGATGTTTGAGTACGTGTATGATTATTGTTTTAATACATACATGATGCAAACACATGCACAAGTAAATGTGTAACTACTATTATATTAGAAATCAGAAAACCATTTCTGCAGAGTTATTGGAATTTCCCAAACACTTTGCCCAACACAAGCTTTCAGTCTCACCTCAAGGTCTTCTTTTGCTCTGAATGTAGAGTGTGTGTCCTGAATCATGTGTTAAAAGTGTTGTTTTAAAGATGTTGAGTAGTTCATATCCAGCTGCTCTGTTTAAAGATTAACTTTGCTGCATGACTTCCAAGGTTTGCCAGATTGCCAGTGTGGCTCTAGGGAAATGAGATATGGGGAAGCAATTTTAGATAATTTACTCCCGTTTTTATATATGCTTTAGAGACCTTAGTTGTGTTTAAATTTGTATTCAGGTATGTTTCTTAAATCCTCTGTGTGATAAAGTGGACAGGGTGGTTGGCGCCGGGTGCACATCCTTGCATTATGTGCTTGAATACATTGATATGCGTATTTAATTTTCTTTTCCTTTTTTCCTGTTGAAGTTATGTGTGATGTGGTGTTTGATGTGGTATGTGATGTGATGCATGGCATGGTGTGTGATGTGGTGTGTGATGTGGTGTGTGACGTAGTGTGTGATGTGATGCATGGCATGGTGTGTGATGTGATGCATGGCATGGTGTGTGATGTGGTGTGTGATGTAGTGTGTGATGTGGTGTGTGATGTGGTGTGTGATGTGGTGTGTGATGTGGTGTGTGACATAGTGTGTGATGTGATGCATGCATGGTGTGTGATGTGGTGTGTGATGTAGTGTGTGATGTGGTGTATGATGTGGTGTGTGATGTGATCCATGGCATGGTGTGTGATGTGATGCATGGCATGGTGTGTGATGTGGTGTGTGATGTAGTGTGTGATGTGGTGTGTGATGTGGTGTGTGATGTGTGTGTGATGTGGTGTGTGTGTGGTGTGTGATGTTAGTGTGTGATGTGGTGTGTGATGTGGTGTGTGATGTGGTGTGTGATGTGGTGCTGTGATGTGGTGTGTGATGTGGTGTGTGATGTGGTGTGTGATGTGGTGTGTGATGTGGGTGTAGTGTGTGATGTGGTGTGTGATCTAGTCTGTTACTTTAATATTGTGGTTCTGTCCACCACTGACATTTTTCCTGGTGTACATTTTGCTCATTTTGTTCTGTTCATTTTGTACAGCATGTTAAGCGTAGATTTTATGAGAGGTGCATGCTCTCTGAACGTTTCACTATTCTTGCCATTATTTTCCAGATGGTGTGACTTAATAGTAGTAATATTATAGTAATGATATTGATGCTGTTAGTATTGGTACCCCCTGATGTCTTGCATCTGCATCTGGCTGTATCATGATGATTTACAATTGATGCAAAAGGTTAAAAATCTGTTGTGCAATTCATTACATAATTCTGTGTGAAATTTTGTAGTTTCCTGCTTTATGTCATTTTTAAAGGCTGAAAACAACAACAACATTAACACACACACACACACACACACACACACACACACACACACACACACACACACACACACACACACACACACACACACACACGCCACGCACACACACACAAAACACCAACAATAGAAAGCTGAAACACTAGCTATGCAGATATGACATGTCCAGTTGTGGTTTACCCAGAAATAATCTTTGCCTTTGCTGAACAAAAAACTTTCATTCTTACCTCAAGACCTTCTTCATGTAGAATGATTGGTCTCTTTTGCTGTGAATGTAGGGCCTGTGTCCTGAATCATGTGTTATAAGTGTTGTTTGAAAGATGTTGGGTATCCCATAGGATACCATTTCATAGGTGTTCAGTTTTTCGTGCACATACACACACATGCACACATACACATGCACACACACATGCACGCACACATGCACACGCAAGACATACACACACAACACATCCACACATAAACACACACACACACCACACACACACACACACACACACACACACACACACACACACACACACACACACACACACACACACACACACACACACACACACACACACACACACACACACACAAAACCAACAAAAAAAAACCACAAACACATGTACACACAATACACACAAACACATACACACACATACATGCATGCACACACACACACACACACCACACACACACACACACACACACACACACACACACACACACACACACACACACACACCACACACACACACACACACACAC
Source organism: Monoplex corrugatus (assembly GCA_030674185.1). Classification (NCBI taxonomy): domain Eukaryota; kingdom Metazoa; phylum Mollusca; class Gastropoda; order Littorinimorpha; family Ranellidae; genus Monoplex; species Monoplex corrugatus. The sequence goes on along the minus strand of CM060315.1, from coordinate 14,427,457 downwards.
ACAAATTCACATACATACACAAAAACACAAATACATGCACACACAATACACACAAACACACACACACACATGCACACACATACACACATGCTTGCACACAGACACACAGTTTGTTTCACGCAAAACATCAGTTGTCTAGTGTGTAATATTAATGATATTAGGTGGGAACTAATGCCAGTGAATCTATAATGTTAGATGGGGACTGTAGGTGTGCAGAATGTAATGCTAATGATGTTAGGTGGGAACTGTAGCTGTCAAGTGGTTAATGCTAATGATGTTAGATGGGAACTGTAGCACTGCAGAATGTAATGCTAATTATGTTAGATGTGAACTATAGCTGTGTAGTGTGTAATGCTAATTATGTTAGGTGGAAACTGTAGCTGTGTAGTGTGTAATGCTACTTATGTTAGGTGGGAACTGTAGCTGTGTAGTGTGTAATGCTACTTATGTTAGGTGGGAACTGTAGCTGTGTAGTGTGTAATGCTACTTATGTTAGGTGGAAACTGTAGCTGTGTAGTGTGTAATGCTACTTATGTTAGGTGGGAACTGTAGCTGTGTAGTGTGTAATGCTACTTATGTTAGGTGGGAACTGTAGCTGTGTAGTGTGTAATGCTACTTACGTTAGGTGGGAACTGTAGCTGTGTAGTGTGTAATGCTACTTATGTTAGGTGGGAACTGTAGCTGTGTAGTGTGTAATGCTACTTATGTTAGGTGGGAACTGTAGCTGTGTAGTGTGTATTGCTACTTACGTTAGGTGGAAACTGTAGCTGTGTAGTGTGTAATGCTACTTATGTTAGGTGGAAACTGTAGCTGTGTAGTGTGTAATGCTACTTATGTTAGGTGGGAACTGTAGCTGTGTAGTGTGTATTGCTAATGATGTTAGGTGGGAACTGTAGCTGTGTAGTGTGTAATGCTAATGATGTTAGGTGGGAACTGTAGCTGCGTAGTGTGTAATACTAATTATGTTAGATGGGAACTGTAGCTGCGTAGTGTGTATTGCTAATGATGTTAGGTGGGAACTGTAGCTGCGTAGTGTGTATTGCTAATGATGTTAGGTGGGAACTGTAGCTGTGTAGTGTGTAATGCTAATGATGTTAGGTGGAAACTGTAGCTGTGTAGTGTGTATTGCTAATGATGTTAGGTGGGAACTGTAGCTGTGTAGTGTGTAATGCTAATGATGTTAGGTGGGAACTGTAGCTGTGTAGTGTGTAATGCTAATGATGTTAGGTGGGAACTGTAGCTGTGTAGTGTGTAATGCTAATGATGTTAGGTGGGAACTGTAGCTGTGTAGTGTGTAATACTAATGATGTTAGGTGGGAACTGTAGCTGCGTAGTGTGTATTGCTAATGATGTTAGGTGGGAACTGTAGCTGTGTAGTGTGTAATGCTAATGATGTTAGGTGTTAACTGTAGCTGTGTAGTGTGTAATGCTAATGATGTTAGATGGGAACTGTAGCTGTGTAGTGTGTAATACTAATGATGTTAGGTGGAAACTGTAGCTATGTAGTGTAATACTAATGATGTTAGGTGGAAACTGTAGGTGTGTAGTGTGTAATACTAATGATGTTAGATGGAAACTGTAGCTGTGTAGTGTGTAATGCTAATAATGTTAGGTGGAAACTGTAGCTGTGTAGTGTATAATGCTAATGATGTTAGGTGGAAACTGTAGCTGTGTAGTGTGTAATACTAATGATGTTAGATGGAAACTGTAGGTGTGTAGTGTGCAATACTAATGATGTTAGGTGGAAACTGTAGCTGTGTAGTGTGCAATACTAATGATGTTAGGTGGAAACTGTAGCAGTGTAGTGTGTAATACTAATGATGTTAGATGGAAACTGTAGCTGTGTAGTGTGTAATACTAATGACATTAGGTGGAAACTGTAGCTCTGTAGTGTGCAATACTAATGATGCTAGATGAAAACTGTTGGTGTCTAGTGTGTAATACTAATGATGTTAGGTGGAAACTGTAGCTGTGTAGTGTGTAATACTAATGATGTTAGGTGGAAACTGTAGGTGTCTAGTGTGCAATACTAATGACATTAGGTGGAAACTGTAGCTGTGTAGTGTGTAATACTAATGATGTTAGATGGAAACTGTAGCTTTGTAGTGTGCAATACTAATGATGCTAGATGAAAACTGTTGGTGACTAGTGTGTAATACTAATGATGTTAGATGGAAACCGTAGCTGTGTAGTGTGTAATGCTAATGATGTTAGGTGGAAACTGTAGCTGTGTAGTGTGTATTGCTAATGATGTTAGGTGTTAACTGTAGCTGTGTAGTGTGTAATGCTAATGATATTAGGTGGAAACTGTAGCTGTGTAGTGTGTAATACTAATGATGTTAGGTGGAAACTGTAGCTGTGTAGTGTGTATTGCTAATGATGTTAGGTGGAAACTGTAACTGTGTAGTGTGTAATGCTACTGGTGCTAGGTGGAAACTGTAACTGTGTAGTGTGTAATGCTACTGGTGCTAGGTGGAAACTGTAGCTGTGTAGTGTGTAATGCTACTGGTGCTAGGTGGAAACTGTAACTGTGTAGTGTGTAATGCTACTGGTGCTAGGTGGAAACTGTAGCTGTGTAGTGTGTAATGCTACTGGTGCTAGGTGGAAACTGTAACTGTGTAGTGTGTAATGCTACTGGTGCTAGGTGGAAACTGTAACTGTGTAGTGTGTAATGCTACTGGTGCTAGGTGGAAACTGTAACTGTTTTGTAAGTAGTGTGTTGGTATGTAATGCTACTGGTGCTAGGTGGAAACTGTAACTGTGTAGTGTGTAATGCTACTGGTGCTAGGTGGAAACTGTAACTGTGTAGTGTGTAATGCTACTGGTGCTAGGTGGAAACTGTAACTGTGTAGTGTGTAATGCTAACTGGTGCTAGGTGGAAACTGTAACTGTGTAGTGTGTAATGCTATGTGATAGTGGAAACTGTAACGGTAGTGTAATTATGGGCTAGTGGAAACTGTAGCTGTGTAGTGTGTAATGCTAATGATGTAGGTGGAATCTGTAGCTGTGTAGTGTGAATGCTAATGATGTTAGGTGGAACTATAGCTGTGTAGTGTGTAATGCTAATGATGTTAGGTGGAAACTGTAGCTGTGTAGTGTGCAATACTAATGATGTTAGGTGAAACTGTAGCTGTGTAGTGTGTAATGCTAATGATGCTAGGTGGAAACTGTAGCTGTGTAGTGTGTAATGCTAATGATGTTAGGTGGAAACTGTAGCTGTGTAGTGTGTAATACTAATGATGTTAGGTGGAAACGTAGCTGTGTAGTTGTAATTCTGATGATGTTAGGTGGAAACTGTAGCTGTTTAGTGTGTAATTATAATTGATTTAGGTGGAAAGTACTTTAGCTGTGTAATGATGATGTAGTGTGAAATGTAGCTGTCTAGTGTGAATACTATGATGTTGGGAACTTGCTGTATAGTGTGTAATCTATGATGTTAGGTGGAAACTGTGCTGTGTAGTGTGTATTGCTAATGATGTTAGGTGGAAACGGTAGCTGTGTAGTGTGTAATGCTAATGATGTTAGATGGAAACTGTAGCTGTGTAGTGTGTAATGCTAATGATGTTAGGTGGAAACTGTAGCTGTCTAGTGTGTAATGCTAATGATGTTAGGTGGAAACTGTAGCTGTTTAGTGTGTAATACTAATGATGTTAGGTGAGAATTGTAACTGTCTAGTGTGTATTGCTAATGATGTTAGGTGAGAACAAAACCAAGACAAAATCATAAGAAAAACAGCTACTGTTATTGTTATTTTTGTTTAAAGCCCACCTGACTATGTAGATCCATATCAAGGCTATAACCCGTTTCAAAACATACGACTTCAACAAGGGAAACAAAAGAGAATAATAATAATAATAATAATGTTTATTTGTATAGCGCATATTCCATATAAAAACATGCTCACCAGCGCTTTACATTTCGCAAGAAAGGCAAAAGGTGATAAAAAATGTTCACAATTACATACACAATAAGATAACAACAAACATTAAAGCTATACAAATAAGAAGACACATAAGAAACCACAGAATATTAAAATTTAAACACTGACTTAAGTTATGTAATGAAGAAAGATTAACAGATTTTTCATATGAATAAAGAGGCATACTGTGTTTATATATTGCTGCGTGTGTGTGCTTGCGTACGTGTGTGTGTACATGTGTGTGCGTGTGCGTTGCTGTGCGCGTGTGTTTGTAAGAATGTGTGTGTGTGTGTGTGTGTGTGTGTGTGTGTGTGTGTGAGAGAGAGAGAGAGAGAGAGAGAGAGAGAGAGAGAGAGAGAGTGTGTGTGTGTGTGCGTGTGCTATGTTTGCATAGAAAAAGAAACTAAGACACATGTCAATGCATTCGCGCACATAATCCAAGGAAATGCCCCCCGGCGTTAACCTCTCCAATTCATCACACAGGGGATTTTAAAAACGTGCATGAATACAAATTTAAACACAATAAAGGACACTAAAACATATATAAAATAAAAACGGGCCTAAAGTACCTAACATTGCTTCCGCATATCTCATTTCCGTAGAGCCAAAAAGTGCACTTTAATACATGTACCCAATTATCAATCCAAAAGAAAATACGTACGACTTTATCGAACACGTATAGGGGACTGGACCAGCAAGTCAGAAAACGATAGGAAGAAATGACAGAAAGCAAAGGAATAAGGCAGAAACAAAAGGAACAAGGCAGAAACAAAGAGAGTGACAGAAAAGCTATAAAAAGGTGTAGATAAGCCTGTCAGCATGATGAAGCAGTTCCCGCAATGGATGTTCGCTGAGAACTGTTAAATGGGGGAAACAAAATGTTGTGAGCAGGTGCGAACTGTTACTTTGTTTCACGCGAAATATCACTAGATTTTGATGTATTGTTCATCATGCACACTATTTGCGTGCTTGCACGCATTCACACACAGTTGTGCTTATATGCGCGCATGCGCACGCGCGCGCACGCACACACACGCACGCGCGCACACACACAGACACACGTGTGCACGCTCATCTTTGCATCTCAGCATGTACGTGTGACACAGCTGTGCGTTTGCTGTGAACATCTGCCCTGTCTCCCCTTTTGTTATTGTATTCAGTGGTGATGGACCAAACTTAATATGTTTGCTGAACAAGCTGATATTGAGTTATATATTACAGATTTGCCAAAAATATGCTGCCATTTTATATGGAACAAAACCGAGACAAAATCGTTAGAAAAACAGCTGTAACAAGGCGTAGATAAGCCAGTCGACATGGTATAGCAGTTAGCGCAACAGACTACTGATTGGGAAGTTAAGGGTTTGAATCTCCATCAGTTCAGAAAAATATGAACCCTTTGACTCCTGCAGCCTGTCCACCAGCACCCTGCATGGTTAACCATGCTAGCAAAGCAAAATCCGAACTATTTGACTCACTGTTCCATGGACAGCAAAGAAAACAAATGAGACAGTCTTGATGGAGGCAGACACAAGTAGATCACTCATAAGGAAGATTAGGAAAAGACAGGCAACATTTATAGGCCATTTTATGAGGAAGGGGGATTTGGAGCACCTGGTCACAACGGGAAAGCTGGAGGGAAGGAGAGCACCGGGTAGATCCAGGGAGAAAATGCTGGACGGATTTGCAGAGTGGCTGAAGACGAGGAGGGTGGGGGAGATGCTAGGGGCAACGGGAGATAGAGACGGATGGAAGTCCATGATCGCCAACGCCATGCGGCAGGGCACCTGATGATGATGATGATAGTCAGTGGGTTAAGTTTTTGCAGTTGGTGGATAGGGTGCGGGAGTCAAAGGTTAAGGAATTTTTCTGCACCAACTGGCTGCTACCCAGAGTTGGGTGTGCCAAGGGCTCGTTGGAAAGTATCAGACCAAACAATTGAATCCCATACACTTTACGGATGCTCCAGTGAGACTATTGCTTAGATTTTCTGACCAACTGCAGGTGTCAGTTTCTCCCAGGCCTGGTGGATGCCAGGATACTAATGTATCGTAGTATTCATAGAGTACATCCCAGTCATGTAATCTCAGCCCTAGATGGAAATTCATAACGTCTCGATCATCATCCCCATTTGTCATGAAATCGTCAAGTTATCACAGAATTGTGAAAAACTGTCCCAGATTCTGTGGATTTTATGGCTGATTTTGTCATAACCTGTTTTGCTTTCCTCTTTAGGTCTATGCCTTGGGTAAATTCAAATTGGGTTCTTGGGTGTCAGTTGTTTGTGGGGGCTTTCATTAATGGGGATACAGTAGCAGTGTCTTTACCAGGGGCTTTTTGCTTGGTCTGGCTCTGGGACTGAGCCGTTACTGTTATAAGTAGCCCCAGTATCTGGCCAGCTCATGGGTTTATGTGCAGGCTTAAGGCTTGTGCCGTGGTCACCATACACATGGCTCCTGTGACGTTAGTACATATGGAATTCGTTATGAGCGCGGAGACGTCATCTTGAGAAACTGAAACTGAAACTGTAGGGGATTAAGTAGGCTGTGTCCGTTCTAATCCTTTGACTCCTGCACCGTGTCCACCAGCATCCTGCATTGCCAATCATGCCAGAAAAGCAAAAACTTAACCTTTTGATTCCATCATCCTATCCACCAGCTTTCTGCAGGTTAAGTTTTTGCAGTTGGTGGATAGGATGTAGAAGTCAGTTTACGTCTTATCAATATACCTAGCCCTATCGGTACATTTCGTTGAAAACAGCAAAGAAAACAATATGTACGAAATCTGAAGCTGCCCAATATAATTGTTTACAGTTACGTAGTGTGGAAGGTCTGTCACGATATTTGGTCCTGGGTAGAATATAGTCGTCTGTTTACAGTTACGTAGTGTGGAAGGTCTGTCACGATTTCTGGCCCTGGGTACAATATAATTGTCTGTTTACAGTTACGTAGTGTGGAAGGTCTGTCACGATTTCTGGCCCTGGGTAGAATATAGTCGTCTGTTTACAGTTACGTAGTGTGGAAGGTCTGTCACGATTTCTGGCCCTGGGTACAATATAATTGTCTGTTTACAGTTACGTAGTGTGGAAGGTCTGTCACGATTTCTGGCCCTGGGTAGAATATAATTGTCTGTTTACAGTTACGTAGTGTGGAAGGTTTGTCACGATTTCTGGCCCTGGGGTAGAATATAGTTGTCTGTTTACAGTTACGTAGTGTGGAAGGTCTGTCACGATTTCTGGCCCTGGGTAGAATATAATTGTCTGTTTACAGTTACGTAGTGTGGAAGGTTTGTCACGATTTCTGGCCCTGGGTAGAATATAGTTGTCTGTTTACAGTTACGTAGTGTGGAAGGTCTGTCACGATTTCTGGCCCTGGGTAAACCTGGTGCTGTTCCAACATACAGCTGGTGGAAACAGCCTGACCATTCTACGGCGCCTTCACATCTGAACCCAGTTTCATGGAGATCCACAGCGGCAAATGACCCGTCTGTATGGTAAACAGTGGCTGAGTTTGTAATTTTTGGTGTGAGATTTTGAATTGGGTGGTGATTGAGGTGTTCGTTCGTTATTTCTTTTAACGTCTATTCACATATGTGCTTTTAGACGAAAAACAAAAAAAACAACAACAACAAAAAAAGAAGAGAAAAACATATAGACTTCAAGACGGCGTTTGATAGAGTCTGACAAGAGGCACTGTGGGCCAGAATGAAGAAATTCAGCATCAGGCAAAAGCTACTCAAAACCATTCAACAACTATATTCCAAGGCAAGCAGTGCGGTACTTACACTGAGTGCTATTGGAAAATGGTTTCATTCTTCGGTTGGAGTTCATCAGGGATGCCTCCTTTCCCTCATGCTTTTCAGTATTTGGTTGGAGTTCATCAGGATGACTCCTGTCCCTCATGCTTTTCAGTATTTGGTTGGAGTTCATCAGGATGCCTCCTGTCCCTCATGCTTTCAGTATTTGGTTGGAGTTCATCAGGATGCCTCCTGTCCCTCATGCTTTTCAGTATTTGGTTGGAGTTCATCAGGATGCCTCCTGTCCCTCATGCATTTCAGTATTTGGTTGGAGTTCATCAGGATGCCTCCTGTCCCTCATGCATTTCAGTATTTGGTTGGAGTTCATCAGGATGCCTCCTGTCCCTCATGCATTTCAGTATCTGGTTGGAGTTCATCAGGATGGTTCCTGTCCCTCATGCTTTTCAGTATTTGGTTGGAGTTCATCAGGATGCCTCCTGTCCCTCATGCATTTCAGTATTTGGTTGGAGTTCATCAGGATGCCTCCTGTCCCTCATGCTTTTCAGTATTTGGTTGGAGTTCATCAGGATGGTTCCTGTCCCTCATGCTTTTCAGTATTTGGTTGGAGTTCATCAGGATGCCTCCTGTCCCTCATGCTTTTCAGTATTTGGTTGGAGTTCATCAGGATGGTTCCTGTCCCTCACGCTTTTCAGCATATTCCAGGAAAGCATCACTGATGCACTTGAAGATCATGTCAGCACAATCAGCACTGTAGGAAGAACCGTCACACTCCTTTGCTTTGTAGGGGACCTTGATGGACTGGCTGGCAGTGAGCAATAACTCGACAAGTATAAATGACTAGACGAAACATCGACAACAGATGGTATGGAAGTCAGTGTCGAGAAGACCAAGTCGTTGGCCAGCCACAACACCATCATCGCTCCTGATATAACATCATTACATAGCATCATTAACAATGAGGGATCCAAGCCAGAAATCCTCTCAAGGGCGAAGTAGACATCGTCACCACTATCCAAGCTGAATCCTGCATGGAAGAATAGGAACATCTCCATGAAGCACAAGATCAGTCTGTTACGTATATTGGTATATAATGTCTTCCTGTATGCATTCGAGATATGGACCTCCACAGCTGATTGGAAAGACAAGTCCATGCCATGAAAATGAGATGTTACTGCAAGATACTAAACGTCAGACACACTGATCATATCATCAAATGCGCCAAACCATTAAGCAGGACATTGATCCGTATAAAGATCTGCTGACATGAGTGGAGAACAGAAAACTATGTTGGTATGGTCATGTAACAAGATCCAAATGGCCTCGTTAAATCAGTTCTTTTGAGGGAAGGAGATAGAGGGGGAGACAGAGGATAAGACAGAAAAAGCGATGGTCATATACATAAACATTGCGGAATGGACAGAGAAACCATTTGCAGAGACCCAGGCTTTGGCGCACAGTGGACAGAGCTGGGGTAATCTTGGGAACAGTTCTTCAGTGCGGCGCCTCGATGAGTGTCTACCGTTGTGAGGGAGAAGAGGAAGAAGAAGAGGAGGCAGAAGGAAAAGAAGATACTGTAACATTCCCTCCACATATGACTGGCTCTATATTCATACTGATGTGATTCTTTCCATGTTCAAATAATTTTGAAAACACTTACCTAAACATTTTACGTCTTTTTGTAGGACAAAAGATCCAGAAATAGCTGTTTTTAACAACCGATTATCCCTTCTATTTTTGCAACAGACCCGTCAAACTTCTCATAACACTTTTATCAAAAAGCATTGCCTCATATGACTGACAGGAGTGCAGAATTTTATGGGTCCTGATTGCTGAAATTCTGATTCGCTTACCCTTTTCTCAAAATGGCGAATCAGAAGGGTACTGTCTTCCAAAGCCCTTATCATAAATAAACATCGGATTTTAAAACGGTTTTCACTTTCAGAAAAAGCATAAAAATTTCATTTAGATTCTAGACCATAAAAAGTGCATTAGGACTCAGCAATAAACGAAACGTAACCTGGTTACAAGCCAGGATGGAAGGTCACATGTGTATCTGAGAAGCCATAGCCTGGTTTCAGGATTATGGTAAGTGTTTGAATGTGAAAACTAAATCATAATGTTTCAGTTTTAATCTATAATTGTTGTGAAACCGTGCAGTAACATTAGCTTTTTAAATCACGAAAATATTGAAATCGGTCTGTAAGAGCAGTATTAACCGATTTATATTGTATGACCTGACAGTGGTTTCTTGGAGTAGTTGAACTCCAGCTTAATCAGCTGAAGTTTACTGGCTTGTCAAGCTGTTGTGACTATAAAATTTTGTTTGGATTGTCCACTGCTTGCTTATGCCAGTTATGACTGGAGAGGCTTGATAAAATCTCTTTTATCTGAAGTTATTTAGAGGCAGTTCTTTGCTAGATTGTAGCCAA
>CM060315.1:14409853-14412353 GCA_030674185.1 Monoplex corrugatus | reverse complement strand
CAGTGGTACGCATTCTTGACCTTCTCTCCTCTTAGGTTTGTGTTTCCAAATTGAGTTCTTGCCGTGGTGCTTCTGTCCTATGTGTTTTGAACCTGTGGTGTGTGTGTGTGTGTGTGTGTGTGTGTGTGTGTGTGTGTGTGTGTGTGTGCGTGTGTGTGTGTGTGTGCGTGTGTGTGTGTGTGTTTGTGTGTGTGTGTTGTATGTGTATGTGTGTGTGTACAGAAGAAGGGAACACACACACACACACAAAGAGAGAGAGAGAGAGAGAGAGAGAGAGAGAGAGAGAGAGCTGAACTAAATGAACGCTGTGTCCTAGTCAGTGATGGGCATGGCCTGTGTGTGTTTCCCTATGTGCACATGTGCCTCAGACAATGTGTGAATGAGAGAGGGAAAGGCAGAGACTGACAGAGATTTGAAGAAATAGGGGTGGGTGGCTGGAAGATGGGGGGGGGGGAGGTATGTTGACAGAGAGAGGGCAGTGATAAAACATGGTACTTTTTTTTCCTCATGTCATTGTCCCATTAGTGGCGACAATATATATATCTAATCTAGCAAGCAAGTATAGAAAAATACTAGCTCTGCACATATCTTACAATGAACGCAACTGTAATGTAGAAAGAACAGAATGCATATAACATAAAGCAGTATAAACATCATACATTGTTGCACACTCGTAATAATATGAAAAGATTACGTGCTTAGGACAATACCAAAAACATTGCACTGTGTAGAATAAATGCTATACCAGTGAGAGAGAAAGAGAGAGAGAGAGAGAGAGAGAGAGAGAGAGAGAGAGAGAGAGAGAGAGAGAGAGAGATTAACAATTATCTCCCACTAGACAGAAGCAAGACAAGATTAATGATCACCTCCCACCCACGCTCCAAAAGGTGTCAGTGCCCTTTGGAAGAGGTGGCAGTATCCTTGACAACAGACAGGGCGGTGAGACCAGTTGCCCTTGCAGACGTGTCACTTGGGCCCTTCTGGTGCTGGACATCCTAAATCCCCTAGACCCCCAGCTTGACCGTTTGAACTTTCCCCCTCCCCTTGAATTTCATTTACCCCTTCTTTTCATTCCCTGCCCCCCTCTTCCCCCTCTCACACAATCTGATCAGGACAGTCTCGTCAGGCATTATCTGCTGACCTTTTCTTGCCAGGGGTTGGTGTTTCCAAGTTGAGCTCTTTCTGTAGTGCTATAGCCTCATAGGTTTTGGAGGTAAAGAGAAATGGTTGTTTCGGGAACTCTGATGTGTTTGTGTACATATGTGTATGGATGTGTATATGTCTGTGTATGTGTATGTGTGTGTACAGAAGAAGGGGAGAGAGAGAGAGAGAGAGAGAGAGAGAGAGAGAGAGAGAGAGAGAGAGAGAGAGAGAGAGAACGCTATCTCCTGGTCAGTGATGGTCATGGCCTGTGTATGAGTTTCTCTAGTGCACACGTGTCTCGGAGAATGTGTGAATGAGAGATGGAAGGCAGAGGCAGGAAGAGATTGAGAGAAATGGGTGGAGGAATGGGAAAAAGGTATTTTGAGAGAGAGAGAGAGAGAGAGAGAGAGAGAGAGAGAGAGAGAGAGAGAGAGAGAGAGAGAGCTAAACTAAGTGAACGCTATCTCCTGGTCAGCTCTGCGTGCACACGTGTCTCAGAGAATGTGTGATTGAGAGAGGGAAGCCAGAGGCAGGAAGAGATTGAGAGAAATGGGTGGAAGAATGGGAAAAAGGTATTTTGAGAGAGAGAGAGAGAGAGAGAGAGAGAGAGAGAGAGAGAGAGAGAGAGAGGAGAGAGAGAGAGAGCCATGACAAGGCAATGGACATGTTTTTTCGTCAAGCAATTGCCCCACTGGGAACTACAATAAATATTTAATCTAGCAAACAAGTATTGAGAAATACTAGCTGTACACATATTATGCACATACCTCAGAATGAACGCAATTGTAGCAGAGTAAGAACTGTATGCACATAACTTAAAGCAATATAAACATCAGTGTTACACACATAATAATATGAACGGATTATGTGCTGTTACACACATAGTAATATGAACGGATTATGTGCTGTTACACACATATTAATATGAACGGATTATGTGCTGTTACACACATAGTAATATGAACGGATTATGTGCTGTTACACACATAATAATATGAACGGATTATGTGCTTAGGATATTATCAAATACATTACACTGTATAGAATAAACGTTATATCAGACGGAGATATTGTGTGTGGTTGTGTGTGTGTGTGTGTGTGTGTGTGTGTGTGTGTGTGTGTAGATGTGAGAGTGAGAGGGGTGAGAGAGAGAGAGAGAGAGAGAGGAGAGAGAGAGAGAGGCAAGAAGACAAGATTAATGATCACCTCCCACCCACGCTCCAAAAGGTGTCAGTGCCTTTTGGAAGAGGTAGCAGTATCTTTGACAACAGACAGGGCGGTGAGACCATCTGTATTCTCTAAGTATTTCACCACCAAAATACAAACTCTTCGTGACAGGCTTGACAGGACACCCTGT
>CM060315.1:14389853-14404853 GCA_030674185.1 Monoplex corrugatus | reverse complement strand
AGAGGGAGAGAGAGAGAGAAGAGAGAGAGAGAGGAGAGAGAGAGAGAGGAGAGAGAGAGAGAGAGAGAGATTTCTTTATATTTTTGGCCACGGTTCCTTATAAAGGGTTATATGAACAACATAAGAACAATGCATTTTTGAATAATGACAGTAAAGTTATTATGTACTGTTCAGATTCAGGACTAATGTCATGACGTAGCAGTGTTACGAAATTGGACGTTAGAGAAAGGGGGGGGGAGAGAGAGAGAGAGAGAGAGAGAGAGAGAGAGAGAGAGAGAGAGAGAGAGAGATCAGCGCGGTATGGAGAAGAGAGAGAGAGAGAGAGAGAGAGAGAGAGAGAGAGAGAGAGAGAGAGGAGAGAGAGAGAGAGAGAGAGTACAGACAAAAACAAGAAATTAGTATCCCCTATCTAAACCCAAAGGTACCCATGTCCATTGACCTTTTTTGGTCTTAAGCAGGAGTCCGAATTTAGCTCTTCCCATGGTACTTCTGTCCGCGGGTTTCTGGAGAGGAGGAAAGGTTGTGTTGGGCCCTGTGTTTTGGTTGCTGAGAGATGGGAAGCTGTAATGTCTTTGTGTACTGTCCCCCTTTCTTTTTTGTGGTTTGGCTGTGTGACCGTGGTGTGATTGGCAGAATTGGTTAGAGCACCTTCTTCAGTCTTTCTTTGGTTAGATGGGGATTTTGTCCCCCGTCCCTTAGATCTTCAATGGTGGTCGGGGCGCAAGTCTTTCAGGACAAGATGAGAAACACAGCACCTGTGTGCATCATAGATTTTAGCACATGTAAAAGCTGCTACTGCAGCAAGAGAGTTGTCCCTGTCGAAATTCTGTAGACATGTCCGTTGTAATAAATAAACGAGATATACGCTTACAGGAAAAAAAAGAATGCATGGTGCTGAAATGCAGTGATATGCGTTCTATAGGGTCAGCAGTCTGAACTTTTGCGCTGTACGTCATTTGTTTCAAAAGAAAGCACAAAATACAGAAAAGAGCCAACAAAGAACAACATTGCTACCATATAAGGTTATATTTGTTACGTGTTCTTAAAGATTAATTGTCTTTAGAAGATTTTGAGGTGTTTTTTTTTTTCATCCATGCTCAGAACTGTAAACACGACAATAGCAAAACATGCCAGAATGATTCTATGTACAATCACACATACACAGCAAGTAATGTATGTCATAGGTAATTAGTCTTAGGAGTTTGGAGTTTGTTCAGGAGGGGGTAATGCATTCGGACGATTCCATATGCGCTCCGCCCAAATCGGCCAGCAATTATCTGGCAGATTTCCTGAGCCTGCACAAAACCCTGTGTGCTGGCAAGGTCTTGAACTGAGGCGTGCAAAGGGTGGCGGGAGGGGAGGGGGAGAGCTATGAAGCACTAAGCTGACACCACCAGAATAATGAAAACATTTAAGATGGGCAGCAAACAGGCCAACGTTTAATGTTGGGGTGGGGGTGGGGGTCTGGGGCTAGGAATGAACTCAAGATTTCAAATCCTCAGTCCACAGCTCTTACAAAAGAAGTGAACAGCCCGCATAATTAGTTTTAAATCTGAGTTACTGATATTGTTAAAAAGTAGAGGGCATAACATTTGAAGCTGTGTAAGGTTTGTTGTAGGATACTCAGACCACAAAATTGTAGCAGATTGTAACAGGTAACTGGATGGTGGCCATTTTCGAGGAATCGCCATTTGAGGCGTGTGAAGATATTCTTAATTTTTGGTTGATCTGTCACCCGAAAGTATTTTTCAATAAAAACAAACCTAAATATTTTGAGAGATGATTAAGTAGTGTGATGGCTCATCTGTCTTGAGTGGATGCATCCGCCTGAGGACTCAGTTGGATGTAGAATATATAGACTCATATAAACAGTATATGTATCTATATATAAGTGTGCATGTCTCTCTTTCTCTCTCTGTCTCTGTCTCTCTCACTTCCTCCCTTCCTCCCTGCCTTTCTCTCTCTCTCCCTCTCTCGCTACCTCCCTTATTCCCTCCCTTTCTTTCTCTCTCTTTCTTTCTCTCTCTCGCTACCTTCCTGCCTCCATCCCTCTCTCTCTCTTTCTCTCTCTGTGCGCGCGCTCGTGTGTGTGAGTGTGTGTGTGTGTGTGTGTGAGAGTGTGTGTGTATGTGTGTGTGTGTGTGTGTGTGTGTGTGTGTGTGTGTGTGTGTGTGTGTGTGTGTGTGTGTGTGAAGTCATTTAAAAATGTGCATACTTAAATGCAAGACAACAGTATTTTCATGTGTTCATGATACGTTCATGATTAAACTTGTTTATAACATCGCAAAGTCGTAACAGAGACGGTGATCTCAGCATCATGAGGACAGCGCCCATCTCCTCTCCCACACTGTCCTAACCCTGAACAGAGTCGGCTGGGTAGCCCCCCCATTCGTTGCTGTAGGTATTGAGGTGAGGGAGGAGGGGTGACGGTGGCCGTCTGTTCACCCCCGTTGCTTTATCTTCCCTGACCCTGAGGAGTCAGGTGATACAGATGCCTTATCGGTTAGAGTTAAATAGCAAGAAGATTGTAGTCATGGTAAACAGTTAAAAACAACACAACACCAACACAAAAACAAAACACAACAAAAACAACCAAACAAAAACAACCGACCAAGCAAGCAAGTAAGCAAGCAAGCAAGCAAGCAAGCAACCAACCAACCAACCAAACAACCAACTAAACAAGCAGACAGACAAACAACAACAACAACAACAAATAATTAAGAAATCCGCTTATGCAAAACAACCGCAAATGACACAACATTGAAACAATTTGATAAGTTCAAATATCTGGGAACAGTCGTTTCACTAGACAGCAGATGCACATTAGAAATAGCCAGCAGAATCGGCCAATCTAAAACAGCATTCAAAAAAAGGAAAAGCCTTCTTACCATGACATACCTATCAATTAACATCAGACAGAGAGTTCTTCAGTGTCACATAGAACCGATATTGTTGCACGGTTGTGAAGCGTGGACAGTCAGCGCGCAAAGTCAAAACAAGATCGAGGCAGCTGAAATGTGGTTTCTAAGAAGAATGTTAAATAGTTCGTGGACAGCAAAGAAAACACAAAGGAGACAGTCTTGAAAGAGGCAGACACAAGAAGAACGTTAATGAAGAAGATTAGGAAAAGGCAAGCAACATTTATAGGACATTTTATAAGACAAGAGAAATTAAAGCACCTAGCCACAATAGGAAAGCTAGAGGGAAAAAGAGCACCAGGTAGACCGAGGGAGAAAATACTGGAAGGACTTGCCGAGTGGCTGAGAGGGCAGAGAGGGTGGGAGATGTACTTGCAGCGACAAGGGATAGATTCGTACGGAGGGCCATGATCGCCAATGCCATGGGGCAAGGGACATTATGATTATGATGATGTTGTTGTCATCCATCATTTTCGTTTTCAGCTCTGTCAACTTGTTCGCAGGGCACATGATGATGTTGATGATGATGTCAACCATCACTTTTGTTTTCAGCTCTGTCAGCTTGGTTGCATTCTCTACTTTTCACTGTTGGTATTTTGTGTTTGTGGTTCGCTTCTGGCTGAAAAAAGATCTGGCCAAGTACAGTGTCTGTACCGGTTACTGCAGTTGCTGTTGCAACCTGTTATGCATTCAGAAACACGTTTAAAAGATTTTCCCTCTGTTTTGCGACTTATTATAAATCAGTGATTGATGTTTTCAAATGTAAATTATTTCCTCTCCTAGGTACACAGAAAGTCATCCGTAAATGTCAGCTGCTAAAATTAAATGATTTGCTTCCCCAAAGTTTGAAGCGAGGTAACAACAACTCGGTTTCAGTTTGGGAAGAAATTACAGGTATTCCCGATAAATAGTTTACATAAAAAATCAGCTTAGCCTTTCAGTCAACAAAACCCACTCCTGTCTGATAATCCGAATGAGACAGGAGGTGATAGTGAGTCAAATGGAAGTAGTCCCAGTGAGATCAGTCCTAGTAGGATTAGTACTTGATGGATCAGTCACAGTTGGATTAGCCCCAGTGTCCACCCCCTCTTCCCCACCTCTAGTCACATACCCATTTGCAACTGTAGATTTGGGGATTGGGGGTGGGGGTGTTGAACAGAATCAGCACTAATGCTCGTTACTTGACGTTCTCTTCTATACTTTGATTGATGGGATCAGGAAGCAATGGTTTCTGCTTTTATAATTAATCATCGGTATGCCGTAAGGATTTATCGTGAGCTTTTCGTGTGTGTGTTTTTTTAGTGAAGGAATGTTTGATTGATTGAAAGACTAATTGATTCATTAACTGTGTGATTAGTTTAGCTGTACTGTAGGGGGTGCAGTGTTTCCATTCCGATGGTTAGCAGCTGTTGTGATACTGTTTGAGTGTGTGTGTGTGTGTGTGTGTGTGTGTGTGTGTGTGTGTGGTGTGTGAGTGTGTGAGTGTGTGTGTGTGTGAATGGGTGTGGGTGTGGGTGGGTGGATGGGTGTGTGTGTGTGGGTTTGCGTTTGCGTGCGTGTGAGCAGAAACACGCGTTTACGGGAGCATAGAAGTGTGAATGAAAGAACAGTCGTAAATTCCGTACACACACACACACACACACACACACACACACACACACACACACACACACACACACACACACACACACACACACACACACACACACACACACACACACATACACACACACACACACACACACACACACACACACACACACACACACAAACACACACACACAAACACACACACACACGCACGCACGCACGCACGCACGCACGCACGCACGCACGCACGCACGCACACACACACACACACAGATACATACATGCATACATCTATCTATCTATCTATCTATCTATCTATCTATCTATCTATCTATCTTATCTATCTGTCTATCTATCTATCTATCTATCTATCTATCTACTCTCTGTCTGTCTGTCTGTCTATATATGTATGTATATATATATATATCTATATATACATATATATATATTATATATATGTGTATATATATGTGTATATATATATGTGTGTGTGTATATATATAGTTGCAAACTCCAGCAATAATGTATAAAAATCAATACTACACTACTACTGCTACTATTACTACTATTCTATTACTACTACTAATGATGATAGTAATAATACAATAGTAATGATGATATCATAAATGTTGACGATATAGATTCCATATGCAGAGTGTACTGTGGGTCTGTTGTGTGAGGGTCATACCTAGGGGATCAGTCACTAGGTTTGGCTCTGCGATTGAATGATTGAATACGTGTCATTCGAAAGGGCTAAGAGCTCACTTGTTAAAACGTCATACTCATAACGAAAGGGTTGTGGGTACGATACTGGGGCTGGCCATTATTTTACACATGTATCATCATCATCATCAGGTGCCCTGCTGCTTGGCGTTGGCGATCATGTACTTCCATCTGCCTCTATCTCTCGTTGCCCCTAGCATCTCCCCCACCCTTCCCGTCCCCAGCCATTCTGCAAGTCCGTCCAGCGTTTTCTCCCTGGGTCTACCCGGAGCTCTCTTTCCCTCCAGCTTTCCCGCCGTGACCAGGTGCTCCAAATCCCCCTTCCTCATAAAATGGCCTATAAATGTTGCCTGTCTTTTCCTAATCTTCCTTATGAGTGATCTACTCGTGTCTGCCTCCATCAAGACTGTCTCGTTTGTTTTCTTTGCTGTCCATGGAACCCTCATCATTCTTCTTAGAAACCACATCTCAGCTGCCTCAATCTTGTTCTGGCTTTGTTTGTTGACTGTCCACGCCTCGCATCCGTACAACAGTATTGGTTCTATATAACATTCAAGAACTCTCTTCTTGATGTTAATTGATAGGCATTTGTTGGTAAGAATGCTTGTCATCTTCTTGAATGCTGTTTTGGCTTGGCCGATTCTGCCGGCTATTTCTGATGTGCATCTGCCGTCTGATGAAATGATCGTTCCCAGGTATTTGAATTTCTCAACTTGTGTCAAGGTTGTGCCATTTGCTGCCATTTGCTGTTTGTTGTTTTTTACTGATCACCACGACTTCAGCCTTCCTGCTGTTTAGTTCCACATGTAGGCTAGGTAAAACATAGGCTAGATAAGACCCCAGGACCTGGCCAGGTCATGGGTAGGTACGGTCTCAGGATCTGGCCAGCTGATGGGTTTATGTGCAGGCTTAAGGCTTGTACCATGATCACCATACACATGGCACTTGCGACGCTAGTGCATACGGAATCTATTTTGAGCACGGAGATGTTATCCTAAGAAACTGAAAGTGAAATTCGAAGGGGGCTTAGTAGGAAGTGTCCTTAGTGAGTTGGATCGGAGCAGCATCCGTACGTTGTTTTTATTGTTCTGTATTTGACTTTGTATCTTGTGAACAACAGGAAAGCTAGAGGGGGAAAAAAGGTACCAGATAGACCCAAGGAGAAAAATATTAGATGGTTTTACGGAGTGGATGAGGACAGAAAGGGTGGGAGATATACTTGTAGCGATAAAAGATAGATTCGTATGGACAGCCACGATTGCCGCTAGTTTCAGGTTCAATTTCATTTTCTCAAGATGACGTCTCCGCTCTCGGAATGAATTCCATATGCACTAATTTCACAAGTGCCATGATCACCAACGGTATGCGGCAAGGCACATCATGATGATGACGAGATTTGAGCAAACAAATTAAAAGTAAGTTTCAAAAGAAAAAAAAAGTTGGATCAGAACAGGCACTGTTGAACTTTACCGAAGTGACCCAGAGCAGTGCAGGGTCGTGTCTGGTGGGTGACCTTAAGACGGTTTCACATCTCTGTCTCTTGTGGGTTTGCTTGCATGGGACTTCGAATTAAATGAACTTGGGACTGGTGGTGTGTTGAGGAGACGGAATGAGCGGCTTTGGAGGAATGCCGCTTATGCGGCTAAGAAGTTGAGACAGACGAAAAATAAACCCGTATATACATTATCGCCATTTATGCCACTTGATGAAGAAGATCCAGAATGATCACGGCCTAAGCCGTAAGCCTGTGTTTAAATCCTAGAAGCTTCCAGTGTCTTGAGGATGTACATAGCGTATGAGTTTTATGTCTATCCTTCTGTCAGTCTTTTCTTGAAACAACAAAAGTCCACAGTGGGCTGTGCCTGGAGCATCATGCCTGACCACTTTCGTGGCTGTTCAAACAACCCCCGTGGTTGAAGTAAGGCGACGTTGGGAGCTTCCGACTGCTAACTATCGAGACTGTATAGTAAGGGGAAAGGTTCTGGCAGCTATACGAGCTGGTGGCAGGGCGGGCTGCCCAAGGGAGAGATAGGGACCAGAATGGGGCGAGAGAGGGACCTTCCGTTCTCTCTTGGTCCGGGGGCCGGGCTGGACCTGGGGACCTGGTTGGTGCTCGTTGCGTGGCTGTGTCCCGGGGTTTGTCACCTCCCCACCTTGCCATTCAGTGTGTGAACAAGGTGACTGATGACTGGGCCCGAGTGGGTCGTGTAGCGCATGGATAGCTCCCCTTTGCTAGATGAGGTGGCTGTTGATTGGCGTAGGGAGCTTGGGAGATGGTTGGACCCGAGGATGGCGAGGCCTTGGTGCTCTGGGTCCCATCCGCGCGTTTGTGGTGTTTCTTATTAATACCAGTCTGTTATTTAAAGAACTTAAGAAAACGTGTCATTTATTGCGAGCACGCTAATTACTCAGCCAAAGTAACTGATAACTGATCGATACACGGTGTGCCAGTTATCGCATGACCTGAAACAAAAACAAAACAAAAAAATAAAAAAAGAAGCTCCTGTCTTGGTCTCTCACCAATCCCTTTGATACTGTCGTAAAGATGTCAGCCCAGCCACGATATTAGTCTTGGCAGATGCATGGGTTTTGGATGACTACTTAACATGCGATTATTGGATTGAAGAGAAGCTGTGAAAAACTGGGAACACGTGTGTTGAAGCTAATGAGGTCCCCCAATGTTGGCTGGCAAACGTAGAATGATAAGTGTGTTCATGTCTGTGTGTGGTGATGGCAGATTGGCTGAGTTGACAGAATCACAGGCTTTGGTCTGATGTTTCGTGTTCTTTTTTCTTTTCATTCATTCATTCATTCATTCATTCATTCATTCATTCATTCATTCATTCATTCGTTCATTCTTTCTTTCTTCTTTGTTTCTTTTCTTTTCTTTCTTTGTTTCTTTTTCTTTCTTTTCTTTGTTTCTTTTTTGTTTCTTTTTTCTCTTTTAATTTCTTTCTTCTTTCTTTTCTTTCTTTCTTCTTTATTTCTTCTCTCTTTCTCTCTCTCTCTCTCTCCCCCCCCCTCTCTATCTCTCTTTCTTTTCTACCCCATCTTCTCCACTGCTTCCCCCGTGGGGATGCCAAGTGCTGTTTCAATATAAACAGTATCCCCACCTTGAAATTCTATGCTAGTAATTTTCTCTTTTGTGTCGCTGTCTTTATGGTGTCTGTCTTCCCAACGAGCCTATACCATGTTCAGCTCTGGGTAGGACCACGGTTGAGGTCGAAAAATCTCACACTACCTCTACTAACTACTACTACTACTACTACTACTATTACAAGTACTACTACTACTACTACTACTACCACCACCACCACCACCACCACCACCACCACTACTACTACTACTACTACTTCTTGTTCTTTTTCTTTGTCATCGTCTTGTTGTTGTTGTTGTTGTTCTCGTTGTTGTTGTTGTTGTCCTTCTCCTCCTACTCCTTTTCCTACTCCTCCTTCTTAGTCTTCTCCTTCTCCTTTTCTTGTTCTTGTTCTTGAAGAAAGAAATGGACGAAGAGAGAGAGAGAGAGAGAGAGAGAGAGAGAGAGAGAGAGAGAGAGAGAGAGAGAGAGAAAAACACACACACACACACACACACACACACACACACACACACACACACACACACACACACACATGGGCACAGATAATCAATACATCCTACACCCAGTGGTACAATTTATCTCCATGATTAAGTCATGTAGTATGTCGATCAATTTTCGGTGCAACAGCATGAATTAATTTATCCGATCTGCCTGCCTGTAACCTGCAACCTGCAACCTGCAACCTGCGGTGTTTTTTGCTGTCCTGTATTTTGCACCACTTTGTCTGTCACTGCTTCTCACACCATTCATTTTGTTTCTCCAACACTTCACCAGACCTGCTGAAGGGTTGGTTGGTGCCCAAAGGTGAGAGTTCTATGGGCTCATTCAGAAGATTGGGACCACAAACTTAACTCTGAACCGCTTTACATGTGTGTCAGATATGGCGATGTTGAAATTATCATCCCCGTAAAGGATTGGAGCTAAATAGCAAGAAAATTGAAGTCATGGTAATCGGTTAAAAACATGAAATCCCCTCATGCAAAATAACAGCAAACAGCACGACTTTGAGACAGGTTGATAAGTTAAAATATCTGGGAATGGTTATCTCACCAGACGGCAGATGCTCATCAGAAATAGCCAGTAGAATCGGCCAAGCCAAAATAGCATTCAAGAAAATGTAAAGTGTTCTTACCAACAAATGCCTATCAATTAACGTCAGGAAGAATGTTATATAGAACCGATGTGAGGCGTGGACAGCCATCAAGCAAAGCCAGAACAAGATTGAGGCAGCCGAGATGTGGTTTGTAAGAAGAATGTTGAGAGTTCCATGGACAGCACAGAAAACAAACGAGACAGTCTTGATGGGGCAGACATAAGAAGATCATTGATAAGGAAGATTAAGAAAAGACAGGCAACATTTATAGTCCATTTTATGAGGAAAGGGGAATTAGAGCACCTGGTCACAACAGGAAAGCTGGAGGGAAAGAGAACACCAGGTAGACCCCGGGAGAAAATATTGGATGGACAAGGTGGCTGAAGACAGAGAGGGTGGAAGATGTGCTTGCGGCAGCAAGGGACAGATGCATATGGAGGGCCATGATCGCCAACGCCATGCGGCAGGGCACATGATGATGATGATGATCGTCATCCATCGTCTCTGATGTGTGTAGGTGTGTGTGTGTGTGTGTGTGTGTGTGTGTGTGTGTGTGTGTGTGTGTGTGTGTGTGTGTGTGTGTGTGTGTGTGTGTGTGTGTGTGTGTGTGTGTGTGTGACAGAAGCAGGGTGACGGCTTGGTTCACGGGGTTACATGCCCTATTCCCCTCGTCTTCTCCTTTCCAGTTTACGTGTGCTTTGTGTCCTGGACTTTGGTCGTTGGTTGATTGTTTGGTGAATGATGATGGTGCGTGCCTTGGTTTGATTGTTGTATCAAGATTCGGCGCTTTATAGATGCCATTATTATCTATATTAATAATGATAATAATGACAATAATAATAATAATCATAATAATATAATAATATAATAATAATAATAATAATATAATAATAAAGAGGACATAATCCACAGAATCTAGGTCGGTTTTTACAGTGCTGTAAATGTGATGATTCATGAGAATGTTGATGATAAGAATGTTTATATTTTGCTTTTGTTTTTTTCATTTTAATGCGGTATCGTGTACATTTTGAGATGGTTACAGCCCTGATATGGCTTGGTGAAATCGGCTGGGCTGAAACAACAATGACAATAATAACTTTTATTTCATGTGAGAGGGAAGTTTTCATGTACAAAAGTAGTCTGTTCCATCATGTTTTTGTAATGGCAGTTGACTATTATTTTGTTAACCTTTCCATGCCAGAAACATGTTTTTTTTTCTTTCTAATTTACACTCATTTTATGAATAATTGTCAGCTTGAGAATTTTTCAGTCAGCCAGATGACTTTAACCCTTTGACTCCGGCACCCTGTCCACCAGCATCCTGCATTACCAACCATGGTAGCAAAGCGAAAACTTAAACCTTTGATTCCTTCACCCTGTCCACCAGCTTCCTGCAAAAAACAAAACAAAAACAAAAAACAAAACAAAAACAAAACAAAAACAAAAACCTGGTGGATTGGGTGAGGGGATCAAAGGGTTAAGTTTTTCCAGTTGGTGGACAGGATGTGGGAGTCAGTGTCGATGACGTCTGTCAAAAACTACAGGCTATTAAGACCGGATCGTAACTCCAAAAATAGCGACACTTCGGGGCGCAGACGCGTAAGCACTGTATTAATAATCCGGCGCAGTTATTAATCAAAAGGAACGTTTTAATGCTAATTACAAAACAGCGATGCTAAGGGCAGTTTTTTTATTATTATTTTTTATTTTAAGAACACGCCAAACCCACGCTGTAATTTAAAATAACAGCTCCAAGATGATTGGTGCAATTTGATTTGTCTGACGGATAGCTCGAAGATGATTGGTGCAATTTTTGCTTTGTCCTTCAGATCGGATTCACGTGATCGACTGCCTGCCGAACGTGTGGATGCTGGATGGGCGTATCGTCACATGTGAGACCTCGTTTTTGTTTGTTTTTGTGTGTTTTCTTTTTTCTTTTTTTTCTTTCTTCATTCATTGGTTTTTATGAATGCTCTAGTCTACCTTACAGCTGTCGTTACGAGCAAGCTTAGTGTCGGGGTCAAAGTTGATTACGGCAGTATTGAACAGGAATTGGGATGAGGAGGAGGGAGGAGAGGAGGAGGAAGAGGTTGGAAGAAAAGAATAAGAGAGGGATGGGGTTATGGGGATGAGGGGCGTGATTAAGCAGAATAGGGGAGGGGTGGGGAGTTCGAGAGAGAGATAAGAGGAAGTGGGAGAGTTGTTAAATTTAGACCAAGGGAGGTCGTAGATATTTAAGCATTTTTAAAGTAGGTGTGTGTGGTGTGTGTGTTGTGTGTGTGTGTGTGTGTGTGTGTGTGTGTGTGTGTGTATTAAGAATGGGGTGTCTGAAGGGGAAAAACTGGGGCATATGAGTGTTTGAGCATGAACTTGACGAAAACTAAAATCATGTGCAACGACGATGTGGAAGACAAAGACTAAACGATCGTAATTGACAGGCACACAATAGAAGAGGTCGACCACTATATCCACCTTGGTCAGTTTATATCGATGGACTCAGCCTCTAAGGAACAAGAGATCAGACGTCGCATTACGCTCGGATGGCAAGCATTCGGTAAAGCAAGCGCCATCTTTAGAAATAAAGATATGCCAATTGTATTAAAACGCCGAGTGTACGTACGACTCATGTATAACACCGACTGTGACGTTATGGAGCCGAAACATGGAACCTGACGAAACGTCAGCTCCAAAAACTGCGAACCATGCAAAGGGCCCACGAACGGATCATGATGGGAATCACCTAGAAGGACTGGAAAGAGAAAAAAACGAAGGTCTAAGACATAATAGACACACAGTTTGTGAACGAAAGTGGAACTGGGCTGGTCATGTCATTAGGAGATCTGACAACAGATGGACCACCAAAGTGACACACACACACACACACATTGCATTGGCAACCATACTAGCAAAGCAAAAACATAACCCTTTGACTCCCTCATCCTATCCACCAGCATTCCTGCATTGGCAACCGTATTAGCAAAGCAAAAACATAACCCTTTGACTCCCTCACCCTATCCACCAGTTTCCTGCATTGGCAACCATACTAGCAAAGCAAAAACGTAACCCTTTGACTCCCTCACCCTGTCCACCAGCATCCTGCATTGGCAACCGTACTAGCAAAGCAAAAACATAACCCTTTGACTCCCTCACCCTATCCACCAGCATCCTGCATTGGCAACCGTACTAGCAAAGCAAAAACATAACCCTTTGACTCCCGCAGGAAGCTGGTGGATGGGTGAGGGAGTCAAAGGATTAAGTTTTTGCAGTTAGGTGCGGGAGTCAAATGGTTAATATTCTTAAGTAGCGAGGGGAGAGGATATGAGAGAGAAAGAGTGTAAGGGAGGGAATAGGTAGGAATTCAGTATCGTAAAGTTATGTTGGTGTTAAGGAAGAAAAAAGTGAAGGGACAGAAGCCTTTGGGCGTTTTGATGTAGATGAAGGTTATGGGGAAGAAAAGGGGTCCTGGAGATATTTAAAATGTGGGGTGTAAAGGAAGAAGGATTAGTTAGATTGGACTTTTTTTCCCACAATGGAATAATTTTAGTCTGAAATGGGGGTTGCCCTCCTTGGGAACATTGTGTGGCCATAGAACAGCGCCACTTTTTTCTTTTTTTTTTTCCTGAATGCTTGCACTTTTTTTTACTACAAAAGTAGATTTCCTTCGTAATGTTGCCAGGGACAAGCCCTTTGTGGTCTTGGGATCTTTTACGTGTGTT
Organism: Monoplex corrugatus; assembly: GCA_030674185.1. Taxonomy (NCBI): domain Eukaryota; kingdom Metazoa; phylum Mollusca; class Gastropoda; order Littorinimorpha; family Ranellidae; genus Monoplex; species Monoplex corrugatus. The sequence goes on along the minus strand of CM060315.1, from coordinate 14,391,713 downwards.
AGGTGCATGTTGAACATGGGACCTCAGTTTATCCGCTAATTCGATACACTAGCTTCTAGACCGCCACTCAAGACGTTAGGTCTTGAGAGGGGAGAAAAATCCCTGTCGAATTAGAGATTAATGTTGGACTGCTGTCTTCTTAGATATGTGCTTGTTTGGATCTCTCTTCCTAGATAGGTGCTCTCTCTCTCTCTCTGTCTCTCTGTCTCTCTCTGTCTCTCTCTCTCTCTCTGTCTCTCTCTCTCTTTTCTCTCTCTTTTGTCTGTCTGTCTGTCTATCTGTGTGTCTATGTATGTGTATATTTATTATGTCTGTCTCTATGTATGTATGTATGTATGTATGTTTGTATGTATGTATGTATGTATGTATGTATGTTTGTGTGTATGTGTGTGTGTATGTATGTATGCATGTATGTATGTATGTATGTACGTATGCTTTATCTATGTATCTGTCTGTCTATTTTACCTAATCCTTCTTCTCTTCCTCTCTCTTCTCTCTCTCTTTCTAGATAGATAGATAGATATGTAGATGGATAGATAGATAGACAGATAGACATAAGACTGAAGTCATGGTAATCAGTAAAAAACAAGAAATCCCCCCCCCTGCAAAATAACAGCAAATGGCACACATCGAGACAGGTTCATAAGTTTAAATATCTCGGAACGGTCATTTCACCAGACGGCAGATACATATCAGAAATAGCCAGTAGAGCCGGCCGACCAAAACAGCATTCAACAAGATGAAAAGCGTTCTCACCAACAAATGCCTATCATTAACATCAGGAAGAGAGTTCTTGAGTGGTATATAGAACCGATACTGTTGTATGGATGTGAGGCATGGACAATTCAACACGCAAAATCAGATCAAGATTGAGGCAGCTGGAAATGTGGTTTCTAAGAAGACTGTTGAGAGTTCCATGGACAGCAATGGAAACAAACAAAACCGCTGGAAGGAGCCAGACACAAGAAGAACATAAATGAAGACGATTAGGAAAAGACAAGCAACATTCATGGGACATTTTATGAGCCAAGAGAAATTAGAGAACCTAGTCATAAGATGCACATCAGAAATAGCCGGCAGAATCGGCCAAGCCAAAACAGCATTCAAGAAGATGACAAGCATTCTTACCAACAAATGCCTATCAATTAACATCAGGAAGAGAGTTCTTGAATGTTATACAGAACCAATACTGTTGTACGGATGCAAGGCGTGGACAGTCAACAAACAAAGCCAGAACAAGATTGAGGCAGCCGAGATGTGGTTTCTAAGAAGAATGTTGAGACAGTCTTGATGGAGGCAGACACAAGTAGATCACTCATAAGGAAGATTAGGAAAAGACAAGCAACATTTATAGGCCATTTTATGAGGAAGGGAGATTTGGAACACCTGGTCACAAAGGGAAAGCTGGAGGGAAAGAGAGCACCGGGTAGACCCAGGGAGAAAATGCTGGACGGACTTGCAGAGTGGCTGGGGATGAGGAGGGTGGAGGAGATGCTAGGGGCAACGAGAGATAGAGATGGTTGGAAGTCCATGATCGCTTACGCCATGCGGCAGGGCACCTGATGATGATGATGAGTCATAAGAGGAAAGCTGGAGGAAAAAAAAGAGCACCAGGTAGACCCAGGGAGACCAGAATGATTGAAACATTTAAGACGTGCTGCAAACAGGCCATTTATTCTGTTGCAGGCTGGGAAAAAAATTGAGAAATATGATCTTGGAGTCCACAGCTCTCTCAGCTGATAAGCTTAACACTAGTCCTGCAGCCTGAGTAGGATTTAGTGTTATTGTTGTTTAAAGCCCAGCCGACTGCGTAGAGCCATGTCAGGGCTACAACCATTCAAAACATATAATATAATCAAG
>CM060315.1:14382353-14387353 GCA_030674185.1 Monoplex corrugatus | reverse complement strand
GCTGTATAATAATGTGTGTGTGTGCGTGCGCGTGCGTGTGTGTGTGTCGCGCGTGCGTGTGTGGTGTAGCGTGTGTGTGTGTGTGGTGTGTGTGTGTGGTGTGTGTGTGTGCACGTGGGAGTGTGCGCGCGGTGTGTGTAAATGTGTGGTGTGTGTGTGTGTGTGTGTGTGTGTTTTGAATGTGTGGTTTTGCGTGTATGTGTGTGTATGTGTGTGCACGCATCTGTTGCCATCTGTATGTGTGTGTATTCGCGCGCGCATACGCGCATATGTGTGTGTGTGTGTGTGTGTATTGCTGTGTGTGTTGTGTGTATATGCTGTGTGTGTATGCGTGTGTGGTTGTCCGTGTTGTGTGTGTGTGTTTGCGTGAGCGTGTGTTTTCGTGTGTGTGTGTGCATGCATGCATATATGTATGTTTATTGGTGTTGTGTGTGTTGTGTGTGTGTGTGTGTGTTTGGTGTGTGTGTGTGTGTGTGTGTGTGTGTGTATGTGTGTGTGTTTCGTGCGCGCGCGCGTGTGCGTGTGTTTTGTAATTTCAGCCGCTGAGAGGATTCAAGTTCGTCAGTTTTTTCATGATTCAGCGTTGACCGAAAGGCCAGTGGTAAGTATATTTGAATCGTTAATTTCTGTCTTTGTTTTTCTTTTTCTCTCTCTCCTGAAATGTTTTGATGTGTCTGCATTAAGAGTGTTTTCGTATGTGATTATGCATGTGTTTTATTTGGATCTGGATTCATATACATTGTGAATTGGTACTTAAGTGTGGGCATGAGTGTAGTAACGATGCATAGAACGTAGATCGTTTTTGATTGCCTGTGTGTGTGTGTGAGCGCGCGCCCGCGTGCGCCCACGGGCGCAAGCCTTTATGTGTGTGTGTGTGTGTGCGCGCGCGCGCGTGTGTGTGTGTGTGCGTGCGCGCGCGCAGCATATCCGTTTATGTCTTTAATAAGTCTATGTTTTATTTATGAGCAGTACTATAAAACGCCCCACAATGAAACCCCATGAAACAGCATGTCTGGTACAATACTGAACAGCATGTCTGGTACGTAACTGAACACCCAAATTCGCACGTACACACAGTCTCCCTCTCCCTCTCTCTCTCTCATTAACCCTTTGACTCCTGCACCCTGTCCACCAACATCCTGCATTGCCAACCATGCTAGCAAAGCAAAAAACTTAACCCTTCGATTCCCTCACCCTATCCACCAGCTTCCTGAGGAAATCAAAGGGTAAGCTTTTTGCAGTTGGTGCATAGGGTGCAGGAGTCAAAGGTTAAACATGCTTTTTGGATATGCGTATGGCTGTACTGGTATTCACGTGAATGAAGTATTGTTTATGCATGTGTGTGATGCGTATGTGTATGGCTTTCTTTGATACTTGAAGGCTAGGTGGACAAGAACTATAATGGCCTCATTCTGTTTTGTCTGGTAAAGAAAAGGCTTTTGTTTATTCGTTTATTCAAACACATACTCCTTATATTCTTGCCCCTTCATCAGTGCTGCTCTGTATTGTTTTACAACTTTGCTATCACTTAACAGACAAACGTTGTTTAGTTGTCAATGTAAACGTTTCTTGATATTGTTTGTTTGTTAATGCGTGTTTGTTGATGTCTATTCACTGTTAAAAATGATTAAAAAAAAAAGGTGAAAAAAGAAGACAAGTCACGGTAATCATAAACAACAACACAACAACACAACAACAACACAACACAAATAACAATTAAGAATTCTATAGGACTTGCAGACTAACAAAAAATCGTGAAATAGATGAGGCAATAGGAACCTACCAGAAAAGACTAAAGAATGCTAACCAGAGATCAAATTGAACAATATAATGCCAAAATAAACTTTCACTCGTCCATTTTTTTTATGCTGAGTGGAACAACTATAGACCAGTGTTCGCTGTGTAGAAAACAGACTTTCTTTTATGACATGTTTCTGGAATATTGATGTACATAATGAAACCATCTTTGATTAGAATATTGTTTTATATGTTTTTGTAGGCTATATCTTTTTTTTATGTGAACAAGTATTGTCTTATTTGTATAAATCAAATAATTTCTGGTGCCACATTTTCGTTTGTTTGATAGTTGTTGTCTTCTGTATGTTTATGTTGTCAGATGTTAAAAACGTTTCTCTGATATTGTTTTGTTTTGTTTTGTTACTGCGTTGTTTGTTGATGTCTATTCACTGTTAAAAATGAATAAAAAAAAAAAGGTGAAAAAAAAGAAGACTAAAGTCACGGTAATCAGTAAAACAACAACAACAACAACAACAACAACAACAACAACAACAACAAACCCCCTCATGCAAAATAACAGCAAATGGCACAGCATTGAGACAGGTTGGTAAGTTAAATATCTGGGAACGGTCATTTCACCAGACGGCAGATGCACGTCAGAAATAAATAGCCAGCAGAATCGGCCAGGCTAAAACATCGTTCAAGAAGATGAAAAGCATTCTTACCAACAAATGTCTTTCAATTAACAGCAAGAAGATTCTTAAGTGTTGTATAGAACCGATACTGTTGTACGGATGTGAGGCGTGGACAGTCATCACGCAAAGTCAGAAAAAAAATTGAGGCAACTGAAATGTGGTTTCTAAAAAAAATATTGAGAGTTCCATGGACAGCAAAGGAAACAATCGAGACTACCTTGAAAGAGGCAGACACAAGAAGAACATTCACAAAGAAGAGTAGAAAAGACAAGCAACATTTATAGGACGTTTTGTGAGACAAGAGAAATTAGAGCATCTGGTCACAACAGGAAAGCTGGAACGGAAAAGAGCACCACGTAGACCCAGGGAGAAAATATTGGACGGACTTGCAGAGTGGCTGAGGACAGAGAGGGTGGGAGATGTACCAGCAGGGTAGTATTCGTATGGAGAGCCGATGATCGCCAACGCCATGCAGCAGATCACATTGCGGGATGACCAGACGAGAATTGCTCTTTAACGCATGAATCCTAGGGGTGCGGGGCTCTTTCAGCATAAACAGTATCCCCACCTTCTGGAAATTTTGTGATAGAAAAATGTCCTCTTTCCTCTTTTCTATCACTCTCTTTGTTTATTCCTTCTTCCTTTTGCTTTCTGTCGTCTCTTCCTATCGTTATCTGCCTTGCTGGTCCGTTTGCCTGTACATGTTCTATGAAGCCTCACATACTTTCTCTTAGGATTGATAATTGGGTATTGACTGCATGTTTGGCTCAAGGAAATGTGCTGTGCAGGGGCAATTTTAGCTAACGTAAGCCATTTTTAAGGTATGCTTTAGTATCCTTAGTGTTGTTTAAATGATGTGTTCAGTTTTTTTTTTTTTTTTTTTTTTTTTTAAAAATCCTTTGGTGATAAATTGGATGGAGCGGTCAATGCCAGGGCATATCCCTAAATTATGTGCGCGCATGCGTTGATATGTGTAATTAATGTTCTTTTCCAGCTGTTGTTTTTTTTTTTTCCAACCAGATGTTGCGTACGTTTGAAATGTTATTGCCCTGATATGGCTGTGTACAGTCGGCTGGACTTTAAACAATAAACAATAAACGCAATGGAAAAAAGAACACAGTATGATTACACGTGCATAGTGCATATACGCGTTTATTATAATTAACGCGAAAGGCTAAAAGGTGGAGATATTTCTGATCTTCCAGATCGGGTTTTTATGCAGACCTGCTCGTGCCTGAACCCCCCCCCCCCCCCTTCGTGTGTACGAGGAGGAGTGAAGAGGATATTTGAAAATAGTCAATTTTGATCTTGAGAAGAGATGATCCAGAAAAAACTGTTTGGAGGAGGGGAAGGAAAAACTAACAAATTACCTTACCAGAATTAACGATTTAAACAAACAAACACACACACACACACACACACAAACAAACAAACAAACAAACAAAACAAAACAAACAAACAAACAAAATAAATGAATGAATACATAAAGACGAAAAAAAAAATTGACTAACCATAACAGTGAACACGTGAAATAACATTTTAAAGATAAATCGCTATAGGACTTTGACAGACTAACAAAACATTCGTGTATTAATGATGATGAGGCAAAATATATTAGAAACTGTCTACGTAGGTAGTGTAGGAATATGTCGTTTTACCCTAACGCATGAAAGAATATGACTGTGTTATCTTCTTCCCACACAGACACACTGTTCAAGGAGAACATGACATATGCACGTTAAAGATTCTGTAAGCCTTGTGAGTATTGGGTCGCTTAGGGAACCACGAAAACACACACAGCGTATACAACGCTCAAAATGGAGTGTCATTATCATCATCATCAGGTGCCCTGCCGCATGGCGTTGGCGACCACGGACTTCCAACCATCTCTATCTCTCGTTGCCCCTAGCATCTCCCTCACCCTCCTCATCCCCAGCCACTCTGCAAGTCCGTCCAGCATTTTCTCCCTGGGTCTAACCTCATGCTCTTTCCCTCCAGCTTTCCCGTTGTGACCAGGTACTCCAAATCCCCCTTCCTCATAAAATGGCCTATAAATGTTGCTTGTCTTTTCCTAATCATCCTTATGAATGATCTACTTGTGTCTGCCTCCATCAAGACTGTCTCGTTTGTTTTCTTTGCTGTCCATGGAACTCTCAACATTCTTCTGAGAAACCACATCTCGGCTGCCTCAATCTTGCTCTGGCTTTGCTTGCTGACTGTCCACGCCTCGCATCCGTACAACAGTATTGGTTCTATATAACATTCAAGGACTCTCTTTCTGATGTTAATTGATAGGCATTTGTTGGTAAGAATGCTTGTCATCTGCTTGAATGGAGTGCGACTGACTTAATTGCTGGGTAAGCAACCTCCAGAAACGTAAAGATCCAAATATATAATTTGAGTACGCATGGGAGATTCAGCCCACGAACAAAAAACAACAACAACCAAAAAACAAAAACAAAACAAAACAACAGCAAAAAAACAACAAAAAAACCCCACAAAAAACCCAACCCATCCCCCACACACATACACACAAAACAAACGACCACATAACGGAGCAACAACCTC
>CM060315.1:14362353-14369853 GCA_030674185.1 Monoplex corrugatus | reverse complement strand
TTTGGTGTCTGTTTGTGATCGTGCATTCGCGCTTGACAAAGGCCGGTTGGCGGAAAATTTGCGCCTGTCTTGTCTTGTTGTATTGAACACGCGTTCTGTTTGGTTTACTTGTTCTTCTGGTTCCTGTTTGCTTGGACGCCGGCAGTCGCACTTGTTTTGGATCCTGTAGGTGTAGTTCGGGAAATTTGAGCAATACCCTCAATAAGACTCGAAAGCGTGGTACCAGTTCTTCCTGACGAACCCATAGTATGCTCAAGACCTGTGTAAGAGCCGATCGGGGAAGAAAGATTGCACAATGAATATTAAAACTGATAAAGTAAGATAGTATGGAGCACCTGGTCACAACGGGAAAGCTGGAGGGAAAGAGAGCACGAGGTAAACCCAGGGAGAAAATGCTGGACGGACTTGCAGAGTGGCTGGGGATGAGGAGGGTGGGGAGATGCTAGGGGCAACGAGAGATAGAGACAGATGGAAGTCCATGATCGCCAACGCCATGCGGCAGGGCACCTGATGATGATGAAAGTATGAAATTTTTGGACTTTTGGATCCACGACCTCTCAGTCAGTAGTCCGTGGCACTAATCACTCGCTGACACTTTGCTCCCCCGATGTCGTAGGTTATGACTAATGTAAACTGTAACAGCAAAACCAAACAACTCCCCCTGGTCTTTTGACATGCAGGTAGGCACGGACGGTGTATGTGAAGAAGATGGGACTTTCCCCATCTGAACAATACTGACCAAAGTTATGATAATACTCTAAAGTGCTTTGAGAGAGAGAGAGAGAGAGAGAGAGAGAGAGAGAGAGAGAGAGAGAGAGAGAGACACACACACACACAAACACACACACAACAAACACACACACATACACACACACACACACACACACACACACACACACACACACACACACGCACACACACACACACGCACACACACACACACACACACACACACACACACACGCACAGGGGGGAGGGGGGGGGTTAAAGAGAGAGGGAGAGAGACAGTGACAATGACGCTTTATTTTCCAACAGTAAAAGCTATTGGCTAGAAGCCATTTTTCAAATTTGCCGTTGCAAGAGAAATTGAAACTGAACTGAAACTGTTTATTGTCATTACCCGAAAAGGTCTTTTGACAAGGGGGATAACAATTTTCCAGTAGTGCGACACATAATCCACTCTTTGTATGTGCGCAAATTCTTCACGCATAATCAAAAAAAAAAAAAAAAAAAAAAATCGAACATCCATTCCTTGAACAGTCGAACATATTCAAATCATATATAATGAACAATCATCCATTTTATCAGTACTCACCCGTCTCACCCGTCGGCGTCACCGGGAACAGTGTTGGCCGCTGCACATGATGTCCTCACAAGCTGCCTCCAGCACTCTCGATCTTGGCTAAGTCTGACCACCTCCTGGAGTTTCTTGCCACTGATGTTTGTGATGTTTCTAGCAAGTGATGCAGGTGGCCGTCCTCTGTTTCTCTTTCCTTCCACTTTACCCTGGAGGACAGTGGACATCAAGTCTGTTCTCTCATTACGGATTGCGTGTCCAACATATCTCAGTTTCCTCCGTTGTATGAGTACTAGGAGCTTGCGTGTAGTACCCAACTCATTCAGTATGCTTTCATTTGAGCGCCTATCCGTCCATCTGACCCTCAGCAGTCTTCGGCAAAACCACAGCTCTGCTGCTTCCACCCGCCCCCCATCCCCCCCCCCCACCGCCCATGCCCCGCAGCCGCACAACACCACCGGCCAGACAAGACACCCCAAGAGCTCTATCTCAAGGTCCGCTGCCACGCCGCGGCCCCTCCAAACACCGCCCAACCGAACCACACCGTTCCCGGCCACCCCAACTCCCATCCCTACGCCCCCGAGCATGCCCCACCGTGTGTCCCGACCGAACCCAAACACCCAAAGTCCCTGACATCCCCCAGAGGGACCTGGCCCAGCACGACCCGGTCCCGTCCAGCGCCACATTCGCCCGCAACATGCACAACCCCCGTCCTCCCTGAACTTAAGTCCAGCCCAGCCGCCCCTCCAACCCGGTCTACCCCGCCCAGGACCCTCCCAGAGCCTGCAACGCCGTCCGCCAGCAATCCCGCGCCACCCGCGCAGCGCAAATTTGACAGGTCCCTACCACCAACACCCACTCCCATATCTTCTATGTCTGCTTCTCTCATGATATGCTCAGTGTATATGCTGAAGAGATGTGGAGACAGGATGCAACCCTGCCTTACCCCTTTAGTGATGTTAAAAAATTTGCAGTTTTGATTATTCCATCTGATTGTTGCTTTTTGATCATTATATAATGAAGCTATGAGGGAAACCAGATGTCTTGGAAAACCCATTTTGATCATGAAGTGGAAAAGACTTTGGTGAATCACGCTATCAAACGCTTTGCTGTAGTCAATGAAAACGATGAACATCTCTTGGTCTGTGTTTCTAATCTTTTCTATCAATATCTGGAGTACAAACAGCATATCTATTGTTCCCCTGTTTTTCCTATAGCCTGCCTGACAGTCGGATAGCTCTTCCTCTACTTTTGGCTTTAACCTGTTTAAAATTATTATCAGCAGTATTTTACTGGCATGACTGATCAGTGCAATTGTTCTATAATTGTTGCAGTCTTTGACATTTCCACTCTTATGTAACATGACAAATTCTTGGAGCTTCCAGTCTGTAGGCCATTGACAAGTCTTCCATATCTTGCAGCATAAGTGATGCATTACTTTGAGTCCACCATCACCTGAGTGTTTCAACAACTCTCCAGGAATATTGTCAAGACCAGGAGACTTTCTGCATTTTAGATCTTTAATGGCAGATTCAACTTCGCTGAGCAGAGGTTCAGGTTCCATATCTCTAGGGGTCAATTCCAAATTTGGCTCTAAATTATTTTCATGGCCGTCAGGCTTGCCAAAAAGTGATGTGCCATATTCGTTCCACCTATCCAAGACATCATCTGGTTCAGTCAGTGTGTGACCATCCTTGTTGTTGATGCATTGGTTTGTTGCTTTGAAATTTGTTTTTTTTCACTTTTTTTATTTGTTTGAAGAGCTCCCTCGACTTCCTGTTTTCGTTGTGTTCATTGATTTTACTGCATTCTTGTGCCAGCCAATTTGCTTTGTCTCTTCTGACTTTACTTTTTATTTCCCTTTTCAGTGCTGAGTATTTTTCCCGCTCTCCCTGCTTTCGAGCTTGACTTTTCTTTTCTGCCAGATCTATCACTTCCTGACTTATGTAGGGCTTAGCTTTTTTCCTTTTCTTTTCTTTTCCTAGTTTTTCTTCAGAGATTTTGGTCAGTGTGTTTTTTATGTCTGTCCAGATTTCATCAGGATATGAGTCATTTTCATCCCAAACTTCAAGTAGCTTTAAGAAACGATTACTTGTTTCTATACTAAATTCTAACGCCAGCTCAGGGTTTTCTAATTTTGATATGTCGAACTTTGGCGTCGATTTGGTTTTAGGCTTCTTCAATATTTTCATTCTTAATTTGGTTGTCACAAGAATGTGATCCGTGTCGCAGTCTGTTCCAGGCTTTGTTTTTGCATTGAGGACAGTTGATTTCCAGGATCTGTCAATGATAATATAATCAATCTGATTACGACACCTGTCTCCTGGAGAGATCCATGTGTATCTTCTGCGCAGTGGTCGTTGGAAGAAAGTATTTGTGATGTTCATCTCATTTGCCTGACAAAACAGAGCCACCATGTCACCTCTCTCATTTCGTTCTCCTAAACCATTTGGTCCTATTCCACATTCTGTGTCAGCCCCCTCTCCAACTTTAGCGTTGAAGTCACCCATCACAATGCATATTTCCTTTTTGGGGATTTTGTCTCTGATAGTTTGGAGGTCATTGTAAAAATTTTCTATTTCTTCTTCTGAGCTAGTGGATGTTGGAGCATAGGCTTGAACTATGTTCAAAACAGCATATTTGGTATTTATTTTGACAGTGAGAAATCTGTCATTAATTGGATTATAGCTTTTCAGAGCTCCAGCATGCTTTTTGTCCAGCACAATTGCTACTCCTCTTGAGCCACCTTTTTCATTTCCACTATATACAACTATATGCTCTCCTACAGTAAAAAGTCCCTGCCCACTCCATCTAACCTCACAGAGCCCTGTTATGTTCATCTTGCTCCTTTCTAATTCTTTGACTAGTAGGTAGAGCTTTCCTAATTCTAACATAGTCTGTACATTCCATGTCCCTATATTCAAATCCTTTTTTTGCATTTTTTTCTTTTTGTGATTTTGCATTTTTGAGGAGTTTCTACATGTCCGCTTCCAATAACCTCCGTCGGGTAATCCATTACCGTCATCACAGCTACCTTTCAGTACTACATAATGCAAAAAAAAAAAAAAATCAGAACAGTGTTCCTACATTCAGGCCAATAATTTGTCTAGGTTTAGGCAAACCAAAATCTTTTTCACACACCCACACCCACACACACACACACGCACCCATATACACTCACACGCGGGCACGCGCTCGTGCGCACGCGCGCACACACACACACACACACACACACACACACACACACACACACACACATCAAAACTGTAATATGAGAGAGAGAGAGAGAGAGAGAGAGAGAGAGAGGTTTCCATATGCGCTCCACCCAAATCCGCCAACAATTATCAGGCAGACTCCCTGAATCTACACAAAACTCTGTACTGGAAGGGTCTTGATATGGGGGAAAAAAACGGGAAGAGGTGGAGAGAGTGTAAACAAAGGACCTCTGAAACACTAAGCTAACACTACGGGGATTATGGAAACATTGAGATGGGCAGCAAACAGGCCAGGTTTTAATGTTGCCGGCTGGGACTGAACTCAAGATATCAGATCTTGACTTAATGGCTGTATCAAAAGTCAGTGACTGTTTGATAGTTGATTCGCAGGCAGATAAATCGGAGAGAATGAGAGAGAGAGAGAGAGAGAGAGAGAGAGAGAGAGAGAGAGAGAGAGAGAGAGAGATTTCAATTGTTTATCCATAAAACGCGGTTTCTCCTGACTATAGAATATTGTTATTATTGTTCTCATTGTTAATCGATCTTGCTCTTTGATCTTAACAGAAACCCGTCCATATTGAGATAGATAGATAGATAGATAGATAGATAGAGTGAGAGAGAGAGAAAGAAAGAGAGAGAGAGAGAGAGAGAGAGAGAGAGAGAGAGAGAGAGAGAGAGAGAGAGAGAGAGAGAGATGTTTGAATTGTTTATCCATAAAATGCGGTTTCTCCTGACTATAGAATATTGTTATTATTGTTCTCATTGTGAATCGATCTTGCTCTTTGATCTTAACAGAAACCCGTCCATATTTTTCCCGGATAAATTTTAATTCTGTCTTTAATCTGTTCGAAAGCTTTAGCTTCTTGTTCACCTATTTATGCTGTGCATTTCTTTTCAGAAGATTTAAAGTCTTTTTTCAGATATTTTCTGTCGCAAGTTTGTGATTCTTCTTCTTCATAGTTGCGTATGGTATAACTTATGTGTCAACAGTTTGATTCTGCATTGTCATAACATGAAGGTTTTGTGTCTATCATTTGTAAGCAGGACTTTTTGTGGGCATAAAAAGTTAGCAAAGAATTTGATCATTGACCAGTCTCCGAGGCGAAGTGGTTATACAATGGACTGCTTACTGAGAGGTTATGGGTTTGATCCCTCATCAATCCGAGAAATGTGTGTGTGTGTGTGTGTGTGTGTGTGTGTGTGTGTGTGTGTGTGTGTGTGTGTGTGTGTGTGGTGTGTGTGTGTGTGTGCATGCGTGTGTGTGTGTGTGTGTGTGTGTGTGTGTGTGTGTGTGTTGCCATGACTTGACTTCTACCCGGAGTTGAGCATGTTTGTGGGCTCATAGGGAAGACTAGGACCACATAGTTGAATCTCACCCACTTTGTGGATGGGTAGGTCATCGAAGGTTTTTCCTCAAATTTCATGACCAACGCTGCAGGTGTCTGTATCTCTCTAGCCTGGCTGATGCCAAGATACTTCATGATAGTAAACGTAGAGTATAATCCTGTCACGCAGTCTCAGTCCTAGATGGAATTCCACAACAATGTGGTCATCATCCCGACTATCATGAAATCATTGGTCATCACCATCTTCATGTGCCCTGCTGTGTGGCGTTGGCGACACATTGTTGTCCACACGAATCTATCTTTTGTCGCTGCAAGAGTGTATCCCTCGCAAATCCGTCCAATATTTTCTCCCTGGGTCTACGTGGTGCTATTTTCCCCTCCGGCTTTCCTGTTGTGACTAGGTGCTTAAACTTCTCTTGCTTCGTGAAATCATACAGCATGGTGAAAATTGCTCTCGATTCTGTGACCCTTCACGCCCCAGAGTTTGTTGTGACTTCAGTCTCAGTTTCTCTTCCAGTTCCATGCCTGAGGTGAAATCATGTTAGGGTCTTTGCCGGGTGGTACCAGTGGTTCATGAGGGGGGGGGGGTATCGTTGGAGGGCCCATGGTTTTGTCCCCTTACCAAGGAGGCTTGTGTGGCTCTGTTAATGAGCGATTACTGTCATCAGTAGGAAGGGGGCCAAGCAGGCAGTACCCTTAACCCACTGGATCAGAATAGGGGCTTGTTGAATTCCACTAAAGTGACCATGCAGCCGTGCAGGGTCTCTTGAAGTGGGTGGCCCTGTGGCAGCGAGACATCTCTGGCTCTTTTGGATCCCTCCAGGCACTGGGACTTGTATTGAATGAACTCTGGGTTGGTGGTGGTGGTGTATGTGGATCTAAAATGAGTGGTATGAGATCCAATGCTGGTAAGGTGGCACAAAAGTTGGGATGGAAAAATTGTTCGAAGAGAGGCTTATGCTGTGGTTATGGCCTTCAGATAATTCATTATGCTTTCAGTCCAGTTCTGCTTGTATTGGTCAAGTATACTTTCAGGCTTATGTGTGTGTGTGTATATATATGTGTGTGTGTTTGTGTTTGTGTGTGTATGTGTGTATATGTGTGTGTGTGTTTGTGATAGTGTGTGTGTGTGTTTGTGTGTGTTTGTGTGTGTTTGTGTTTGTGTGTGTTTGTGTGTGTTTGTGTGTGTATGTTTGTGTTTGTGTTTGTATGTGTGTGTGTTTGTGTGTGTTTGTGTGTGTGTGTGGACCTAGAATGAATGGTGTAAGATCAGTGCTGCTAAGGTGGCACAGAGGTTGGGATAGAAAAATTGTTCAAGAGAGATCTAGAACCTTCAGACATTTCATTATGCTTTCAGTCCAGTTCTGCCTGCACTGGTCAAGTAGTCCATGCAAAACTCGTGTGAGTGAAGTACTTAATTGATTTCGAGACAAGAAAGTAGGAATGAAATACATTTCGTAAAATCTAAACTGTTTTAACTCTGTGTGTGTGTGTGTGTGTGTGTGTGTGTGTGTGTGTGTGTGTGTGTGTGTGTGTGTGTGTGTGTGTGTGTGTGTGTGTGTGTGTGTGTGTGTGTGTGTGTGTGTGTGTGTTGTGTGTGTGTGTGTGTGTGTGTGTGTGTGTATGTGTGTGACAAGAAGAA
>CM060315.1:14347353-14357353 GCA_030674185.1 Monoplex corrugatus | reverse complement strand
AGTTCAGTCCCACCATTGGCATGAACATTGGCCTGGTCTTTGCCCATGTCATTGCTCCAGTCATTCTGATCTTGTCAATGTCTCACAGTTCATGTACCCCTCCCCACTTTTAGACCATACCAGCATGTAGAGTTTTGCGCAAGCTTGAAGTGTGGTGGATTTGGATGGAACGCATATGGAATTGTCTGAGCACGATGAATCTCCAAACCCGTCTATTGTATCTGAAATTGAAGGTTGAAAAAGCAAACTCTGAAATGGCATTGCTTGATTAGATGATTCCAGCTTTGATGAAGTTGTATTTTACGGATGTTTTTATTTTGTGTATAAACCAACTCAAAAACTTAAAATTGCAGTGTTGTCATTTCAGTTTGCTTTGACGATTGAAAACATACCATGTTTTTTTTAGAAACAGGGCAGCTGAATGACAGATGCTTCTCACTGTTATGGTTATCTGCTTAATGAACAAATAACAAAAATAGCGATACGACATCATGATCATTTTTTTTTCTTATTGAATAACTGGTGGACTCTCCGCCGCTCGGTTAGAGCGCCGATATTGGTTCATGGGAAACAACCTTGCAAATAACATGTACACGTAAAGTATTTAGGTTATTTCCCTTGGATAAATATCGGTCCTTTCGTGTGCAACAGTTGGCAGTTTTGTCACAAGAATTTGTATGTTAATGGGGATAATAACATACTTGTTGATACTCTTGGGTCAGTACTAATACTGCAAATTGATTGTTGATATCAGAATGTTGTATATTACATAAATGTTCCCAAAACATCAGTAGGAAATAAAAATTTATCATAGATTATTGTGTAAATGTTTCTGTACATAAACACACCTTAAATACTGTACACATACTCCCGGTAAACAGCAACAATAACAACAATAAACAAATATGCACAAATAAAACACAAAAGAAAAGAAAACAACAACAACAACAACAACAACAAAACGGGTGTGCAACAACTAACAGAGTCATTAACAAAAATAAATTGCTTGCAGAAACATCAGATCATCTGTTCTGTAGTCAGAGAAACAGATAATAAATCAATGTTTTTGCATTTACACTTCTTGTTCAGAAAACTAAATGGACCAAGGATGGTTATGTCTAAGACTAAGAGAGAGTTGAAACAAACAAGAAGGACTACTTACAAACAATTGAAGATTATAACAAAGAAACATCAAGATGTTCAAGCCATTCTGATAATATCCATTTCACAAGAACAATTACAAAATAAAAAGTTAAGGAAAATCCAGATTTCGTACTTTTCAAGGTCAGGCGACCATGAAGAAACTTCAGTTGAAGTAAAGCTTGGCGTTCATTGATCACAATAATGGACCTTTACAGCATTGAAACCAGACATATTTTAAACACAGTCAAAATTTCCTGAGAAAATATAATTGAAACACCATCTTCATAAAGCACTGATTGTGTACAGGTTTTATCTTTTTTTGTTTGTGTGACTTTGAAACTTGATACCTTTTTCTTCAAAGGTATTCAGAACTCCTCAGCATCCATATCTTTGATAAAAATTGTAAAAGATCCACCCAGAAACAGCTGAGAAAATCGTGGTAACATATTGTAGTAACAAATGCACATGCACACACACACACACATACACACACACACACACACACACACACACACACACACACACACACACACACACACACACACACACACACACACACACACACACACACTTACATTCACTCATACCCACACACACACACTTACACACACACACACACACACACACACACATACCTATACAGACACCGACACACAGACACACACACACACACACACACACACACACACACACACACACACACACACACACACACACACACACACACACACCCCTACTGCATAATATGAAATAATAGCCAGGGAGATTATACAACAAACTAACAAATAAACAAGGGAGAAAAATGCAAGGATAAACAAAAGGAGAGCAGGTTGAGCTGTCAGTTGCAAATGTGGTAATGACATAATATACATTTCTGTCTGGGTTTATATTTCAGTTGTCACATATTTTGCAGTTCATTTTATCGATTTGTCGATGACGAGTATGGAAACACATAAAATAAGAGTTTTGATCATGTAATTATCTCTTGTGATTTTGCAATTAATTTATCTATGTCGAGTTTTTTTTTCTGTTAAAATTGGGCGATCTAGTTAGATATGTGCCCATGTTGGGATGCTGAGGGCTCTTTCAATATAAATAGTGTCCCCACCTTCTGGAAATTTTGTGCTAGAAATGTTCTGTTTTTTTGTCACTTTCTTTGTTTCTGCCTCGCTCCTTTGCTTTCTGTCATTTGTCATTTCTTCCTATCATTTTCTGCCTTGCTGGTCCATTCACTTGTATATGAGAGAGAGAGAGAGAGAGTGAGAGAGAGAGAGAGAGAGAGAGAAGAGAGAGAGAGAGAGAGAGAGAGAGAGAGAGAGAGAGAGAGAGAGAGAACTGAAACTGAAAATGGTTTATTGCCATTGACATTTTTGTCCTTGTGGCAAGGAGCATAAAACAAAGTCATTAAATTTTTCGGTGACATTTTCTCAAAACAAAGATTTATAAATATAGTCATGGCTGACATTACATCCATTTGAATTTTTTCCCTAAAGATGAAGAAAAAAGTGAACAGAAAAAGTTGAACAAAATGTTAAACAAAAAGTTGAAGAAACAGTTGAACACCAGACATAATTAGTCATATAAGTAAGAGGAAGACCCAAATCCGGCAAATAAACATAAGAACAGTATAAAGTGATATCTTCACTGAGATAAACTTACATTAATTTAAAAAGTTGAACAAAATGTTGAAAAAACAGTTAACCACCCGAGAGAGAGAGAGAGAGAGAGAGAGAGGAGAGAGAGAGAGAGAGAGAGAGAGAGAGAGAGAGAGAGAGAGAGAGAGAGGAGAGAGAGACAGAGAGAGAGAGACAGAGAGAGAGATTGTTTCTATATGTGTTAAATGTACAGCACACAGTGGTCCCCCAATGACCTCCAATCCCACCCCCACCCTCACCCCCAGTGTGGGTGCCAAGGGTTCTTTCAGTAATAAATAGTATCTCTGTGTTCAGGAAATTCTCTGCTAGAAATTTTCTCTTTTCTGTCACTCTCTTTCTTTCTGTCTTGCTCCCTTACTTTCTGTCATCTCTTCCTGTCATTTTCTGCCTTGCTGGTTCAATCACCTGTATTTGTTCTATAAAGCATTATAGACTGTCTATAAGGATTGATAGTTGGGTACTTGTATTTAGCACATTTTTGGCTGCAAGGAAATGTGATGAGCTGAAGCAGTTTTAGTCATTTAGGCCAAGTTTATGTATATATTTTCCCCCTGTGGGGATGCCGGGGGCTCTTTCAATATAAATAGTATCCCCACCTTCTGGAAATTCTGTGATAGAAATTTCCTCTGTTCTGTCATTCTCTTTGTTTCTACTTTGTTCCTTTGATTTCTGTCATTTCTTCCTATCATTTTCTGCCTTGCTGATCCATTCACTTGTATGTGTTCGATTAAGTCTTGCATACTTTCTCTAAGGATTGATAATTGGGTCCAAATAGTAAGTGCATTTTTGGCTCTGGGGAAATGAGATATGCGGAAACAATTTGAAGTATTTAAGGCCTGCTTTTATATGTTTTAGTGCCCTTAGTTATGTTTAAATCTGTATTCAGATATGTTCTTTTTAAATCCCCTGTGAGATAAATTGGATGGAGTGGTCAGCGCCAGGGGCGTCTCCTTAGATTATGTGAGCAAATGCACTGATATGTGTACTTAATTCTCTTTTCCTTTTTTTTTTTCCTGCTGAAGTATTGTGTATGTTTTGAAATGGCTGTAGTTCTGATATGGCTGTACGCAGTTGGCTGGACTTTAAACAAAAATAACAAAAACAATGTATATGTTTTTAGTGTAATTAGTTTTGTTTATGTGTTTATGCTCAGTTTTTTTAACCCTTCAGGGATAAATTGGGAGGAATGGTCAACACAAGTGGCATATCCTCAGATTTTGTACAAGAATGCATTGACATGTGTAGTTAATCTTTTTTCATGATGATTATGTTGTTTTTTTTTGTATCAGTGAGGTGTTGTCTGTGTATTGGGATGGTTATAGCCCTGACATGGCTCTGCACAGCCAGCTGTTTTTAAAAACAGTGATAATGATTTGTGGAAAAAATCCAAGTTACTTTGGAGAAATGCGCTATTCAAGATTGATCTATTATTTTTTTTATTATTATTGTTATTATTATTATTATTATTGTTGTTGTTATTATTATCATTAATATTATTGTTAAAGATTATTATTATTATTATTATTATTGTTGTTATTATTATTGTTATTATTGTTATTTTTATTATTATCATTATTATTATTATTATTATTGTTGTTGTTGTTGTTGTTGATAATATCATTATTATATTGTTGTTTTTATTTTGTTGTTATTATTATTATTATATTATATTATTATTATTGTTATTGTTATTGTTATTATTATTATTATTATTATTAATAATTTTATTATTATTAGTTTATTATTATTGTTGTTGTTGTTGTTGTTGTTGTTGTTGTTGTTAACATAAAACATTCCATAACATATACTTTAATGTTTTGCAGACATAGATAAAAAAAAGTATGGTTTTTATATGGACCAACCTTAGTATGTTGAATCTACTGAAATTAAATTGATTATTTAACCATGTTATTTATTGTTGTAATTTTGCAGTTATACATTTGTATTTTGATTAAAGTACTTATTTTTCTTTCCAAGGCTTCTCTGGACTTTGTGCTGCCAACACATCTGGTGAAAGATACACTAGACACTGGCAAACTTCTGACTTTGGGGTAAGTGAGAGACAGAATAAGAACAATTTGTCAAATAAGTATATTTTGAGGGAGTGGCGCAAACTGCACATTGCGTTTTTACATCCAGCCCTCGTCCATAGAGAGTCTACACCAATACAAATATACAATACAACAGCACTAGATAGTGCAAGCTTGAAATTCAGAGGGGGTGGGGGAAGGTGGGAAGAGAGAGAGAGAGAGAGAGAGAGAGAGAGAGAGAGAGAGTATACTGGAGTCATTACCACTATCATTACCATTATTTTTTTTAAAATCAACACAGACATTACTGAGAGAGAGAGAGAGAGAGAGAGAGAGAGAGAGAGAGAGAGAGAGAGAGAGAGAGTATACTGGAGTCATTACCACTATCATTACCATTATTTTTTTTCAAATCAACACAGACATTACATTGTTAAACAGACAAAGCTACTGGTACTAAAGAATATAAACTCTTACAACAGATAATCAAACCATGGAACATCAACTGTTTAAGAGTATCATAGACTGAGTCAGAAGAACTTTATGAAATCAGTGCTTTCTGAAAAAATGTGTGTAATTAGCACTTTCTCAAGATCTTCTGAAAATGTTTTAAGTTCTGTTTTCAAAATTGTGACATCCTACCATTGTTATTTTAATCTTGTTTTTTTAATTGGAAGGATTTATAAATTTTTTCACAATGTTATGTTTGCTCACTTACATAAGATACAAGTACAACTTACAACGATTACTGTCAGTAAAGTAGTATCAGTTGCATAGTTAATGTTTAAGGTACATGCAAGTCATCCATATCTTCAACAAATAATGTATGTGTGTGTATGATATGCAGTCATACAGTGCAGAAAATAAATACAACTTGCACGGGTGGGTCATAGAGAAAATGAGCATATTGTATGTTGTGGATAGGCAGTGAATCATATCAAAGTTTTTTTCAAAAGCATTCTTTGATAAAGAAGACATTTTCTCTGAAAATGTGCAAGTGCCACGTTGCATTACTTTTGCATTGTGTTTGTCTCGGAGATAGTTTGTTTTAAGATGTTTTCGCAAAGAAGTAGTGTTTGGTAGATTTTTTTTTTCAACTTTTCCATTTTTAAAGACACATTTTTCCTAGAAGGAGTACTTATAAACTTGACTGTTTTGCATTTATACATACACATTTTTACTTCTATAAATACACATTTTTCCTAGAAGTAGTACTATGAACTTGACTGCAACTCTTGAAGTTTTCACTGAAGGTGTAATTTTGTATGTGCATGTTGTCTTCTCAACACACAGGTCTGTACAGACGATGGACTTGTTCCTGTTGCCGAGGTTACTGCGGTGTAAAGTGGTCTCCCTGTTGGTCAGTGCTGTGAAGGTGGACAGGGAACAGAATGAGGTCAGCGAAGTTTGTTGAACTGCTTTGTGTGTGTTGTTGCTTAGACTTCAGCTTAATGACGACAAGACAGAAGCTATCCTCATTGGCACCCGTCAGAAACTTTCTCAGCTGCCTCCTCTTTCTCTCCCATTATGTAACACATCAGTCCCAATTTCTGATTCAGCTAAAAACCTTGGTGTCTGCATTGACTCTACCCTCTCCATGAACAACTTTGTTTCTCAAACTGCCAGATCTTGCTACTATCATCTCCATCGTATAAGGCTGATCAGGAAGTATCTCTCTGTCGAAACAACTGCAAAACTCGTTCTCTCCTTCATAATGTCTCGCATTGACTATTGCAATTCACTCCTGTCTGGTCTTCCTGCCTCCACCATTCACATCCTACAGCGCATTCAAAACAATGCTGTACGCCTTGTACTCAAAAAGAAAACAGCTGACCACATATCTCCTCTCCTGGCACAACTTCACTGGCTCCCTGTATCAAAGCGCATACAGTACAAACTAGACACCATGTGCTACAAAAGCCTCAATAACGCAGCCCCTGATTACCTGTCAAGCCTACTTGAGATCTATGTTCCCTCACGTACCCTCCGCTCTGCCTCCGATCCTCTGACTTTTCGCTTTCCACGCACTAAGCTCAATACCTATGGTCCACGAGCCTTCTCTGTTTCTGGTCCACTCTCCTGGAACAAACTTCCTCTCTCAGTCCGTCAGCAACCTACTTTTGTCTCCTTCAAGTCCGCTCTCAAAACTCACCTTTTCTCCTCCGCATAAAATCCTAACCTCACTCAACCCCCCCCCCCCCCCCCCCTGCAGCCTGTCTCCGCTCGGAGGGGAATCACATGGTTATAATATATAATTGTATATGCTATGCTCTCTATAATTTTCCATTGCTTTTATTCTTGCTTTTATTGCTTTTATTCTTTCTCCCCATTTATAGCCATGCGTGTGTGTGAGTGTGTGTGTGTGTGTGTGTGTGTGTGTGCGTGCGTGTGTGTGCGTGCGTGCGTGCGTGCTTGCGTGTGTGTCTGCTTCAGCGCTTAGATTTGATTTTATCAAGATTTTGCGCTATATAAATATTGTAATTATTATTATTATTATTAGACACCCTGTTAGCTCAGGGTTGTTTTCCCTTCGACTTTTTAGAATTGTTTTTCTTTGCAATGCACGTAGGCATGTACTATAAAACATCGAATGCATTTCAGTCCGAGATAAGACTCAAAGTGTGAATACATTTCAGTCCAAGGGAAGACTCAAAGTCTGAATCCATTTCAGTCCAAGGGAAGACTCAAAGTCTGAATACATTTCAGTCCAAGGGAAGGAAGACTCAAAATCTGAATACATTTCAGTCCAAGGGAAGACTCAAAGTCTTGCAAAAGAAGAAATAAATCAATACAGAAAGAAGACAGATGAAAGAACAAAATATAAAGTAACTGGACAGTTATGACTTTATCAAAAGTCAACAACATAATGCATGTAGGTTGTCAGAATGAGGCATACAATACAAAGAAAAACCTCTCATCTTCATTGCCGCTAACAAATTGAACATAACATGCAAAGATGTGTATAACTGATTGATTTGCAGTGGAGGAGTCGATGAATGGTATAACTGATTGATTTGCAGTGGAGGAGTCGATGAATGGTATAACTGATTGATTTGCAGTGGAGGAGTCGATGAATGGTATAACTGATTGATTTGCAGTGGAGGAGTCGATGAATGCTTTGCAAAGGAGAAGTCGATAAATGATTTGCATTCAAGGAGTTGATAAGTGATTTGCAGTGGAGGAGTTGATAAATGATTTGCAGTGGAAAAGTTGATAAATGATTTGCAGTGAAGGAAACGATAAATGATCTGCAATGAAGGAAATGATAAATGATTTGCAATGGAGGAAATGATAGACGCTTTGCAATGGAGGAGTTGATAAATGATTTGCAATGGAGGAAACGATAAATGATTTGCAATGGGGGACTTGATAAATGATTTGCAATGGAGTTGATAAATGATTTGCAAAGGAGGAGTTGATAAATGATTTGCAATGAGGGGTTGATAAATGATTTGCAATGGAGGAGTTGATAAAGAATTTGTATTGGAGGAGTGTATAAATAATTTGCAATGTAAGAGTTGATAAATGATTTGCAATGGAGGAGTCTATAAATGATTTGCAATGGAGGAAACAATAAATGATTTGCAATGGAGGAATTAATGAATAATTTGAAATGGAGGAGTTGATAAATGATTTGCAATGGAGGAGTTGATAAATGATTTGCAATGGGCGAATTGATAAACGATTTGCAATGGAGGAGTTGATAAATGAGTTGCAATGGAGGAGTTGATAAATGATTTGCAATGGAGGAGTTGATAAATGTTTTGCAAAGGAGGAATTGATAAATGATTTGCATTGGAGGAAACGATAAACGATTTGCAATGGAGGAAATGATAAATGATTTGCAGTAGAGGAAATAATAAATGATTTGCAATGGAGGAAATGATTATTGATTTTCGATGGAGGAGTCGATAAATGCAGGATGAAACAAGCAGTCTGCTGGAAAGTTGATACAGTTATCCTTGATTATCACCTTGGCTCCAGTACTCTATCCACCAACTGCTAAAACTTAACCCTTTGATAACCCTTTGATTCCCCCACCTACTTTGTGAGTGTTGTTATTAAGTGACCCTGTTAGTTCATTGTTTTTCTTTAACTAATAGTTGCATGTACTATGAATATAACATTTTATATCTTCCAGATATAAGGAAGACTCAAAGTCTGCAAAAGAAGGAATAAAGAAATATAGAAAAGAAACAGATGATTTTATGTATTTTTGTATTTTTATCATTCTTCGTTTTCTGCAGGCTTTTCTAACTAGGTCATTGGATCGCCAAAGTGGATCATGGCCTTCCAGACTCTTCTGTCTGTGGCATCCTCCTCCTTCACCCTTGCCTGCTCTATGTCTTGGCCTGGACAGTCTTCTGCACTTCTTTTTGGCCTTCCTCTCTTTCTGCTTCCAGCTGTCATTTTCCTTACTGTTTTTCCTACATAGTTGTACTCCATCTGCTTCCAGCTGTCATTTTCCTTACTGTTTTTCCTACATAGTTGTACTCCATCTGCTTCCAGCTGTCATTTTCCTTACTCTTTTTCCTACATAGTTGTACTCCATCTGCTTCCAGCTGTCATTTTCCTTACTCTTTTTCCCACATAGTTGTACTCCATCTGCTTCCAGCTGTCATTTTCCTTACTCTTTTTCCTACATAGTTGTACTCCATCTGCTTCCAGCTGTCATTTTCCTTACTGTTTTTCCTACATAGTTGTACTCCATCTACTTCCAGCTGTCATTTTCCTTACTGTTTTTCCTACATAGTTGTACTCCATCTGCTTCCAGCTGTCATTTTCCTTACTGTTTTTCCTACATAGTTGTACTCCATCTGCTTCCAGCTGTCATTTTCCTTACTCTTTTTCCTACATAGTTGTACTCCATCTGCTTCCAGCTGTCATTTTCCTTACTCTTTTTCCCACATAGTTGTACTCCATCTGCTTCCAGCTGTCATTTTCCTTACTCTTTTTCCTACATAGTTGTACTCCATCTGCTTCCAGCTGTCATTTTCCTTACTCTTTTTCCTACATAGTTGTACTCCATCTGCTTCCAGCTGTCATTTTCCTTACTCTTTTTCCTACATTGTACTCCATCTGCTTCCAGCTGTCATTTTCCTTACTCTTTTTCCTACATAGTTGTACTCCATCTGCTTCCAGCTGTAATTTTCCTTACTCTTTTTCCTACATAGT
>CM060315.1:14337353-14342353 GCA_030674185.1 Monoplex corrugatus | reverse complement strand
TGCTTCTGACATTCTCTACTTTTCCTGTAACTCCATGAAGAATTATTGAGGCACTGTTCTAAAGAACTGCTCACCAAACTCTTCCAATTCTGTTGGTTGTGTGCCAAAGCCTTGGTTTCTGCAAATGGTTTCTCCTGTTGACATTACCCGTTTATAAATTCTTTGAAAAAGATATTCCATTAGTCAGTCGCTGTTGTTTTCTGTGTCTCGTCCATGCAGCTGGAATGAGATTCCCTGTCTCTGCAACAGTCATATATTCTTTCTCCCTTCAGGTTTAATTTGAAGACATTCCTTTTTGTCTGACAGTGATTTCTCCCTTTTTGTGCCCATCCTCTCATTCCCCTCCTGTCCTCCCCATTGTAGTAGGTATGTTTTGTTGTTTTGTTTTGTTATGTTGCTTTTGTCATTGTGAGCGAATGATTTTGTGACTGGTGAGAGTGTGCTCTTTGATTTGATCAATACATCAAGATTTAGCACTGTATAGATATTACTGTCATTATAACTGCCCTCAATACATCAAGATTTAGCGCTGTATAGATATTACTGTCATTGTAACTGCCCTCGATACATAAAGATTTAGCACTGTATAGATATTACTGTCATTATAACTGCCCTCAATACATCAAGATTTAGCGCTGTATAGATATTACTGTCATTATAACTGCCCTCAATACATAAAGATTTAGCACTGTATAGATATTACTGTCATTATAACTGCCCTCAATACATCAAGATTTAGCGCTGTATAGATATTACTGTCATTATAACTGCCCTCGATACATAAAGATTTAGCACTGTATAGATATTACTGTCATTATAACTGCCCTCAATACATAAAGATTTAGCGCTGTATAGATATTACTGTCATTATAACTGCCCTCGATACATCAAGATTTAGCGCTGTATAGATATTACTGTCATTATAACTGCCCTCAATACATAAAGATTTAGCGCCGTATAGATATTACTGTCTTTGTAACTGCCCTCAATACATCAAGATTTAGCGCCGTATAGATATTACTGTCATTATAACTGCCTTCGATACATAAAGATTTAGCGCCGTATAGATATTACTGTCATTATAACTGCCCTCGATACATAAAGATTTAGCGCCGTATAGATATTACTGTCATTATAACTGCCCTCGATACATAAAGATTTAGCGCCGTATAGATATTACTGTCATTATAACTGCCCTCGATACATAAAGATTTAGCGCCGTATAGATATTACTGTCATTATAACTGCCCTCAATACATAAAGATTTAGCGCCGTATAGATATTACTGTCTTTGTAACTGCCCTCGATACATAAAGATTTAGCGCCGTATAGATATTACTGTCATTATAACTGCCCTCGATACATAAAGATTTAGCGCCATATAGATATTACTGTCATTATAACTGCCCTCGATACATAAAGATTTAGCGCCGTATAGATATTACTGTCATTATAACTGCCCTCGATACATAAAGATTTAGCGCCGTATAGATATTACTGTCTTTGTAACTGCCCTCGATACATAAAGATTTAGCGCCGTATAGATATTACTGTCTTTGTAACTGCCCTCGATACATAAAGATTTAGCACTGTATAGATATTACTGTCATTATAACTGCCCTCGATACATAAAGATTTAGCGCCGTATAGATATTACTGTCGTTATAACTGCCCTCGATACATAAAGATTTAGCGCCGTATAGATATTACTGTCATTGTAACTGCCCTCGATACATAAAGATTTAGCGCCGTATAGATATTACTGTCTTTGTAACTGCCCTCGATACATAAAGATTTAGCGCCGTATAGATATTACTGTCATTATAACTGCCCTCGATGCATAAAGATTTAGCGCTGTATAGATATTACTGTCATTATAACTGCCCTCGATACATAAAGATTTAGCGCCGTATAGATATTACTGTCATTGTAACTGCCCTCAATACATAAAGATGTAGCGCCGTATAGATATTACTGTCATTATAACTGCCCTCGATACATAAAGATTTAGCGCCGTATAGATATTACTGTCATTGTAACTGCCCTCAATACATAAAGATGTAGCGCCGTATAGATATTACTGTCATTATAACTGCCCTCGATACATAAAGATTTAGCGCCGTATAGATATTACTGTCATTGTAACTGCCCTCAATACATAAAGATGTAGCGCCGTATAGATATTACTGTCATTATAACTGCCCTCGATACATAAAGATTTAGCGCCGTATAGATATTACTGTCATTGTAACTGCCCTCAATACATAAAGATTTAGCGCCGTATAGATATTACTGTCATTATAACTGCCCTCGATACATAAAGATTTAGCGCCGTATAGATATTACTGTCATTGTAACTGCCCTCAATACATAAAGATTTAGCGCCGTATAGATATTACTGTCATTGTAACTGCCCTCAATACATAAAGATTTAGCGCCGTATAGATATTACTGTCATTATAACTGCCCTCAGTACATCAAGATTTAGCGCTGTATAGATATTACTGTCATTATAACTGCCCTCAATACATCAAGACTTAGCACTGTATAGATATTACTGTCATTATAACTGCCCTCAATACATCAAGATTTAGCGCCGTATAGATATTACTGTCATTATAACTGCCCTCAGTACATCAAGATTTAGCGCTGTATAGATATTACTGTCATTATAACTGCCCTCATATTAATTGTCATTAAAAATGTTGAGATCTCTACCATCTCACTCCTCTATGACTTGAGAGTCATGAGAAAATAAATACTTGTATCAGTATTGACCAATAATGTAAAACTATAATGACCAATAATGTAAAACTATAATGACCAATAATGTAAAACTATAATGACCAATAATGTAAAACTATAATGACCAATAATGTAAAACTATAATGACCAATAATGTAAAACTATAATGACCAGTAATGTAAAAGTATAATGACCAATAATGTAAAAGTATAATGACCAATAATGTAAAAGTATAATGACCAATAATGTAAAAGTATAATGACTAATAATGTAAAACTATAATGACTAATAATGTAAAACTATAATGACCAATAATGTAAAAGTATAATGACCAATAATGTAAAAGTATAATGACTAATAATGTAAAACTATAATGACCAATTATGTAAAACTATAATGACCAATAATTTAAAACTATAATGACCAATAATGTAAAACTATAAACCAATAATGTAAAACTATAATGACTAATAATGTAAAAATATAATAACTAATAATATAAAAACTACCAAAGGTGTACTGTGCTTCTTCAGGTGTGATGAACCTGGTACGGATTGCGACAGCTGACCCAGACATCAACGAAAAACTAGTACAGATCTCAAAGTCAAAAGGAGAGGATGAATTGGTTAGTATGGTGTGTCTGTGGTAGCGTGCATGCATGTCTGTGATTTGTCATGAAAACTTTGCTTTTCTGTACATGATTTGTTGTTTAATTTAAGAAAGGCTGTCAACATGGATGACTGCACAGCACCACATGATCGGCAGTTAAAAGTGACTGTAGTTCACAGTTGGAAGAGTAATCATGACATCAATAGTGAAAGGCCTGGGCAAAGAAAACTACTATTGTAATAGTCATTGTCTACTGATTGTTTTTGACTTTCAGTCACAGAATGCATTGTTCAGTGATAGTCATGTCTACTGATTGTTTTTGACTTTCAGTCACAGAATGCATTGATCAGTAATAATTTTCAATTACAGAATGCATTGTTCAGTAAAAGTCATGTGTACCGGTTGTCCTTAATTTTCAGTCACAGAATGCATTGTTCAATAATAGTCATGTGTACTGATAGTAATTTTCAGTCACAGAATGCATTGTTCAGTTATAATTTTCAGTCACAGAATGCATTGTTCAGTAATAATTTTCAGTCACAGAATGCATTGTTCAGTAATAGTCATATACCGATTGTCTTTAACTTTCAGTCACAGAATGCATTGCTCAGTAATACCTTTCAGTCTCAGAATGCATTGTTCAGTAATAATTTTCAGTCACAGAATGCATTGTTTAGTAATAAATTTCAGTCACAGAATGCATTGTTCAATAATAGTCAGGTGTACTGATTGTAATTTTCAGTCACAGAATGCATTGTTCAATAATAGTCATGTGTACTGATTGTCCTTAATTTTCAGTCACAGAATGCATTGTTCGATAATAGTCATGTGTACTGATTGTAATTTTCAGTCACAGAATGCATTGTTCGATAATAGTCATGTGTACTGATTGTAATTTTCAGTCACAGAATGCATTGTTCAGTTATGATTTTCAGTCACAGAATGCATTGTTCAGTAATAACTTTCAGTCTCAGAATGTATTGTTCAGTGAAAATTTTCAGTCACAGAATGCATTGTTCAGTAATAGTCATGTGCCGATTGTCTTTAACTTTCAGTCACAGAATGCATTGCTCAGTAATAACTTTCAGTCTCAGAATGTATTGTTCAGTAAAAATTTTCAGTCACAGAATGCATTGTTCAGCGATAGTCATGTGTAGACTGAGTGTCTTTAATTTTCAGTCACAGAATGCATTGTTTAGTAATAGTCTGTGTACAATGAGTGTCTTTAATTTTCAGTCACAGAATGCATTGTCTAGTAATAGTCTGTGTACAATGAGTGTCTTTAATTTTCAGTCACAGAATGCATTGTCTAGTAATAGTCTGTGTATAATGAGTGTCTTTAATTGTCAGTCACAGAATGCATTGTCTAGTAATAGTCTGTGTACAATGAGTGTCTTTAATTGTCAATCACAGAATGCATTGTTTAGTAATAGTCTGTGTACAATGAGTGTCTTTAATTGTCAGTCACAGAATGCATTGTTTAATAATAGTCTGTGTACAATGAGTGTCTTTAATTGTCAGTCACAGAATGCATTGTTTAGTAATAGTCTGTGTAGAATGAGTGTCTTTAATTGTCAGTCACAGAATGCATTGTTTAGTAATAGTCTGTGTATAATGAGTGTCTTTAATTGTCAGTCACAGAATGC
>CM060315.1:14327353-14332353 GCA_030674185.1 Monoplex corrugatus | reverse complement strand
TGGTATCAGCTTAGTGTTTGATAGGTCCCTTATCCCCTTTCCCCGTTTCAAGACCATGCCAGCTCATAGGGTTTTGTGCAGGCTCAGGAAATCTGTCAGATAATTGCTGACGGATTTGGGTTGAACACATATGGAGCTGTCTGAGCGCGGTGAATCCTTTTTGACTTAACTACAACAAACTCCAATGACCCAAAGACAGACAAGATAAGTTGAGCCTTTGTGGTTTCTCTTAAGTAGATTTTGATACTGTTGGTTACTCTAAGACAGGCAAGAAAATTGATTTTTTTGGTGTGTTTTTTTCTGAAGTTTTGGTTCTCTTGGTTATTCAAAGGCAGACAAGAAAAGTTGAGCTTTTGTGATTTCTCTACATTAGATTCTGATATCCTTGATTTTTCCACAGTTGCTTCTGGGGCAGTGGAACACAAACAGAAGGTGTCAGATAGTCATTACACCTATGTCAATGTGGATCAACTGGAGTGGGACAATACACACAGTATGTGGAAACCCAAGGGAACCGTTGGTGATAAGTAAGTGGTTTTTCTTTATACTAGTTGTTTGTTTTTGTTGTCCAGTGCTGTACTGTGTGTGTGTGTGTATGTGTGTGTGAGAGAGAGAGAGAGGGGGGGAACTGTTTGTGATGTATGTGTGTGTTTAATTATTGGTTGTGTGCGGTGCTGTATAGTGCTTAGATCGAAAACACATTGTTTTACATATTCTTTCTAGCCAAGTATAGAATTACTCTGGATTTTTTTCCTGTTTGTTGAAAGAGAAAAGGAAAAGAGAATGAGAAACAATGTCTAGGCCTGTCCTTTTCCTGAAAAAAACAAAGAACTCAACAGCTATAATGCTGCACGTATCGAGTTTTCAGAAAGTTTGACATTATTTTATTTATTTATTTTTTTTCAAGATGTGAAATGAACAAAATATGACTATGATTTGCTCATGAAACTGAATGAGAGAGAGAAAAATAATACTGTGGTACTAAAAGTTTCACATGCACATACTTGCTATACTTTCTCAAGAGCTGTCATGCACTTTGCACATCTATCTCTTCATCCGGTTAGTTCACCAAAGCACTCGGCATTTTGCACTTGCCGTTTTATGATTTGCTTTTGTCGTGTGAATGACTTGAGCACTTTTCTTGACAGTCAGTCTGCACTTCTCTAAAGGGTTTTCTTTGATGTACATATTCAGAATAAAAGATATGAAAATGAAAGCAGTGAAATGCCAAAAGGTTAACAATAAAATATTTCCATGTTAAGTCAAGCCAAATGAATAAACTTTATTACATCTCAGCGAGCCATTATTATTTATTTAGGATGTAATGTAAACAGTAAAGTTTGATTTTTAAGATGTTTTTTCATTAAACATGTTTTCAGTTACATTGCAACATTTGAAAGGCGGAAAACACGCATGTATACATACACATGCATACATGTGTACATAAATTTCAAAAAATAATAAATAAAAGTATACATGCGTATCAGAATAGTAAATAAAAGCATATATACTTATCAAAGTAATAAATAGAAATATACATACTTATCAAAAATTAAATAAAAGCATCCATACTTACATCCATATTTATCAAATAATAAATAATAGCATACATACTTACAAACATACTTACCAAAATAATTACTGATACTGACAGTCATATGTACATATGCCTACAACAGACATTCATCAAAATAATAGATAGAAGCACAAACAATTACAATCATTTATACGTGAGCCTACATCATACATACATAATACGGATGCATGACAGAGTTATCTTCTAGAATGCAGAGGTTTGTAAGATTGATCTTGAGCCATTTTTCTTGCTATAAAAAGTGTAGTATACATGGTCTGCTTCATGATTTCTTCACTACGTCACTTGGAAATAAAGAGATGCAGATTGTAGAATCAGTCTTAACTATTTTCGTATTTCTTAGTCTTGTATTCAAAGCGTCATCCCAACAGTTTGCAGTTCTTACATCTTTCAGTTTTGTATATTCTGATATGGTGTAACACACACACACACACACACACACACACACACACACACACACACACACACACGCACACACACAAGAAAGTTTATCATGTTTATTCTCTTCTTGAGATTGTACTCTTAAAATGTCAGTATTTACAAATGATAAATGATGGAGCAGAATTTTTTTACATGTAAAAATTACAATCATCAGTATGCCTTATTGATAAAAAGAAATTAGAATTGTCTTCTTGTTGCTAGAACTTTACATGTTAGGTCATATTTTATGTTTTTTGATTATACAAGGGTCATCCAATACATAGCGAGAAGATGTCTGCAAATATGCAGAAAATATAATCATGATCAATATCTGTCTATCTTCCTTCGAAAGAACTTCCCTTCTACCAGATGGTTGATTCCCATCTATCGGGAAGGTCCGGAATGCCAGTTGTTAGGCGACCAGAGGTGATATGTTGTATCTTCCTGGCCACGTCCACTTCCAAGTCATCTAAATTATAGAAACCTATGCCACAAAGAGGTTCTTTCATTTTGGAGAATAGATGTCACAGTCTGGAGACCTCAGATCTGGAAGTTATTAGGACACTGGCAATTTATTGGATGACCCTCAGAACTGATATATGCCCAGTGTGCAATGTTACCCTTTGACTCCCACAGCCTATCTACCGACTGCAAAGACTTGACCCCTTCTCCCTCACCCCGTCCACCAGCTTCCCTTTACCTAAAGCTGGTGAAAAGAGTGAGGGAATCAAAGGGTTTTTACTTTGCTAGCATGGTTAACAAAACTGGTTGCTAGTGGACAGGGTGCAGGAGTCAAAGTGTGAAGCAGTGGGTATCTGTTATTTATGTGTTACAATGTACTGAATAGTAGGTTACTGTATTGAACTGTCTTGATCACACTATTGTAAATACAGCTTTCCATGGAGTAGTTTGTGAGTGCATTTTTTAACAAAAATAACTGAAGTGATAACAGTACTGGTATTTTGGTGATATACAGTTAATATGAAATTACAGATTTATTCTTTGGAATGTTTTTCATGTAGTGTGTTCATATGTTTAACAAAAAATCCTAAAATTGTAACGATATCTTTCATTTTAGAAATGCACTTGTGTGGTTTGTAGTTAAAGACATGTTATTCAGTGTGTGCATGTATCATGTGTGCTCAAAATCCACTTTGTTTGCAGTGAACGTTCTCGCTCAGACTTTGAGAGGTAGAATTGCTCATAGTTCTTTTTGTTTCCAATTCCAATAACTTTCTTACCTTTTCACCGTCCCAGTTTAACGCTTAATTTCCTTTAAAACTTAGACTGCATAGCCATGAAAATTGTTATGAAGTAGATTTAATTGTCATTGAAAACTGCTGCGATGTAGGTTGATTGTCATGTGAAATAGTTTGAACATTTTGAACCGATTTTGTTATTAAGTAGATTTGATTTCTTTCCCCTGGATTGACAGGTGTTATGTACATTTATTTTGCAGAGGCTGAATTTTGATGTTAGTGATTTTGTCTATGTAGATATCATTGATTGTTTTTGAATTACATGATAACATTCTATATTTTGTAGAGATTGAATTTAGATGTTAGTGGTTTTGCTTATGTAGATGTCATTGATTGTTTTTGAATAACATAACATTTTATATTTTGCAGAGATTGAAATTAATATAAGTGGTTTTGTGTTTGTAGATATCATTGGTCGTTTTTGAATTACACAATAAAAGTTTATATTTTGCGGAGATTGAATTCTGATGTTAGTGATTTTGTTTATGTAGATATCATTGATTGTTTTTCAATCACAAAAATAATGTTTTCTTTATTGCACTGTGTCCTGAGCTTTTAGTTAAATGGTTTAGGGTATACTTGTTGCTTCATTTAGTGGTAGCTTTTGGTGTGTATGGACATAATCAGTATAGCTATTAGAACTCCATGACACTTGTTTGCTTAGATATTGATAGCTTTTGGGGTTTGTAAGACACATTTATGCTTTTTACGTTTTCATTTTTTTTCTCTAAATTTTTGAAAGTTTAGATTTTAAGTTTTCGTTTTAGTGGTAGACTTCCAACACTATATTTTTCGAGTAACTAAAAATTAAAGTTTTGCAAACTTTTAGTGTTATTCCTCATTGAGGGGATGGTTTTAACAAAATGTAAGAAAACAGTTCCTTATCAGTTAATCCTTCGTATATAACATACAAGTCCTTTAAAATGTTAATACCTGTAAAAGCAGTACTAACATTCATTGTCGTCACCCTTGATATGATGAAATCTGTTGTTTTGTTCATTATTGCAATGTGTGTGTGGAGTTTGTTCTTTGAAATGTCATTACTGCAATTTGTGGACGTGATGTTCAGACTGAAATATGTGTTCTGTGTAACATGACTACTGATTGTGATAAGACATTTCTAATCAAGGAATTTTATTTTGAAACATTTCCCTGATTGTTCTTCTGTTTCTGTATTCACTTCTCTCCAGTGATATTTTGATTCTGTCTTATTTCGCCAAACTTAAGTGTGAACATCATTCTGTGGCTGTATAACCCCCCCCCCCCCCCACACACACACACATGAGGGGGGGGATGACGGTTTGAGTCACACGCCCTGCTCCCTTCCTGTCTTTCCCCTCCCAGTTTGCCTGTGCCTTGTGCCTTGGAAATTTGGTTTGATTCTTGAATCAAGATTTAGCGCGTTCTTCTTCTTCTTCTTCCTCTTTTTCTTCATTTTCTTATTATTGTAATATTTTTTTTATTCATCTCAACCTCACATGGTGTTCTCCAGCCACAGCTGCCGTGAGCTGTGTGTCTTTTTCTGCTTTGAACCCCCCCCCCCCTCCCCAAATTGTACTGAGACCTCCTCCTATCTGGGCTGTTCATAACTTTCCAGCTTTGTGAAATTGATGAGAAGAGTGGCAGAATGGTTCAGACGTTCGCGGGGAAGGTTCTGTACAAAAAATGTTTCAATAGTACATTTTTTACATTATTTTTTGTAGTGACTGAAAGTCAGGTTGTAGCAA
>CM060315.1:14309853-14312353 GCA_030674185.1 Monoplex corrugatus | reverse complement strand
CCTGCTCTCCTGATATACTATGTCGTAGTGTAGAGGAATCGGTGCTTGTTTTGGTCTTTCTTCTGGGCTGTATCCAGAGGCTGTTTCTCCAAAGGAGGAGTCCTGACTGTACACTGTACGTGGCGTGTAGGGTCTGGGCGTGCTGGTCCTGGGAGTTCTTGCTCTGGGCGTTAAGGTGGTAATAGAGGTTCTGGGTGTTCTGGGGTCCTGGGAGTTAACTTTCCGGCGTGTCCATTGGCAGTGAAAAGGTCCTTATGAAGACTCTGGTTCCTCTGGAACCGGGAGTTGGTCTTCTTACTCAGCGACACAGAAATGGGTGGTATGTTCACTTTGACAACGTCACTGACCGCGTCAGGAGGAAAACCATCAAAACTGGACTTGGTGGCAGCAGAGGAGGTCGGTCTTGATCTCGGAGAGCCATGAGCACGAGTGTTGGTGGAACCAGCAGAGCCAGGAGCACGAGTGTTGGTGGAACCAGCAGAGCCAGGAGCACGAGTGTTGGTGGAACCAGCAGAGCCAGGAGCACGAGAATTTCTCTGAGCACCGCCATCGTAACCATTCACCCCACAGTCACCGTCACCACCGGACATGGCAGCGTCTCCTCCTGCAGGGAGGCAGTTGGTGGTGACGATGCCATCCACCCCACACCTGAGGGTGCAGGCAAAGTAGATGGGGGTGCGGCCCATGTGGTGCTCCTTGCTGTTGATGTTGGCGGTGTTACGGCGGAGCAGGCTGCGCACCACCTCCAGCTGTCCTAGAGACACAGCCAGGTGTAGACAGGACATGCCCGCCTTGTCCCGCTGCACGATGTCCACGCCTGGTGACTCCACCAGCTGCCGGGCCAGCTCCTGGTTGTTGTTGATGATAGCCAGCATCACTGCTGTGTGGCCTGCGGAGTAGAAAGTTGTGGGCAGTGTAGTGGAACATTTAGGGTAGTAAGAGTGAGAAATTGAGGTATCTTAATTAACAGTGGAACTTGATGACTGTGCATTGGAAAATTTAGGAGTGTGGAATAAAAATCGAGGATTGTATGATAGGACATGTAGTTGAAATTTGAGGCATGCAGAGTTGTAAATCGAGGACTGTGGAGTGGAGGTATTGTGGATGTTTATAGTTATGATGGACCGTTAGGATGAGAAATGTTTTGCGTCTGCATAGTTGTTCTCATAACTGGGTGATCTGTAGGCTTTGAAAATGAAGAGATCTTGTACATTAAAAAAAGCATCCAAAAGACATGCATCTTTTACGTAATAACAGGTTGATGTTTATGTGCATTGTATCTTGTGGGCATGTTAGTGACACAGAAGAAAAATATATCAATTGCTTTGAATCCAGTATGCTATATCCGAGTAATTTTCTAAAGGAAGATGTTATACAAATACATGTTGCAGTATAAATCTGTGACTGCCTGTATTTGGGAGAACTGCAAGATTCTTACTTAGTCAGTTATATTCCTATTGATGATGATGATGATGTTGTTGCAAGGAGCCAGAAAAACACGAAAATAGAACCAGAACGCGTATCTAATACAACCAGAGAAAACATTGTATTAAATATACGTTCTGGTTCTATTTTCATGTTTTTCTGGTTCCTGTTTGCTTGAACGCGCACGATCACTCATATTTTGGATGATGATGTTAATAACATGAAATGTAAAATTATTAGCTTTCGAAATCTCCAACTGTTGTGTCAGCTTATTGCAATCAGTGTGTGTCTTACATTTTTTGGGTTCTTATGCAAAATTGATGTATTCTGGGTTCTCTCAGTTCAAAACTCTTCGCAAAACATCCCCATTTCTCCCCCTCAAAACCAACCTGAGGCATCCACAGCGTTGACATCGCAGTCCTCGCTACGCATCAAGATGGCGGCGATGACAGCGTTGCCATAGATGGCAGCCAGGTGGAAGGGTGTTCTCCCCTCCCGGTCACAGAGGTTGGGCTCCGCCCCTTCCTCCAGCAGCAGCATCACGGCATGGGGCCGGTCACAGTCACCATCAGGTGTAGCAACGATGTGCCCTTCTGACGTGAGACGATCTCTGAGGGGTTAGCGCCAGAGTCCAGGAGTACCTGTACAATTTGTGTGTGGAGAGAGAGAGAGAGAGAGAAAAGAGAGAGAGAGAGAGAGAGAGAGAGAGAGAGAGTTATATTAATTTGAGGGAACTTGAAATTTTGATACTTAGTTTGTTCAAGAAGTACATGTAG
The DNA here is from genome assembly GCA_030674185.1 of Monoplex corrugatus. Classification (NCBI taxonomy): domain Eukaryota; kingdom Metazoa; phylum Mollusca; class Gastropoda; order Littorinimorpha; family Ranellidae; genus Monoplex; species Monoplex corrugatus. Next base: position 14,310,152 of record CM060315.1, on the reverse strand, counting down.
CTGTAATAATTCTGTAGTCATGCTTTAAATTTGGACGAAGGATCTAAATCAATTTTGTAGCAAGGGTTGGTTATTTGGATGAACCTCTAGACATACACAAAGATAAGGTAAAAACAAAATAAATCCTTGTGTGAATCTTTTAGTGAAAGCTTGAGAAATTGCAGCAAATCTTTTGTCGCTGCAACTCAGCAAGTATACTCCCAAACTTTCTGCCCTTATCTACTCTGCAAAACTGTCTAATATTTTCTCCCTGGGCTTCCTGATGCTCTTTTTTCTTCTAGCTTTCCTGTTGTGACTGG
>CM060315.1:14299853-14304853 GCA_030674185.1 Monoplex corrugatus | reverse complement strand
CCTTCCCTCTTCCCTTTAAATCTATGATAAACGTTTGTGTCATATTTTTGGTCCCCTGGTCCGATGGAAGTAAATATTAACAGACAGTTTTTGTTTTGTAAAAATGTTTAAATCTTTTGGAAACAGCAAGCTTGAGATATTTGTAAGGTCGCTTCTTTTACGTATTTTTTTAAATGTTCTTTACTGGAAATGAGATACAGTAACATTTTATGTAAGAATTCATTTCAGTGCAGTCTTACGGTTGACCTGTTTGTATTATCTCTCTCGACACAAATACCTCTCTGTCTCTGTCTCTCTCTGTCTGTCTGTCTTTTTCTCTCTCTGACTCTCTCTTTCTGTCTTTCTCTCTGTATGTCTTGTGTGTGTGTGTCTTCTCTCTCTGTCTCTGACTCTCTTTCTGTCTCTGTCTCTGTGTGTCTCTCTTTCTCCCTCTCTCTTTCCCTCTCTTTCTATCTCCCCCTCTCTCTTCTTCTTCTTATTTCTCTGTCGCTGTCTCTCTGTCTCGTCTGTCTTCTCTTCTCTCTCCTCGTCTCTCTCTCCTGTCTCTCTCTCTTCTTCGTCTCTCTCTGTTCTCTTCTCTGTCTTCTCTGTCTTCTCTCTCTCTCTCTCTCTCTCTCTGTCCTCTCTCTCTCTCTCTCTCTCCCTGCCAGTCCTCTCTGTCTATCTGTCGGTCTCTCTGTGTGTCTCTGTCTGTCTGTCTGTCTCTGTCTTCTGCTCTCTCTCTCTCGTTTCGTGTTTTTGTGTCCTGCTCTAAATGACGTTAAAAGTCCGTCGATGCCCAAAATCTATTGTAAACATCCATCTGCAGTCCGACTTAGCGTCTTAATGCTGTCTAAGGAAGAATTTGTCGAATGTTTTGCAGTTTATCTTTATAAAGCAACTCCAGATCCGTACTATAGCATATTCTTATTGAACATTTTAAATGTACTGTTTCTTATAGTTAATTGTGTGTTGTGAAGCTTTTCCATGCATCTGCATCGTATGTTCTATTCCATCCCTTCATGAGAAACCATGGCCTTTAAATGAATAAACCATCTGATTCTGAATCTCTCTCTCTGTCTGTCTGTCTGTCTCTCTCTGTTTCTCTCTGTCTCTCTCTTTCTCTCTCTCTTCGTCTCTCCGTCTCTCTCTTCTCTCTCTCTCTCCTCTTCTCTCTCTCTCTCTGTCTGTCTCCTGTCTCTGTCTCTCTCTCTTGCTTGCTTTCTTCTCTTTCTCTCTGTCATTCTCTCTCTCTCTCTCTCACTTTCTTTCTTTCTCTCATTTCTCTTTCTCTTTCTCTCTCTCTCTCTCTTGTCTGTCTGTCCGTCTCTCTCTCTCTCTCTCTCACACACATTCTCTCTCTCTCTCTCAATCTTTTTCTCTTTCTCAGTCTCTCTCTCTCTCTCTTTTGTTTCTCTCTCATTTCTGTCTCTCTCTTCTCTTCTCTTTCTTTCTTTCCTTCTTTCTTTCTGTCTCTTCTCTCTCTTCTTTCTCTGTCTCTCATCTCACTCCTTCTTCTCTTCCCCCCTCTCTTCTCTCCTTTCTCTCCCCCTCTCTCTCTCAATCTCTCTCCCTCCTTCCTGAAAGGTTAGTCAGTCCGCTATCGGTTGGTGTTGTAGATACTAAACTTGTATGACATTCCCGAAAACCTCACTGCAGTACATGTGTATATTATACATGCCTAATAAGCCATCGTCAGTGTTAGTTTTTGACCCTCAGAACAAATCCTTTTCTGTTAGTCGTAGGCTTATAGCGAGACCATTATACTTGCCTTTTAGTCGGAGGCCCAGGAAAAGAAAAGGAAAAAAAAAAAAAGCAAAGCTATATGCAGGCTTGCTACGGCTTGGTGGCAACATTGCACAGTAGCTAAGCAGTGCTTGGGAACCAGCTGTGTGATTCGTAACTGTCAGGTGAACGAAAAATGAGACAGAGAAGTGTGGAGATTTTTTCTTTAGAAAAATAAAGGATAGCTTTGAGAACGTTCGTGCTAACAATGTTTGATGTTTTAGAATATCACAAATGTATGAGAATTGCCCACGTTTATTGATTTTGTACTTTATATCGTAAACGTTGAGACCTGAGAGCCGTGTTATATCAGATTTGTACTGTGAATGAAAAATGTCTTTTCAAGTTTGAGTGTCTCTTTCTCCTCTAAGTTTCTTTTCTTCTCTTCCCTTTTTCATCCCCCCCCCCATTCCCTCTTTTCTTTTTCACGGAAAGAAAAGCTTGATTTTCATGTTGAAAATTAGTTTTAAAGTCCACACAACGCAGCGCTTTCATTTGAACAGCTATTTTCAGAGACGTGTCATGCATAATCCCCTGACTGAAAATGCACACTGCTTATCGAAGAATTCACCTGTTAGCATGAAAACGTGTTCTTGAAGTATCCTTTCCCTGGGTTACACTTAGCAGAGGGGTCGTTTATACGTTCTCTGCAACCGTTTCTTCAGAACTCCTTGGCACCACACAAGCGAGTCACATATTTGGCAGTAGTAGTAATAGCCCTGAGGAAAATAATCGCAGGTCTTAAAATTCTTGAACAAAACACGTGGAACAGAACAGTGGAACAGGCACCGAAGTCAGCGCGTGCACCCACTAACACAGTCACATAGGCACGTAGATTTCTATCATTTTGGCAGTCTGACAGATAACACTTAAAGAGTAGAGAAAAGACGTTAAATGGATAAAAAAAAAAAGTTCGAAATTTCGATTCTCTTTTCTTTCTTTCTTTCGTGTTTTTCTCACATGTTAACTTGCTCTGTCTCTGAATCACAGAGTTCTCTTTTCTTTCATTTTTTTTCCCCCACTCGTTGCTGTCTCTCTCTCTCTGTGCCTTTCCTACTTTTTCCGCTAACGGAACAATCTCCGTCTGTTTGTGTTTGTCGCTCCGAGTCTTTGCCACTCCCACCGGATACTTTCTCACTGTTACACACACACACAATGCGTCTTTTTTCTTTCTTTTGACAGCGTATGTATCCCGAGGGATTATACGTTGTTTTAGCTAAGTGGGCGAAGGCCTTAATCCCCAGTCTGAGGGCGCTCACTTTCCTCCACGTACAGCGCACACAGTTTATTCTGCTGCTGTTTGATTACTTCACGTCTGGCTGCCCTGTCTTTGACACCACCACGCTTGCCCGAGGACCCGATCTGCCAGCAACGCTATGCGCTGGCGCGTGCGCGATACTAGTGTGAGGGTAGTAGGGGTAAGGAGTAGGGGTCGGTGTGTGTGTGTGTGTGTGTGTGTGTGTGTGTGTGTGTGTGTGTGTGTGTGTGTGTGTGTGTGTGTGTGTGTGTGTGTGTGTGTGTGTGTGTGTTGTGTTTTTTCGTTTCGTTCTTCGATTTAACGTCTTTTCACTGTGTGGTGTGTGTGTGTGTGTGTGTGTGTGTGTGTGTGTGTGTGTGTGTGTGGCGCGCGAATGGGTACGAGTTAGTATGTTTGTGTGTGTGTGTGTGTGTGTGTGTGTGTGTGTGTGTGAATGTTTACGGGTTTGTGTGTGTGTGTGGGGGGGGGGGGGAGAGGTGAACAGATGTCTTCGGTCGTTGTCAAAGGCAAGTCAAGTGGCACCGGCTTGTTCGCAGTTCGGCGTTTGTTTAACCCTTTGACTCCCGCACCCTTTCCACTAGCATCCTGCATCGTCAACCATGCTATAGCTAGCAAATCAAAAACTTAACCCTTTGACTCCTGCACCCTGTCCACCAGCATCCTGCATCGTTAACAACCATGCTAGCAAATCTAGAACTTAACCCTTTGGCTCCTGCACCCTGTCCACCGGCATCCAGTATCGTTAACAACCATGCTAGCGAATCTAGAACTTAACCCTTTGATTCCTGCACCCTGTCCACCAGCATCCTGCATCGTCAACCATGCTATAGCTAGCAAATCAAAAACGTAACCCTTTGACTTTCTCACCCTATTCACTAGCTCTTGCTTAAAACCCTTTGATTCTCTCACCCTATCTACCAGTTTCCTGCAGGGAGCTGGTGGACAGGGTGAAGGAGTCAGAGTTAAATGTTTGCAGTTGGTGGATAGGGGTGCGGGCAGTCAAAGGGTTAACCCTTTGACTCTTGCACCCTGTCCACCAGCATCCTGCGTTGCCAACCACGCTAGCAAAGCAAAAACGTAACTCTTTGATTCCCTCACCCAATCCACCAGCTTCCTACATGAAGTTGGTGGATAGGGTGAGGAAATCAAAGGGTTAATTTTTTTGCAGTTTGTGGATAGGGTGCGGGAGTCAAAGGGTTAATTTTTTGCAGTTGGTGGATAGGGGTGTGGGAGTCAAAGGGTTAAGTTTTTGCAGTTGGTGGATAGGGGTGCGGGAGTCAAGTTTTTGCAGTTGGTGGATAGGGGTGCGGGAGTCAAAGGGTTGTTTTTGCAGTTGGTTGATAGGGGTGCGGGAGTCAAAGGGTTCAGAAGGATTCACCGCACTCGGGCAACTCCATCTGCGCTCCGTCCAAATCTGCCAGTTTTGGAATGGCAGATTCGTGGAGCCAGCCCAGAACCCCGTGCAAGATCTTGGAGTAGGGAAGAGTATGAGAAGGGATTATATGACATTCAGAGCTGACACCACCGACATGATCGGAACATTTAAGATTTGCAGCGTGCAGGCAAGTTTCATCAGACGGCAGATGTACATCAGAAATAGCCGGCAGAATCGGCCAAGCCAAAACAGCATTCAAGAAGATGACAAGCATTCTTACCAACAAATGCCTATCAATTAACATCAGGAAGAGAGTTCTTGAATGATATATATAACCAATACCGTTCTGGCAAAGCCAGAACAAGATTGAGGCAACCGAGATGTGGTTTCTAAGAAGAATGTTGAGAGTTCCATGGACAGCAAAGAAAACAAACGAGACAGTCTTGATGGAGGCATACACAAGTAGATCATTGATAAGGAAGATTAGGAAAAGACAGGCAACATTTATAGGCCATTTTATGAGGAAGGAAGGGGATTTGGAGCACCTGATCACAACGGGAAAGCTGGAGGGAAAGAGAGCACCAGGTAGACCCAGGGAGAAAA
>CM060315.1:14292353-14294853 GCA_030674185.1 Monoplex corrugatus | reverse complement strand
TGTGTCCCTCGCCCTCCCCCCCCCCCCACCCCACCCCGAGTTCTGTGTCCTGCAGGTCTGTGTTCTCTCTATATACATGTATAGTGGCGAAGTGGTTCCTTCACGGATTAGTCATTGAGGATGGTACTAACATTTCTGGATTATCACCGCAGGTGTCTCTTTCTCTCAGGCCTGACTGAAACCAGGTGTGTGTGCCCCTCATAAATAACCACCACAAGAATCAAGTGATGTTTAGGAGGGAAAAAAATATTTAGCACGTTGAACAGTCTACTTTTTTGTTTGTTGGTTTTGCTGTTAAGTTCAACGTTCAGCAGAAAGGGAAATTCATATTGATTGTATAGGCCTGCTCATACTTTTAATTCTTATTGATTGTATAGGTCTGGTCTTACTGTTAAATTCTTATTGATTGTATAGGTCTGGTCTTACTGTTAAATTCTTATTGATTGTATAGGTCTGGTCTTACTGTTAAATTCTTATTGATTGTATAGGTCTGGTCTTACTGTTAAATTCTTATTGATTGTATAGGTCTGGTCTTACGGTTAAATTCTTATTGATTGTATAGGTCTGGTCTTATGGTTAAATTCTTATTGATCGTATAGGTCTGGTCTTATGGTTAAATTCTTATTGATTGTATAGGTCTGGTCTTATGGTTAAATTCTTATTGATTGTATAGGTCTGGTCATACTCTTAAGTTCTTATTGATTGTATAGGTCTGCTCATACTCTTAAGTTCTTATTGATTGTATAGGTCTGGTCTTACGGTTAAATTCTTATTGATTGTATAGGTCTGGTCTTACGGTTAAATTCTTATTGATTGTATAGGTCTGGTCTTATGGTTAAATTCTTATTGATTGTATAGGTCTGGTCTTACGGTTAAATTCTTATTGATTGTATAGGTCTGGTCTTATGGTTAAATTCTTATTGATTGTATAGGTCTGGTCTTACGGTTAAATTCTTATTGATTGTATAGGTCTGGTCTTACTGTTAAATTCTTATTGATTGTATAGGTCTGGTCTTATGGTTAAATTCTTATTGATTGTATAGGTCTGGTCTTATGGTTAAATTCTTATTGATTGTATAGGTCTGGTCTTACTGTTAAATTCTTATTGATTGTATAGGTCTGGTCTTACTGTTAAATTCTTATTGATTGTATAGGTCTGGTCTTACTGTTAAATTCTTATTGATCGTATAGGTCTGGTCTTATGGTTAAATTCTTATTGATTGTATAGGTCTGGTCTTATGGTTAAATTCTTATTGATTGTATAGGTCTGGTCTTATGGTTAAATTCTTATTGATTGTATAGGTCTGGTCTTATGGTTAAATTCTTATTGATCGTATAGGTCTGGTCTTACTGTTAAATTCTTATTGATTGTATAGGTCTGGTCTTATGGTTAAATTCTTATTGATTGTATAGGTCTGGTCTTACTGTTAAATTCTTATTGATCGTATAGGTCTGGTCTTACTGTTAAATTCTTATTGATTGTATAGGTCTGGTCTTACTGTTAAATTCTTATTGATCGTATAGGTCTGGTCTTACTGTTAAGTTCTTATTGATTATATAGGTCTGGTCTTACGGTTAAATTCGTATTGATTGTATAGGTCTGGTCTTACTGTTAAATTCTTATTGATCGTATAGGTCTGCTCATACTCTTAAATTCGTATTGATTGTATAGGTCTGCTCTTACTCTTAAATTCGTATTGATTGTATAGGTCTGCTCATACTCTTAAATTCGTATTGATTGTATAGGTCTGCTCTTACTGTTAAATTCTTGTCATTGTATAGGTCTGCTCATACTCTTAAATTCTTGTCATTGTATAGGTCTGCTCATACTCTTGAAATCTTATTGTATAGGTCTGCTCATACTCTTGATTCTTGTCATTGTATAGGTCTGCTCATACTCTTGAAATCTTATTGTATAGGTCTGCTCATACTGTTCAGTTCTTATCATTGTATAGGTCTGCTCATACTCTTGGATTCTTATCATTGTATAGGTCTGCTTATACTCTTGAATTCTTATCATTGTATAGGTCTGCTAATACTCTTAAATTCGTATTATTATATAGGTCTGCTCATACTCTTAAATACTTATGATTGTAGGTCTCCTCATACTCTTAAATACTTATTGTGTATGTCTGCTCATACTCTTAAATACGTACTGTGTACGTCTGCTCATACTCTTAAATACCTATCGTGTACGTCTGCTATACTCTTAAACTCTTATTGTGTACGTCTGCTCATACTCTTAAACTCTTATTGTGTACGTCTGCTCATAGTCTTTAACTCTTATTGTGTACGTCTGCTCATACTCTTAAACTCTTATTGTGTACGTCTGCTCATACTCTTTAACTCTTATTGTGTACGTCTGCTCATAGTCTTAAACTCTTATTGTGTACGTCTGCTCATACTCTTTAACTCTTATTGTGTACGTCTGCTCATACTCTTTAACTCTTATTGTGTATGTCTGCTCATACTCTTAAACTCTTATTGTGTACGTCTGCTC
>CM060315.1:14274853-14287353 GCA_030674185.1 Monoplex corrugatus | reverse complement strand
ATCTTGCATGCATTGGTACCCACGTTTCACTTGCCGGAAAATTGCGTTTGAGAGTTTGTTTTTGGCGTATGCATACCGTGTATGAGTGCGTTGGTGCACGAGTGTCTTGCATGGATTGACGCACACGTTTTACCTGCCGGAAAATTGCTTTGGAAAGTTTGTGCGTGGTGTGTGTGTGTGTGTGTGTGTAAAATTGCGTTAGAAAGTTTGTGCGTGGTGTTCGTATAAAATTGCGTTTGAAAGTTTGTGCGTGGTATGTGTGTGTAAAATTGCGTTGGAAAGTTTGTGCGTGGTGTGTGTGTGTGTAAAATTGCGTTGGAAAGTTTGTGCGTGGTGTGTGTGTGTAAAATTGCGTTAGAAAGTTTGTGCGTGGTGTTCGTGTAAAATTGCGTTGGAAAGTTTGTGCGTGGTATGCGTGTAAAATTGCGTTGGAAAGCTTGTGCGTGGTGTGTGTGTAGAATTGCGTTGGAAAGTTTGTGCGTGGTGTGTGTGTAGAATTGCGTTGGAAAGTTTGTGCGTGGTGTGCGTGTAAAACTGCGTTAGAAAGTTTGTGCGTGGTGTGCGTATAAAATTGCGTTGGAAAGTTTGTGCGTGGTGTGCGTATACAATTGCGTTAGAAAGTTTGTGCGTGGTGTGCGTATAAAATTGCGTTGGAAAGTTTGTGCGTGGTGTGCGTATAAAATTGCGTTGGAAAGTTTGTGCGTGGTGTGTGTGTAAAATTGCGTTGGAAAGTTTGTGCGTGGTGTGCGTGTGTAAAATTGCGTTAGAAAGTTTGTGCGTGGTGAGCGTGTAAAATTGCGTTGGAAAGTTTGTGCTGGTGTGCGTGTAAAATTGCGTTAGGAAGTTTGTGTGTGGTGAGCGTGTGAAATTGCGTTTGAAAGTTTGTGCGTGGTATGCGTGTAAAATTGCGTTTGAAAGTTTGTGCCTGGTGTGCGTGTAAAATTGCGTTGGAAAGTTTGTGCGTGATATGCGTGTAAAATTGCGTTGGAAAGTTTGTGCGTGGTGTGCGTGTAAAATTGCGTTTGAAAGTTTGTGCGTGGTATGCGTGTAAAATTGCGTTTGAAAGTTTGTGCGTGGTGTGCGTGTAAAATTGCGTTGGAAAGTGTGTGTGGTGTGTGTGTAGAATTGCGTTGGAAAGTTTGTGCGTGGTATGCGTGTAAAATTGCGTTGGAAAGTTTGTGCGTGGTGTGCGTGTAAAATTGCGTTGGAAAGTTTGTGTGTGGTATGTGTGTAGAATTGCGTTGGAAAGTTTGTGCGTGGTGTGTGTGTAAAATTGCGTTGGAAAGTTTGTGCGTGGTGTGTGTGTAAAATTGCGTTTGGAAGTTTGTGCGTGGTGAGCGTGTAAAATTGCGTTTGGAAGCTTGTGCGTGGTGAGTGTGTAAAATTGCGTTAGAAAGTTTGTGCGTGGTGTGTGTGTAAAATTGCGTTGGAAAGTTTGTGCGTGGTGTGTGTGTAAAATTGCGTTTCAAAGTTTGTGCGTGGTGTGCGTGTAAAACTGCGTTGGAAAGTTTGTGCGTGGTGTGTGTGTAAAATTGCGTTTCAAAGTTTGTGCGTGGTATGCGTGTAAAACTGCGTTGGAAAGTTTGTGTGTCACGCGCGTGTAAAATTGCGTCGGAAATTTTGTGCGTGGTGTGCGTGTAAAACTGCGTTGGAAAGTTTGTGCGTGGTATGCGTGTAGAATTGCGTTGGAAAGTTAATTGAGACGTGCGTGAACGTATACGAGTGCGTGCATGCACGAGTATCTTGCATGCATTGGCGCACACGTTTCACATGGGGAACTAAATGCACGGATCATCGTCGCAGCAGTGGCGTGATAAATGGCTATCGGACCTCAGTCAGCAGCGATGGAGGGAAAAAACAATCAATGAATATGCAAATTGTCTCGTTCGCCCAGTAATGGAAATTAGTCGTCGTGGTGTGTCAGCCATTGAAAGGGGCCTATAAGTGAAAGATGATGGATGTGATTTTTGTTTAGGCTCACCTTGTTGTGTGGGACCGTTAAGAGAAAATTGCAAGACTTTCGTGTTTCATTTATGGGTCTTTTATTTCTTGCACCCCCCCCCCCCCCTTCCTGGGACCGTTAAGAGAAAATTATGAGACTATCTTGTTTCATTTATGGGTCTTTTGTGTCTTGCCCCCTCTCCCTCCCGGGACCGTTAACTAGGAGAAAATTGCAAGACTCTCTTGTTTCATTTATGGGTCTTTTGTTTCTTGCCAATCCTTTCCTAGGACCATTAAGAGAAAATTGCAAGACTATCTTGTTTCATTTATGTTTTTTTTGTTTCTTGCCAATCTTTTCCGTGGACTCAAGACTTGAGGTAGAGCTTCTTTGTCTTCCACGCCACTGCATAAGTTCGAGCCTGGCTGGAGAAAAATTCTCTCTCTCTCTCTCTCTGTCTCTGTCTCTGTCTCTGTCTGTCTGTCTCTCTCCTCTCTGTCTCTCTCTCTCTCTCTCTCTCTCTCTCTCTCTCTCTCTCTGTGTGTGTGTGTGTGTGTGTGTGTGTGCGTGCGTGTGTTGTGTTGTGTTGTGTGAGTGTCGTGTTGTGCGCGTACGTGGGTGTGTGTATGTGTATGCGTTGTGTTGAGTGAGTATTTTGTGTGTATCTATGTGTATGTGCGTGCGCGCGCGTGTGTGTGTGTGTGGGTGTGCGCGCGTGTGCGCGTGTATATATTTGTGTGTGTGTGTGTGCGTGCGTGCGTGCGTGTGTGCATGTGGGTGCATGCTGACTTCAGCTGTGAGTAGGTGCCTGAAGCCTGTTGGTTAGGGTTGGGGAAGGTAAACAGAGCGAAGGAAGGGAAGATGGGCGCCAACCTCGTGATAGTGTTAACTCAGCGCTAATTCCGAGAAAGCTAATTGAGGTATCCACCGTTTATCACCAAACTCTTGTACGATCTTAAGGTCGTCGGCCATCTTCGCCCCCTCGCTCCCCTCCCTCTCCCCTCTCTCCCTCTCTCCGCCCCTTGGGTCAAGTTCTGTTTATGGTTTGACTCCTGTCTTTTATCTTCTGATCAGAGCTATTTTCTGTTTAATTGCGTCACTTTCGTTTCATGTCATTTTGGGTTTACGGTTTTATTTATATATCTATTCTCTTATTTCTATTTCTGTTTCATTTTGGGACTGTTTTTGTTCTGTACTGATGAAGTTGAAATGGCTGCAGGGACTGCATTTACGCAGAGACTAAATTAAATGCAGGTAATCCTCAGCCGCAAGAGAGGGAAAGCAAGAGTTGTCGCCTTTGCAGAATGTTGACCTCGTCAAGACAAGCAGACAACCTTACTTTCCCTGTGTATCTGTGTGTGAATGTGATTATATACATAATCAGGTTTTTCTCTCTCTCTCTGCTGTCTCTTGTCTCTCTTGTCTTTGATGTCTCTCTCTGTCTCTGTGTCTCTGTCTCTCTCTCTGTCCCCCCCTCTCTCTCTCTCGCTCTGCGTTCTCTCTGTTTGTCTGTCTGCCCCCCTCTCTCTCTCCTTCTGTCGTCTCTTCCGTCTGTCTCTCTGCTTCTGTATCTCTCTCTCTCTCCTCTCACGTCACGCCGCGCATTCGCACACACACATCACGCTGTCTGTATCTGTATGTATGTGTCTTTTCTGTCTCTGTCTACATCTGTTCTCTGTGTCACGATACACACACAGACACAGACGACAGAAGTCATGACAGCCCTCGCGACAACTGCACCGCACAAACACACACACACACACACACAACAACACAACACACCACACACACACACACACACACACACACACACACACACACACACACACACACACACACACTTAAGTGAAAAGACGTAAATAAAACAACGACACACACACACACACACACACACACACACACAACACACACACACACACACACACACACACACACACACACACACACACACACACATACATAATATATATATGTGTGTGTATATAAATAATTATGCATAGCTTTGCTTTGGTCTGAAACCACCCTTCTGGTTTAAGACAACAACAAAAAAATGTAATGTTTAGAACAGATGTGAAACAGCGGTCATAATCACTTATATTAAACCATTCATTCCACAAGTGCTATTAAACATCACGTACACTACTGAAAGGACGTGCTGATCTTCCAGACTGTCAGGCCATTTGAGCGGATGCGTGAAAAAAAAAAAAAAAAAAGAAAGAAAGAAAGAAATAGGCGGACGAGGTGAACTTTCGTGATTGAATACTTACGGTCACGGTGTCAGCCATGATTTGGCCATTAGAGTGGCCACTTGATAGCTCGGAGTTTGTTCAAGAGGAATTTACCCTTTGTTAAATTCTGTAAGAAAAGTCCGGTTTATCAAGTAAACAACATACATGCAGGGAAAACAGGAAAATGGGTAGCGCCGTACTATGGCGATGTGCTGTCATTGGGTGAGAGCAGTCAGTATTTCACGGGAGGAAAATGCCAGTTGTGACAACAACAACAACAAAAAAAGGAGAAAAAGGAAAAAAAAAAAAAAAAAGAAAAGAAAACTTCCAGTCCAGTCGTAGAAGTACAGTTTCATAGTGGAAGCGATCACAGCAGCACAATGGCGACGAGGGCTGAGACAGAAATAAAGTGGAAATAAAATAACGTGGGGAGTGTGCGTGGGCATTTGGCAGAGGGGATTTACAAAACCAACATGAACGGCCAAGAAAATAAATAAGATATGCCTTGCCGCACAAAGGTGGTCGTGTTGTTGATTTTTCAAAGGTGGTACTGTAGTTGTATGATTGATTGGTTTTTCAACGTGATTTTTCAGCTTGGTTTGGTCGTACGTTTTCAACACTTAGAATTACCAGGTTGTTTTGTATGTTTTTTTTGTTTTTTGTTTCGTTTGTCTCTTTGTTGTTGTTTTTTTAACTCTTTGACTTCCGCACCCTGTCCACCAGCTGCAAAAACTTAACCCTTTGACTTCCTCACCCTACCCACCAGGTTCCTGCAAGGAAGCTGGTGGATAGGGTGAGGATGTCAAAGGGTCAATTTTTGCTTTGCTAGCGTGATTGATAATACAGGATATGCTGGTGGACACGGTGTTGGAATCTAAAGAATATCTGTTGTTTTTTTATGCCCCGTCACCTGTGCTATACTAATGGCGTTGGGTTTAAACAGAATTTTATTCAAGAAAAGAAAGAGTCATAAATACAGCAAAGCATGGGCAGGGCATCAAGCAATGGCTTATGTTAGCCCTCCCCAAAAACAATTAACACACTATTGGCTCAAATGCGGGCAACTTGTGAAATTTAAACCAACAAGAAACAAGAAAGAAATGAAGAAAAAAAGTTGAAAGCACAACGATCATATCCTTAGCACATTAGGTGAAAGAAAACAATAACAACAAAAATAAACCAAAGCAAACTAAGGGGGAAAAATCTCATAAAAACCCAACAAAGCAGGCAAAACACTCACAGTTGATATCACATGTTACTACAAACATAAATAATAGATGAAAAGAGTAAGACTTAGTTCCAACGTGCTGGAGGAATGGAGATGAATGAGAGTTGATTACTAGAGGTCCGGCACACCACCACAGATCATCCAAGTAGACATTTTAGAAACGCTTAGAATTTTCAATAAAATTATGAACTAATTTAAATATATTTTCGTTTTCTTGAAGGCTACTAATGGCGTTAATCCCATGTCACTCATTCCGGCTCCTCAAGGCATCACCAGCCCCAAAATTCTTGCAATTGGAGTACCAGTGCTAGGAAGCCTTTGGGACCTATCAGTGTCGAGCTGCCACGGAGCCACCCTGAAGAGGAGATTCCGCACTGTTGTGGGGTCATGTTGATGGAATTCAACTCTGCTTGTTCTGATCCAGCTTATCATGGACACTGCTACCAAAGCTCCCTGCTAGTTTGTTTCAGTTTCTCAAGATGGCATCTCCGCGCTCGGAGTGAATTCCATCTGCACTAACGTCACAGTTGCCATGTGATGGTGAAGATCCAAAATGATCATGACACGAGCCTTCAGCCTGTGAACGTCACAAGTGTCATGTGATGGAGAAGATCCAAAATGATCATGACACGAACCTTCAGCCTGCGAACGTCACAAGTGTCATGTGATGGAGAAGATTCAGAATGATCATGGAACAAGCCTTAAGCCTGCACATAAATCCATGAGCTGGCCAGATCCTGAGGTCCTACCTAGTCTGCGTTTCTTTTTTCAAATCTTATACTTATATTGCGTCAGTCTATCGTTGGAAAAATCTTGGTTACATTGAAATGACGCTCTACGGTGTATCTTATCTTCAAAGAAAACAATAGATAGATAAAATGAATAAGTAATTAAAGTACTGAATCAAAACACAACTAGTCACAAAGTATACAATAACTACAGAATTGTAGAACTGAATCAAAACAGCTCGCTAGTCACAAAGTATACAATAACTACAGAATTGTAGAACTGAATCAAAACACAACTAGTCACTAAGTAATAAACTATGTCTCACACTACAGAAAACTCCCCACCACCCTTCCAATACAATACACAAAAACCTCTAGCCGCCTATCAGTTAGTATAATAACACAGCATTTCCTTAACGACAAATATTAATCAGTCGTGAACCAAATCATCCATGACTGCATAATTATTTAATGTTAGCAAGAGTGTTAGAAGTCCTGTACATTTTTACGTCATTCGTAACCCTTCACAAACCAAACGACAAAATTTGACATCTACGTGACCTGCCAGGTGAGGATTAACCGCCAGTGGTCCACGGTCATTAACCGCTGAACGTTTGGATCGACAAATCGATCTCGGGGTCCAGAAAAGGACAAAAGTGAATTGGAGTTGCTTTATGTTGTGCCTGTTCTTTTCTTTCTCTGACGTTGTGCATTGTGCTGAATTCTTCACACAGTGTCATGTGATTGTAGAATTCGAATGATCAGTTCCTATTACAGTCTCAGTATCAAGTTGTATGTGTCTACTAGTCTCTTTTCATCTTACAATTGTATGTGTCATCTGATCACTAATCTCTTGTCACAGTTGCAATGGTCTCTAGTATCTTATCTTTTTCAAGAAAGCATATAAGTGTACTTCAATAGTAATCAACTGTCCATTCATAGTACAGTTGACTATCTGTGTCACATGTTCTCTCAATTTGATCAATAACTGCTAGATGTGTAGTAACTGAATCAAAACATGCTTCTGCTACTGTCAAAGTTGCAATAACTACAGAATGTAGAACTGAATCAAATACTAGTCACTAAGTTACATATACTGTTGTCTTCACATGTCACAGTATAAACTGTCTCCTTCACTCCCCTTCCATCATACACAAAACTCTGCGCTATTCAGTTAGATTGAAACACATTTCCTTAACGACAAATATTTAATCAGTCGTGAAGCCAAATCATCCGACTGCTATTATTTAATGTTAGCAAAAGTGTTAGAAGTCCTGTACATTTTTTTAGTCTTCGACCTGTCAAACCAAACGACAATTTGTCACTTACGTGCCTGCCATGTGAGGATTACCGCCATGTCCACGGTCAATTACGCTAACTTGGATCGAATCGATCTCGGTCCAGAAGGACAAAAGTGTATTGGAGTTGCTTTTGTGTGTGCCTGTTCTCTTTCTTTCTCTGACGTTGCTGCTTTGTGTCTTTGTTCTCTTTCTCTCTGTCAAGTTGCTATTGTGTTCTGTTCTCTTTCTCTCTGTCAAGTGCTATTGTGTCTCTGTTCTCTTTCTCTCTGTCAAGTTGCTATTGTGTCTCTGTTCTCTTTCTCTCTGTCAAGTTGCTATGTGTCTCTGTTCTCTTTCTCTCTGTCAAGTTGCTATTGTGTCTCTGTTCTCTCTTCTCTCTGTCAAGTTGCTATTGTGTCTGTTGTCTTTCTCTCTGTCAAGTTGCTTTGTGTTCTGTTTCTTTTCTCGCAAGTTGCATTGTGTCTCTGTTCTCTTTCTCTCTGTCAAGTTGCTATTGTGTTCTGTTCTCTTTCTTCTGTCAAGTTGCTATTGTGTCTCTTTTCTCTTTCTACTCATGCAAGTTGCTATTGTGTCTCTGTTGTCTTTCTCTCTGCAAGTTGCTATTGTGTCTTGTTCTCTTTCTCTCTGTCAAGTTGCTATTGTGTCTTGTTTCTTTCTCTCTGTCAAGTTGCTATTGTGTCTGTTTCTTTCTCTCTGTCAAGTTGCTATTGTGTCTCTGTTCTCTTTCTCTCTGTCAAGTTGCTATTGTGTCTGTGTTCTCTTTCTCTCTGTCAAGTTGCTATTGTGTCTCTGTTCTCTTTCTCTCTGTCAAGTTGCTATTTGTGTCTCTGTTCTCTTCTCTCTGTCAAGTTGCTATTGTGTTCTGTTGTCTTTCTCTCTTCTGTCAAGTTGCTATTGTGTCTCTGTTCTCTTTCTCTGTCAGTGCTATTGTGTCTCGTTCTTTTTCTCGTCAAGTTGCTGGTCTTGTCTTTCTCTCTGTCAAGTTCTGCTATTGTGTCTGTTTCTTTCTCTCTGTCAAGTTGCTATTGTGGTCTCTGTTCTCTTTCTCTCTGTCAAGTTGCTATTGTGTCTGTTTCTTTCTCTCTGTCAAGTTGCTATTGTGTCTCTGTTTCTTTCTCTCTGTCAAGTTGCTATTGTGCTCTTTGTTGTTCTTTCTTTCTCCTGTCAAGTTGCTATTGTGTGCTCTGTTTCTTTCTCTCTGTCAAGTTGCTATTGTGTCTCTGTTCTCTTTCTCTCTGTCAAGTTGCTATTGTGTCTCTGTTCTCTTTCTCTCTGTCAAGTTGCTATTGTGTCTGTTGCTCTTTCTCTCTGTCAAGTTGCTATTGTGTCTCTGTTCTCTTCTTCTCTGTCAAGTTGCTATTGTGTCTGTTGTCTTTCTCTCTGTCAAGTTGCTATTGTGTCTCTGTTCTCTTTCTCTCTGTCAAGTAGCTATTGTGTCTCTGTTCTCTTTCTCTCTGTCAAGTTGCTATTGTGTCTCTGTTCTTTTCTCTCTGTCAAGTTGTATTGTCTTTGTTTTCCTCTGTCTCTTTTGCTCGTTTTCTCTCTGTCAAGTTGCTATTGTGTCTCTGTTCCTCTTTCTCTCTGTCAAGTTGCTATTGTGTCTCTGTTCGTCTTTCTTCTGTCAAGTTGCTATTGTGTCTCTGTTCTCTTTCTCTCTGTCAAGTTGCTATTGTGTCTCTGTTCTCTTTCTCTCTGTCAAGTTGCTATTGTGTCTCTGTTCTCTTTCTTCTCTGATTGCTGCTTTGTGTCTCTGTTTCTCTTTCTTCTCTGCTCTCAAGTTGCTATTGTGTTCTGTTCTCTTTCTCTCTGTCAAGTTGCATGTGTGTCTCTGTTCTCTTTCTTCTCTGTAAGTTGCTATTGTGTCTGTTGTTCTTCTCTCTGTCAAGTTGCTATGTGTCCTGTTCTCTTTCTCTCTGTAAGTGCTATTGTGTCTCTGTTTCTTTCTCTCTGTAAGTTGCTATTGTGTCTCTGTTCTCTTTCTTCTCTCTGCAGTTGCTATTGTGTCTCTGTTTCTTTCTCTCTGTCAAGTTGCTATTTGTCTCTGTTCTCTTTCTCTCTGTCAAGTTGCTATTGTGTCTCTGTTCTCTTTCTTCTGTCAAGTTGCTATTGTGTCTCTGTTCTCTTTCTCTCTGTCAAGTTGCTATTGTGTCTCTGTTCTCTTTCTCTCTGTCAGTTGCTATTGTGTCCTGTTCTCTTCTTTCTCTGAAGTTGCTGCTTTGTGTCTCTGTTGTCTTTTCCTCTCTCTCCTCTCAAGTTGCTATTGCGTGTCTGTTTCTCTTTCTTCCTCTGAAGTTGCTGTTTCGTCTCTGTTCTCTTTTTCACTCTGAAGTTTGTTTGTGTTCTTTTCTCTTTCTCCCTCTATTGCTGATGTGTGTCTGTTCCCTGTAGTTGCTGATGTGTGTCTGTTCCCTGTAGTTGCTGATGTGTGTCTCTGTTTTCTCTTTCTCCCTCTGAAGTTGCTCGTTGTGTTCGTTCTCTTTCTCACCATGAATTTGCTGTTGTGTGTCTGTTCTCTTTCTCCATCTAGAGCTCTGTTGTGTCTATTCTCTTTTTCTGAAGTAGCTGTTCTGTGTCTCTTTTCTTTCTCACCATGAAGTAGCTGTTGTGTGATTGTTCTCTTTCTGTTTCAGAAGTAGCTGTTTTGTGTCTGTTCTCTTTCTCTTTCTGAAGTGCTGTTGTGTGTCTGTTCTCTCTTCTCTAAATAGCTGTTGTGTGTCTGTTCTCTTTCTCTCTAAGAGCTCTGTTGTGTCGTTTCTTCTCTTTCTAAAGTAGCTGTTTGTGTCTGTTTCTCTTTCTCTCTAAAGTAGCTGTTGTGTGTATGTTCTCTTTCTCTTTCTAAAGTAGCTGTTTGTGTCTGTTCTCTTTCTCTTTCTAAAGTAGCTGTTGTGTGTCTGTTCTCTTTCTCTTTCAAAATAGCTGTTGTGTGTCTGTTCTCTTTCTCTTTCAAAGTAGCTGTTGTGTGTCTGTTCTCTTTCTCTTTCTAAAGTAGCTGTTGTGTGATGTTCTCTTTCTCTTTCTAAAGTAGCTGTTGTGTGATTGTTCTCTTTCTCTTTCTAAAGTAGCTGTTTGTGTCTGTTCTCTTTCTCTTTCAGAAGTAGCTGTTGTGTGTCTGTTCTCTTCTCTTTCTTCGAAGTTGCTGTTGTGTGTCTGTTCTCTTTCTCCCTCTGAAGTTGCTGTTGTGTGTCTGTTCTCTTTCTCCCTCTAAGTTGCTGTTGTGTGTCTCTGTTCTCTTTCTCCCTCTGAAGTTGCTGTTGTGTTCTCTGTTCTCTTTCTCACCTGAAGTTGCTGTTGTGTGTCCTGTTCTCTTTCTCCTCTAAGTTGCTGTTGTGTTCTTGTTCTCTTTCTCCCTCTCAAGTTGCTGTTGTGTTCTTGTTCTCTTTCTCCCTCTAAGTTGCTGTTGTGTTCTGTTCTCTTTCTCCCTCTGAAGTTGCGTTGTGTCTCTGTTCTCTTTCTCCTCTGAAGTTGCTGTTTGTTCTGTGTTCTCTCTTTCTCCTCTGAAGTTGCTGTTGTGTCTCTGTTCTCTTTCTCACTCTAAGTTGCTGTTGTGTGTTCTTTCTGTTTCTCTCTTTCTCCTCTGAAGTTGCTGTTGTGTCTGTGTTCTCTTTCTCCCTCTGAAGTTGCTGTTGTGTTCTGTGTTCTCTTTCTCCTTCTGAAGTTGCTGTTGTGTTCTTGTTCTCTTTCTCCCTCTGAAGTTGCTGTTTGTGTTCTCTGTTCTCTCTTCTCCTCTGAAGTTGCTGTTGTGTTCTCTGTTCTCTTTCTCCCTCTGAAGTTGCTGTTGTGTGTTCTCTGTTCTCTTTCTCCCTCTGAAGTTGCTGTTGTGTTCTCTGTTCTCTTTCTCACTCTGAAGTTGCTGTTGTGTTCTCTGTTCTCTTTCTCACTCTGAAGTTGCTGTTGTGTTCTCTGTTCTCTTTCTCACTCTGAAGTTGCTGTTGTGTTCTCTGTTCTCTTTCTCACTCTGAAGTTGCTGTTGTGTTCTGCTGTTCTCATCTTCTCTTTCTCTCTCTCTGAAGTTGCTGTTGTGTTCTCTGTTCTCTTTCTCACTCTGAAGTTGCTGTTGTGTTTCTCTGTTCTCTTTCTCACTCTAAGTTGCTGTTGTGTTCTCTGTTCTCTTTCTCACTCTCAGTTGCTGTTGTGTTCCTGTTCTCTTTCTCACTCTAAGTTTGCTGTTGTGTTCTCTGTTCTCTTTCTCACTCTCAAGTTGCTGTTGTGTTCTCTGTTCTCTTTCTCACTCTCAAGTTGCTGTTGTGTTCTCTGTTCTCTTTCTCACTCTCAAGTTGCTGTTGTCTCTGTTCTCTTTCTCACTTCAAGTTGCTGTTGTCTCTGTTCTCTTTCTCACTTAGTTTTGTTCTGTTTCTGTTCCTCTCTGTTGCTCTGTCTCTGTTCTCTTCTCCTCAATGTGGCATGGGTAATATGGTTTACGGGTCTTTCCCTGGAATATGTAGGGACTCGTAAAGTATGGAGTTTTGGGGATTTGTTGTTGTTAATTGTTTTTGTGTATGGTTTGTTCAAGAGGACTCATTGCATTCGGGCAGCTCCATATGCGCTCCACCCAAATCTGCCAGCAATATTGTGACAGTCGTTTCGAATATTCGCAAAAGCCTACGCGCTGGCATAGTCTTGAAATGGAAAGGACGGAGGAGGGACCTATAAAACACTAAACAAACACCACCACAATGATGAAAACAGTCAGATGGGCGGCGAGCAGGCCAGTTTTTAACGTTGCGGGTTGGGATTGAACTCGAATGCATCGAGTCTTGAGTACACGGCTGTTTGAAAGGAACAGCTTTGACTTGTGGAAAAAAAAGATTGACAGGTCGACATTAATAGCTAAGAAAATGTACAAAGATATGCTCGACACACAAAGACGGTGTTGTTACTGTTACAAAGGTGGTGACAGTGGTTTTGTGATTGATTTTTTTTTATTTGTTTGTTTGTTGTTTTTTTCAACGATTCTTATATGATTGAATTTGTTTTTGTTATTTGTTTTTTGGTTGTTGTTTTGCTAACGATTCTTACATTTTATGATTGAATTTGTTTTTGTTATTTATTTGTTGGTTGGTTTTTCTCTTTTTCTTC
>CM060315.1:14244853-14269853 GCA_030674185.1 Monoplex corrugatus | reverse complement strand
TGACGACTTGCGTAAGACGCTCGCGCGTTGTGCGATGCACGAAGCCATAAGAGCGCTCCAATGGATTCGATCAGGAGAGAATTCGAGGGCATCTCTCTCCCTCCAGCCTCTGTTCACCAGTTGTAGGTGTTTTGTCAACAGTCTGGCGCCAGTGCATTTTTTGGTCTTCCCCTCCTTAGCTGTTCTTCTGGGTCCAGTTTAAGGATTCCCCTGTGGGGATGCCGTGGGCACTTTCAGTATAAATAGTACCCCCACCTTCTGGAAATTCTGTGCTAGAAATTTCCTCTTTTCTGTCACTCTCTTTGTTTTGTTTTTTCTTTCTCCTTTGCTTTCTGTCTTTTCTTCCTATCATTTTCTGCCTTGCTGGTCCATTCACCTGTATGTGTTCGATAAAGTCTTACGTAATTTCTTTTAGGATTCATACTTGGGTACACGTGTTAAGTGCACTTTCGGCTCTAAGGGAAATGAGACATGCGGAAGCAATTTTAGGTAACGTAAGCCCGTTTTTATATATGTTTAAGTGTCTTTACTAATGTGTAACTTTGTATTCAGGTGTGTTATTTTAAATCCCCTGTGCGATAAATTAGACATAGTAGTCAACGCTAGGGGCATCTCCTTAGATTATGTGCGCGAATGCATTGATAGTGTACTTAATTTTCTTGTCCATTTTTTTTCTCGTTGTAATGTTGTGTATGTTTTGAACTGGTTATAGCTCTGATATGGCTCCATGCAGTCGGCTAGGCTTTAAATGAAAATAAAAGTAATAGTTTAAGAATTTGGTTGGTTGGTCTGAAATACAGCAGTCTGGAAGCATGGCAACACGTATACTAATTCAACTCTGATTCTAACCCTAAACCTAACCCCTGCCCTTGACTATCAGGGTCGGTAATCTGTTCATAAAAAAACCCAAAAATCAAAAGAAAACAAAACGAAACAAAACGAATCAAAAACAAAACGAGATGAAGGTTGATGGTTTGAAGTAGGTTAGGATTAGGACTAGCTATGTCTGGCAACATTTATGCCAATCTTACCCCAATTCTAACCTGCCTTACCACACCCTAGACTAGTTATGTCTGACAACATTTATGCCAATCTTACCCCAATTCTAACCCTGCCTTACCACACCCTAGACTAGTTATGTCTGACAACATTTATGCCAATCTTACCTCAATTCTAACCCTGCCTTACCACACCCTAGACTAGTTATGTCTGACAACATTTATGCCAATCTTACCCAATTCTAACCCTGCCTTACCACACCCTAGACTAGTTATGTCTGACAACATTTATGCCAATCTTACCCCAATTCTACCCTGCCTTACCACACCCTAGACTAGTTATGTCTGACAACATTATGCCAATCTTACCTCAATTCTAACCCTGCCTTACCACACCCTTAGTCTGTCCACGGAGAAATCCGATCACAGGGATGAAGGTTTGGGCAAGAGCTAGGGTTAGGACTGGAACCGATTATGTCGAATCCTTACGCAAACTTCAAAGGAGACACACACACACACACACACACACACACACACACACACACACACACACACACACACACACACACACACACACACACACACACAGAGTGAGAGAGAGAGAGATGGCGTGGGGGGGGGGAGAAAGGAGAGAGAGGGAGAGAAAAGAAGAGAGAGAGAGACAATGACAATGATAGTGAGAATGATGCTTTATTTTCCAACGGTAAAAGTTATTGACCAGAAGCCATTTTTCAAACTTGCCGTTGCTATTCTATACACATGACATTTGTTTACAGCAACAAGTACAGCTTAGGGTAGATACATGCTGAATACCTAAGTGTAAGATATCATTTATTTTATTTACAGAGAGAGATGGAGAGTGAGAGACAGAGAAAAACAGAAAAGAGACAGAGAGAGAGAGTGAACATGGAGTAACATTTTTGTTCTGTGTGATCCGCTATTACCTTGCATTACTAGTGCTTCTTAGGTAGTCTCGAGTCTAGCGTTTGATCAAGGTGGAGTCATCGTGTTCGGACAATTTCAGTTTCTCGAGATGACGTCTCCACGCTTGGAATGAATTCCATATGCACAGACACCACTTCGTGCCATGTGATGGGCAAGATCCAATATGATCATGGCACAAACCTTAGGCTCGCACATAACCCCATGAGCTGGCCTGTGAGCTTTTGTATCTTATATAAGTATTGTATCAGTCTATCATTGGAACAGTTTTGGTTACATTGACGTGTGTGTCTGTGTATATTAGTATTGTATCAGCCTCATCATCATGTGGTGCCCTGCCGCATGGCGTTGGCGATCATGGACTTCCATCTGTCTCTATCTCTCGTTGCCCCTAGCATCTCTCCCACCCCCCTTGTCCCCAGCCACTCTGCAAGTCCGTCCAGAATTCTCTCCCTGGGTCTACCTGGTGCTCTCTTTCCCTCCAGCTTTCCCGTTGTGACCAAGTGCTCCAAATCCCCCTTCCTCATAAAATGGCCTATAAATGTTGCTTGTCTTTTCCTAATCTTCCTTATGAGTGATCTACTTGTGTCTGCCTCCATCAAGACTGTCTCATTTGTTTTCTTTGCTGTCCATGGAACTCTCAACATTCTTCTCAGAAACCACATCTCGGGTGCCTCAATCTTGTTCTGGCTTTGCTTGTTGATTGTCCACGCCTCGCAACCGTACAACAGTATTGGTTCTATATAACATTCAAGAACTCTCTTCCTGATGTTAATTGATAGGCGTTTGTTGGTAAGAATGCCTGTCATCTTCCCGAATGCTGTTTTGGCTTGGCCGATTCTGCCGGCTATTTCTGATGTGCATCTGCTGTCTGATGAAATGATCGTTCCCAGGTATTTGAATTTATCAACCTGTGTCAAGGTTGTGCCATTTGCTGTTATTTTGCATGAGGGGATCTCATGTTTTTTACTGATCACCATGACTTCAGTCTTCCTGCTGTTTAGTTCCAGCCCCTTACCTTTGCTGTCTATTTCTAGTATATTCACAAAGGGTTTTGTAGGTCCCTTTCATTTTCTGCAATCAGCACGGTGTCATCTGGGTATCGAATGTTGTTTATCATTTTCCTTCCAACCTTTAATCCAGGGTATTCTTCTAGGTTTCTCATGATGTTTTCGCTGTAAAGTGAAAACAGATCTGGTGACAAAACACAACCCTGTCTGACTCCCCTGTATCAGCCTATCATTGGAAAAGTCTTGGTTACATTGACGTGTGTATCAGTATATCTCGGCCAATAGCATAATATTAACTGGACCTAAATCTGCCAGCATCCACCTGGCAGACTCCTTGATCCAACGCAAAATTCTGTGCACTGGTAAAGTCTTGAAATGGGGAGGAGAACAGGACCTACCAGACTATTGACAACTGGAATGATTGCAGCATGGAGAATTAAGACAGGCAGCGAACAAGCCAGCCTTTATGTTGCATGTGTGGGCATGAAACTCGACATATGGAATCTTGTCTATGATTCTGTCAAAAGAGTCATCAAGCCTTCTTAATTAACCCTGTGACTTCCTCGCCCTGTCTACCAGCAATATGTATTGGCAACCGTGCTAACAAGGCAGATACTTAACCCTTTGACTCTCTTACCCTATCCACCAACTTCCTGCATGAAGCTGGTGGATGGGGTGAGGGAGTCGAATGGTTAAGTTTTTGTGGTTGGTGAATAGGGTACGAGAGTCACAAGGATTAACAACGAGCGCCCAGTAAGGGACGCAATGCTACAGTTTTCACTGGAATGGTAGAATTACCAGAGTTCTGTCATGTCTGGTTGTATTAAATACGCGTTCTGATTCCATTTTCGTTTTTTTCTGGTTCCTGTTTTTTGATCACGGGCAGTCGCAGTTGTTTTGGATTACCAGGGTTTTGTCAAAAGAACCAACAAACGTTTTTAACAACCGAACGCCCAATAACGAGCATAAATAAGGTTACAGTCTTCATTGGAATGGTAGACTTACCAGAGTTCTGTCAAAAAAGCCAGCAATCCCTCTTAACGACGAACGCCCAATAACGAACACAAAGCTACATCACTGGTGGTAGGATTATCAGGATTTTGTCAAATGAGCCAGCAAGCCCTTTTAACAACAGACGCCCAATAACGAGCATAAGGTTACAGTCTTCGCTGGAATGGTAGAATTACCAGGACCTGTCTTGTCTGGTTGTATTGAATACGCGTCCTGATTCTATTTTCCTGGTTTTGTGTGTGTGTGTGTGTGTGTGTGTGTGTGTGTGTGTGTGTGTGTGTGTGTGTGTGTGTTGTGTGTGTGTGTGTGTGTGTGGTTCCTGTTTGCTTGAATGCGGGCAGTTAGAGTTGTTTTGGATTACCATGGTTTTGTGAAAAAAGGGCTAGGAAGCCTTCTTGACCACGAACACCCAGTAAGAAACACAAGGCTTCAGTCTTCACTATAATGGTGGAATTACAAGGTTATGTCAAAGGAGCCAGTAAGTCTTCTTAACAACGAACACCCAGTAAGGAACGTTAGGCTACATTGTCCACTATCGTGATTGAATTATTTTCTTTGATCTGTTTCAGGCCGTCCAGCCAGCGGCTCAGTCCACACCCAAGAGAGTCCGAGACGTCAGGAATGACACAGAGAAGGAGAACGAACCTCCAACAGGGGAAACAACTGACGATGAAACGGAACCGTCCGGTGAGTTTTGTCCCTTGTTTCCACCTGTTTTTTTTTTTTTTTTTAAAATGTTTTATGCGTTTTCTAATTTTATGTTTTTGTTTTTGTTTTTGGGTGTTTTGTTTATGTTGCACGTGTGTGTTTGTGTGTATCAAGGTGTGCTTGTGTGCCTGCGCGCGCATGTGTGTGTGTGTGTGTGTGGGGGGGGGGGTTGAGAGAGAGAGAGAGTTCAGTGTGTGTGTGTGTGTGTATGTGTTTGTGTGAGAGAAAGAGAGAGAGAGAGAGAGCGTTGTGTGTGTGAGTGGTGGTGGTAATTGATTTAATGTCTATTCACTAAAGTGATTTTAGACAGTGCGTCAGTGTGTGTGTGTGTGTGTGCGTGTGTGTGTGTGTGTGTGTGTGTGTGTGTGTGTGTGTGTTCGCGCGCTTTGTTTGTGTGTGTGAGAGAGAGAGAGAGAGAGAGTGTGTGTGTGTGTGTGTGTGTGTGTGTGTGTGTGTGTGTGTGAGAAAGAGAGAGAGAGAGAGAGAGAGAGTCTGTATGTGTCTGTGTGCGTCTGTGTCTGTGTGTGTAATTACACTTTCTAGCTCTGTCTCCTTCACCTTCTTTACAATTTCGTCTACCACTTATATAAAAAAAAATCCCCCATACTTTCCTTTCACAGCTGCAAGCGAACCCCAACCCCATCCCCAACCAGCAAAGGAACCCCAACCCCAAGCTGCAACAGAAGGAGAAGAACAGAAAGAAACACCAGCACAAAAAGAACCCCCAACGACAGACAAAGGACTGAAACCAGACACAACAGCACCTTTCGACAAGCCCTCCGCCACGCTGCTGACGACCAGGAGCGACAGTGGCATGAAGTTCAGGGTCAAGACCGCTCCGGTGGATGCTGCAGGGAAGGATGGAAGCGACGACGGTGCCAAGCAAGACGAGGCAGGTGCTTACACGTATAGTGACGACCACGAGGAGCCAGAGCCCAGGAAGGAGATTTTCCTTACTGCTGTTTCCGATTCTCCTCGCACCGTCGCCAAGTCGTATGCTGGGTAAGGACATTTTTTTTTAATATATTTTTTTCATCTTCTGCTTTGTTTGTTATAGGGGTTGTTTAGCTGGGGGTTTTTTTTCGGTATAAGAATTGTTGTTTTGAATTTGTTGGTGATAGGGGTTGTTTAGTTGTTCTTGTTTTTTCGATATAAGAATTGGTATTGGTCAAATCTTCATTTAGTATGGTTGTAATCTTCATTTAGTGTGTCTTGGGCAATGTCGCATGGCGGAGCCCATCCCTCTCCATGCCAGACCACAGCCGACGTCCTCCATCCAGGTGGTTCGCCTTGGTCTTGAACACATAGCCATTGAGTTCCTTGTGGAACTTCGTCCGCCTTGGCCGGTAACCTGCATCGTGGAGGTTATTCGCCCAGTGATGCAGTGTTAACATCACCCCCTCACGTGGTTTGGCACGCCTGCTGAGGCGAGGTCCCGGGGTGTGGCGCTTGGAGCCAGCACGTGAGAGATTTAGAGGATGGATGAGGACCAGTGATGCCCGTCCACTCTACCAGGTAGAGTGCAGCAGCCAGACAGCAAAGGTACTACCTCTATCCAGAGCCCCCTACACCCCAGACAGAGAAAAAGATGGGAAGACAATATCAGAGAGTGGACTGGCCTTGAATGGAATATCATTCTGCGGAAAGCTGAGGATCTTGAGGAGTGAAGGAAGTTGGTTGCAAAATCTTCAGTGGTGCTCCAACGGTCAACCAGACTACGAGACTGATGATGATGATTGTTCAAAATTTGTTGGTTATAGGGTTTGTTTAGTTGTTGTTGTTGTTTTCGATATAAGAATTATTATTGTTTTGAATTGGTTGGTTATAGGGATTGTTTAGTTGTCGTTGTTGTTGTTTTTTCGATATAAGAATTGTTATTGTTTTGAATTTGTTGGTTATAGGGATTGTTAAGCTGTTGTTGTTTTTTTCGATATGAGAATTGTTATTGTTTAAAATTTGTCGGTTATAGGGTTTGTTTAGTTGTTGCTGCTGTTTTTTCGATGTAAGAATTGTTATTGTTTTCAATTTGTCGGTTATAGGGGTTGTTTAGTTGTTGTTGTTGTTTTTTCGATATAGGAATTGTTACTGTTTTCAATTTGTTGGTTATAGGGATTGTTAAGCTGTTGCTGTTTTTTCGATATAAGAATTGTTATTGTTTTGAATTTGTTGGTTATAGGGATTGTTTACTTGTTGTTTTTTCGAAGTAAGAATTGTTATTGTTTAAGATTTGTCGGTTATAGGGTTTGTTTACTTGTTGATTTTTCGAGGTAAGAATTGTTATTGTTTTAAATTTGTTGGTTATAGGGATTGTTTAGTTGCCGTTGTTGTTGTTTTTTTTATATAAGAATTGTTATTGTTTTGAATTTGTTGGTTACAGGGATTATTTAGTTGTTGTTGTTTTTTCGAAGAAAGAATTGTTATTGTTTAAAATTTGTCGGTTATAGGGTTTGTTTAGTTGTTGATTTTTCGAGGTAAGAATTGTTTTTTGTTTTAAATTTGTTGGTTATAGCGATTGTTTAGTTGTTGTTGTTGTTGTTTTTTTTCGATATAAGAATTGTTATTGTTTTGAATCTGTTGCTTATTACAATATTATTGGGATTGTTTTGTTATTGATTTTTCGATGTAAGAATTGTTATTGTTTTGCATTTGTTAGTTTTAGGAGATATTTAGTTGTTGGAATTTCGAGGTAAGAATTGTTATTGTTTTGAATTTGTTGGTTACAGGGATTGTTTAGTTGTTGGTTTTTTTCGATATAAGAATTGTTATTGTTTTGAATTTGTTGCTTATTGGGATTGTTTAGTTGTTGATTTTTCGATGTAAGAATTATTATTGTTTTGAATTTGTTGGTTACAGGGATTGTTTAGTTGTTGTTGGTTTTTTTCGATATAAGAATTGTTACTGTTTTGAATTTGTTGCTTATTGGGATTGTTTAGTTGTTGATTTTTCGATGTAAGAATTATTATTGTTTTGAATTTGTTGGTTATAGGGATTGTTTGGTTGTTGTTGTTGTTGTTTTTTTATACAAGAATTGTTATTGTTTTGAATTTGTTTGTTTTAGGGTTTGTTTGGTTGTTGTTTTCAATATAAGAATTGTTATTGTTTTGAATTTGTTGGTTGTAGGGATTGTTTAGTTGTTGTTGGTTTTTTTTCGATACAAGAATTGTTATTGTTTTGAATTTCCATTTTTGATCTTGCCTTTATTTAAAAAAAAAAAAGGTGTTATTTCATACAGTTTGGAGCGACGGGGAGGGGGTGGTGGTAGAGAGATATGTGTTTGAGTGAGTGTATGTGTGTGACCAGCAGAGTGTTAAGAAGTTTTTTCTCGCTGTTTCTGGGTGGATCTTTCTCTTAAGAAGATTTTCTCGCTGTTTCTGGTGGATCTTTCTCTAAGAAGATTTTTTCGCTGTTTCTGGTGGACTTTTCTCTTAAGATTTTCTCTCTGTTTCTGGGTGGACTTTTCTCTAAGAAGATTTTTTCGCTGTTTCTGGGTGGACTTTTCTCTTAAGATTTTCTCTCTGTTTCTGGGTGGACTTTTCTCTAAGAAGATTTTCTCTCTGTTTCTGGATGGATCTTTCTCTAAGAAGATTTTTTCGCTGTTTCTGGGTGGACTTTTCTCTTAAGATTTTCTCTCTGTTTCTGGGTGGATCTTTCTCTAAGAAGATTTTTTCGCTGTTTCTGGGTGGACTTTTCTCTTAAGATTTTCTCTCTGTTTCTGGGTGGACTTTTCTCTAAGAAGATTTTCTCGCTGTTTCTGGGTGGATCTTTCTCTAAGAAGATTTTCTCGCTGTTTCTGGGTGGATCTTTCTCTAAGAAGATTTTCTCGCTGTTTCTGGGTGGATCTTTCTCTAAGAAGATTTTCTCGCTGTTTCTGGGTGGATCTTTCTCTTAAGAAGATTTTCTCGCTGTTTCTGGGTGGATCTTTCTCTTAAGAAGATTTTCTCGCTGTTTCTGGGTGGATCTTTCTATAAGAAGATTTTTTCGCTGTTTCTGGGTGGACTTTTCTCTTAAGATTTTCTCTCTGTTTCTGGGTGGACTTTTCTCTAAGAAGATTTTCTCGCTGTTTCTGGGTGGATCTTTCTCTAAGAAGATTTTTTCGCTGTTTCTGGGTGGATCTTTCTATAAGAAGATTTTTTCGCTGTTTCTGGGTGGACTTTTCTCTTAAGATTTTCTCACTGTTTCTGGGTGGACTCTTCTCTTAAGATATTCTCGCTGTTTCTGGGTGGACTTTTCTCTTAAGATTTTCTCGCTGTTTCTGGTTGGATCTTGACCAAATTTGGGTCAAAGATATGGGCTTTAACTCACCATTAAGACAGACATATTATGTTTCCGGTTGTGTGCATTGTCATGCTTATGTTCATGCTTACATAA
This sequence comes from Monoplex corrugatus, assembly GCA_030674185.1. NCBI lineage: Eukaryota > Metazoa > Mollusca > Gastropoda > Littorinimorpha > Ranellidae > Monoplex > Monoplex corrugatus. The sequence continues at coordinate 14,260,816 of CM060315.1, read as the reverse complement.
GCCAGAACGCTGAGATGGCTTACACGTTCTTCAGCATATTTTTGATGTTCTTGCTTGTGTATGCACGTGGAAGGAGTTCTTGCTCTAGCAGGTATGCGCCCATCTTGAAAGGGGAGATCAGGAAACCTCCATCCGTTACACACCAGGCATTATCCAAGCTGGTTCAAACCTAGACCTTCCGGTTGGAAGGCCAGTGTCCTAAGCACTAGACTGATAACTAAGCCCACTGTCATACGGCAAAGGATTTGCAGGCCTCAGTAGCTCAGTTGGTTGAGCGTCAGATTCACATGGTAATGGTTGTGGGTTCAAATCCCGGGGTACGCTGTGCTTAAACTTACCTTCTCATTGTCCCATCTTAACACTGTTGCTTTTCTGGTGGGGTCATTATAGGATTAGATAAGCCCCCTCCCCCCCCCCCCCCCACTTTCCTGGGATGGTTATCCTCGTCGGCCATATCACCTAAGGTGGGTGCTGACGTAAAAACTAAACTGAATCAATCAATCTCGGCAAAGGATAAGACAGTTTACTTATTCAGTGCACAATGACTAGTCGCCGTGGTGTAGTGGCTAATGCAGTGGACTACCAACTGGAAGGTTGTGGGTTCGAATCCCCATCAATCCCTTCAAAAATCATTGTGGGATTTTTCGACTCTAACCGGCTCCTACCCAGAGTTGGGCGTGCTATGGGCTTGTTGGGAAGACTGAGGCCACACAGTCGAGTCTCATCCACTTCACGGATGCGTCATTGAGGGCGTCGCTCAAATCTTCTGATCGACACCGCAGGTGTTTGTGTCTCTCGGGCCTAGTTGACGCCAGGATATTTTATGATAGCGTAGAGTACAGCCCCGTCACGCAGTCTCAATCCTACAGGGAACTCCATAGCGTCATGATTATCATTCTGATCGACATCATTATCATCGCATTGTAAAACTGTTCCAAATTCTGTGGTGATTAAAGTGGAATAGAAAATGGGAAAAGAAAAGTTGAGCATAAAGATAACCTCCCTGAGTGCAAAGAAAATATATGTATATATAAATATGTACGTATATGTATTTATGTATATATATATATTCAGTGCACATTGTGTTCTGCTCAGGAACCAGCTTGCGGGTCGCACTCGGCCGGTCAGTGCACTTGAGCGGCAACGGATCCTCAACATCACCAGCCCCCCTGACAACATCTACCACTCAGAGTTCCAGCAGCAGAGGATGAACGCCTGGAAACAGGCCGCTCGCCCGTCTTCACAGCAAAAAAGTATGTCATACTTTTCATGTACAGGTGCAAAAAGGTGTGTCTTACTTTTCATATACAGGTGCAAAAAGGTGTGTCTTACTTTTCATGTACAGGTGCAAAAAGGTGTGTCTTACTTTTCATGTACACGTGCAAAAAGGTGTGTCTTACTTTTCATGTACAGGTGCAAAAAGGTGTGTCTTACTTTTCATGTACAGGTGCAAAAAGGTGTGTCTTACTTTTCATGTACAGGTGCAAAAAGGTGTGTCTTACTTTTCATGTACACGTGCAAAAAGGTGTGTCTTACTTTTCATGTACACGTGCAAAAAGGTGTGTCTTACTTTTCATGTACAGGTGCAAAAAGGTGTGTCTTACTTTTCATATACAGGTGCTTTTCAGCTGGGTATTGTGGTTGCTGTACTTTTTGCAGTTGTTAAGTTGTAGTTTAACTGTTCTTTAACGGTTGCTGGTTCCAATAGCAGAGGATGAATACCTGCTCACAGCAAAAAAGGTATGTTTTACTTTTCATGGACAGGCGCTTTCCAGCTGTTTGTGTGTGTATGTGCGTGTGTGTGTTGTGTGTGTGTGTGTGTGTGTGTGTGTGTGTGTGTGTGTGTGGGTTGCTGTACCTTATGGCAGTCATTTAGTTGTGGTTTAACTGTTCGTTGACGGTTGCCTTAGGTGTGCTCAGATGTGTGGTACATAAGTACATTTGCTTGATTCATGTGGAATATTATTTGTCATGCATAAGTTGAAAAACATTTTTTGAACTAGTTCATGTCATGTGATATTTTGTATCATTGTTGATTTGAATGGTATATTCTAATATGCTTATTTGCTTTGGCTACTTTTGAGTCAGTGTAATTTTATGTTATCGTTGATCTGAATGGTAAATTCTGATGTGTTTATTGACTTTTCATTATAGTCAGGTGGTTTCCTTCTTTCATTGACCTAGTTAGACATTTTCATTGTTTCTGTGACTGAATTGAGCCTCTGTCATTATGTGTTTGGTTGACCCACTTCAGTTTTTAATTTTCACTGTTAGACTGAATTGACCCAGACGTTTTCATCATGACTTAATTGAAACTTAATCTTTAACCTCCTCTCACCCTGTCCACCTGCTGTTGTCATGGCTGGTGTTGCCAGCCATGATAGCAAAACAAAAAAAATTTCACTACTTCACCCTCTCCTCTAGCATCCTGCAAAAAGCTAGTAGATAGGGTGATGGAGGTAAAGGGTTAATGTTTCACGGTTGGTGGATAGGGTGAGGGAGTTGAAGGGTTAACTTTTGTTTGGTAATCTGTACACTAGGAACCCTTAATTTCCTCTTTTTTTCATTTTATGTTCGGTGACCAACTGCAGTTTAACAGTTTTCATAGTCGGTGGCTGTTACTGAAATAGATTTGTGTGTGTGTGTGTGTGTGTGTGTGTGTGTGTGTGTGTGTGTGTGTGTGTGTGTGTGTGGTGTGTGTTGTGTGTGTGTTGTGTGTGTGATGTGTGTGTGTGTGTGTGTGTATGTGTGTGGTGTATGTGTGTGTGTAATGTGTGTGTGTGTATGTGTGTGTGTATGTAATGTGTTGTGTGTGTATGTGTGTGTGTAATGTGTGTGATGTGTGTATGTGTTGTGATGTGTGTGTTGTGTGTGTGTGTGTGTATATATGTGTGTGTGTGTATGTGTGTGTATGTGTGTATGTGTGTGTGTATATATGTTGTATGTTGTGTGTGTGTGTGTATGTGTGTGTTTGATTATGTGTGTGTTATGGTGCGTGATTGTGTGTGTGTGTATGCATGTCTTTGTCTGCTTCAGTGACAGCACCTACAGCCCCTCCTCCTCAACCCCCGTCCTCTCCCATCCCCAACGACCCCCAGGAGGGTGTCACCACCACCACCACCATCAGCAACCTGGTCCACGCCCCCAGCCTGGACACCATCAGCATCACCAGCCTGCCGCCACCACCACCGCCACAGCGACGAGCCCACACCGACCGCACCGACATCATCACGCGCCGGATGCCGAGGGCCAACCTGTGGCTGGCTGGGGGTCGTGACCTGTACTGGGAGGGGATGAAGAAACGCCCCAAGTCTGGGCACACCCCGGGGTGGAAGGAAGGGCTTCCAGAAAGCATGAAGCCACGCCCGCGGTCTGCCGCTGCCAGACTGCATAGGTGTGTGCTGTTTGTTATTTATTGTAGAGCGTTTGTTTTTTTGTTTTTTATGATTTTTTTTTTTTTTTTTTTTTACAAATTGATGCCAGACTGCATAGGTGTGTGTTGTTTGTTATTTATTGTAGAGTGTTTCTTTATTTATTTTTTTTTTCATTTGATTTTTGTGTTTGTTTGTTTTGTTACAAATTGATTTAAGGGGGCACTGCTACCTACCATTTTCTCTTTGAATCTTTATCAACTAAATATCCATGGATTGATGTCAAATTTGGTCGTAAACATCAGAAGACAGCATTTTTGTGGAAAATTAAATTTATTTGGGTGTAGCATTTGAGTATTTTTATGAAAAAAATTATTTATATAAAAATGTTGCAAAAATCATGTCCGAAAATGCCTTCACATTGTCAAGCTAAGTTTTTCCCAAGCTAACTGTTTCTCTGATTTTAGTTTTGGACAATATGTATATCAAAGCTACTTCCTAAGTGGGAACTATCCATGAAAGTCTGCCTCGCTCCACTTCTGATTTATGACACACCAAATATTTGCTAATTTAAGCCTTATGTTTACCTGCTTGACTCTGTTATATCTCAAAAACTGCTGCAGATAGTACATTTTTGATAGTTGAATCTAAAGGTACAGAGACAATAATATATGTGCAAAATTTGGTGAATGCTCTAAAACAAAATGTGAAGTTCAGGTGCTTTCTCAAGGAAAAGTATGTGTGCTCTAAAAACAAAAAAGTGTGAAGTTCAGGCTGCTTTCTCAAGGGAAAGTATGTGTGCTCTAAAAACAAAAAGTGTGAAGTTCAGGCTGCTTTCTCAAGGAAATATGTGTGCTCTAAAAACAAAAAAGTGAGAATTCAGGCTGCTTTCTCAAGGGAAATGCGTGACCTCAGTGCAGTGTCACACCACGTGTACCTGTATTTCCTGTATGCATGTATATCTGTTTATCCCATGAGAGTGGATGTTCCGCAGAAGTTTGCCAGGGACAACTCCTTTGTTGCAGGAATCTTTAATTGTGCCAAGTGTATGCTGCACACGGGACCTGTCTGTCTGTGTGTCTCTGTCTGTGTGTCTCTGTCTCTGTCTCTCTCTCACTCCCCACCCCCTCTTCAGAGTTGGCATGCTCAACTGCATGAGATCTATACTACGTCGAAAGAAAAGTGGGTTTGGTGAATATGGCTTTTTTCTGTTTATTTATTTTCATGTTGATCATATGAACACATTGTATCATGGACCATTCGATCTTTTCGTATTATTGTGTCACTTCTGACAGTTAACGATGAGTGTGTGTGTGTGTGTGTGTGTGTGTGTGTGTGTGTGTGTGTGTGTGTGTGTGTGTGTGTGTGTGTGTGTGTGTGTGGTGTGTGTGTGTGTGTGTGTGTGTGTGTATTATGGGTGCATGCGTGTGTTCGTGTTTTTGGTTAGACGGACTAAAACTCCTACGGTTCACCCACCATCCACCTCCAAGGACAAGTCAATATTGCAAGGTATGTCTTTATATGGAAGGTAATGGAAAGAAATTTCTTCATAATGTTTACTGCTGCGTGATGCTGCCTTGTAGAGTAACAACTTACCTAAGTTAACGATTTTCCATATGAATTTCTACAATCACATTTTCCATATGAAGTTTCTGCAGTCAGATTTTTGTGTATGAAGTTTGTACAGTCAGATTTCCAATATAAAGTCTCTATGTCAGGTTTTTCATGTAAAGTTTTTCAGTCGATTTCCTATAGAAATTTTTACGGACAGATTTCCCATAGAAAGTTGCTACAGTCAGATTTTCATAAAAGTTTCTAGAGCCATATTTTTCCATGTAATGATTCTACAGTCACTATTTTCGTTTGCAGTTTCTACAGTCAGATTTCCTGTATGAAAATGCTCCAGTCAGATTTGTCGTATAAAATTTCTACGGTCACATTTTCAGCATAAAGTTTCTACAGTAAGATTTTCCATCTTTAGATTATACAGTGAGATTTTCATATAAGTTTCTACATCAGATTTTTTATGCTATATTGCTGCAGTAGAATTTTATGTAAATTTATTGTGCATGCTTTTGCGAGAAATATTTTTTGCGGCTGTTAAACCATGTTCTGGGGCCCATTTACTGGGCTGTGTGTGTTTGAACTCTTAAAAATATACCACTGTCTTGGGGAATACCTTTGTCTGTTTTATGGTCTGATTAACAGGTGTGACACTGAACAACATCACAGGTCTTGTGTGATAACCTTTATCTTAACAGGTGTGACACTGAACAACATTATAGGTTTTGGGTGATAACCTGTATCTGTTTTATGTTCTAATTAACAGGTGTGACACTGAACGACATCACAGGTCTTGGGTGATAACCTTTATCTTAACAGTGTGACACTGAATGACGTCAGAGATCTTTGTGGGAAAAGCTTGATCTGTTTTATGTTTGATTTACAGGTGTGACACTGAACGACATCACAGATCTTTGGGGAAAAGCTTGATCTGTTTATTTGTTTTACAGGGTGACACTAAAGACATCACAGATCTTTGGGAAAACTTATCTGTTTTATGCTCTCAAGCCAGAACAAGATTGAGGCAGCCGAGATGTGGTTTCTAAGAAGGATGTTGAGAGTTCCTTGGACAGCAAAGAAAACAAACGAGACAGTCTTGATGGAGGCAGACACAAGTAGATCATTCATAAGGAAGATAAGGAAAAGGCAGGCAACATTCATAGGCCATTTTATGAGGAAAGGGGAATTGGAACACCTGGTCACAACGGGAAAGCTGGAGGGAAGGAGAGCACCGGGTAGACCCAGGGAGAAGATACAAAACGGACTTGCAGAGTGGCTGAAGACAAGGAGGGTGGAAGAAATGCTTGAGGCAACAAGAGATAGAGACAGATGGAAGTCCATAATGGCCAACGCCATGCGGCAAGGCACCTGATGATGATGATGATGATGATGCTCTGATTAACAGGTGTGACACTAAACGACATCTTGGTGAAAATCTTTATCTGTTTTATCTCTGATTAACAGGTGTGACATTGAACGACATCACAGATTTCCCAGACAACAGCATCCACATGCCAAACGTTGGAAACAGTAGCAGATCATCTCGACGCTACAGTTCACAACGCAGCTTGTATGACGAGGACCCTCTGCCCGGCCCAGTTCCAGACAATGTGTATAGGTAGACCTGACACTGCTGTTTACGTTGTGTTTTTTTGAGTTACTGGTGGTGGCTGTCTTCAGAGGTGCTCCTCCCATCTGTATCTTGGGGATATTTATTGGCTTGATTCTTTATTACATTATTTTTTCCTTTTAGAGGACAGAGCTGGATTTGGAAAGAAGGCTCAACAGATTTGTTGTAAAACATTATTTCTTTGTGCATTTAGATTTATTTACGATGAATCAGATCTAAGCAGGATGCTATCGGAAAAAGGAAATGTTTAGGTTGTTTTAAGCTTCATAATGCATGCAACATATTTTTGTATTTTATCTCGATTTGTCTTATTCTTTCTAATTTCACCCCAGCATAAAAGTTTTAATTGATGAATCCCAAAACGTGTTTTCTATAGAGCGTATTTCACAAATCTATTTTAATAAGGAAAATTATGTATTTGATGATGCGTTAGGAAAGAACAGTTTAGAATTGAGATATTAACTGCGTGTTGTTAGAGGGTTGAAGCTGCTCAGCAATTGAGGGGGAGCAACTTTGGCTGCGTGTTACTGCGTGTTAGAATCGAGTCTTGCAGTTTTTAGTTCCCTTGAGTGTTATTGCGATTCCAGTATTTGAATGCTTTATGTTGATGCCTCTTGTTTATTTGCTGTTTGATAGATGAGAAAGCATTTGTCACAATTCACTTGGCACGCTGCACAATGTTGTTGTTTGTTTTGGATTTTGGTTTGTTTTTTTTACAGAAAATGAATTGTGATGTTTCAATGATTTTTGCTTCGATAGTTTAGTTTTGTTTAATTTCGAAGAGAAACACACAGAAGGAACATCTAAGGAAATTGATTGTTTGATGACTAGGAATAATCATGCATTGGATGAAAGTGCAGTTCTGCATGGTTGGCTTGCTTTTCAAATACTGCACATTAGACTATAGAAAGAAAGCACTATCCGCATGCAGATTGAGGGTGACTTAAAAAATTGTTTCGAGTGACTTAAAATTGTTTTGAAATGTATTGTGCATTTTAAAAGATGTCTGTACATCTTCTTTCTGTGCTCCTTGACGAAGCTCACTTGTTTAAAAGAGTGAATGTAAAACAGTAAATGAAAATTTATTATGTCGTTTTGATATCATTTTAATATGACTTGTTTTGATTGTAGACTCCGTTTGCACATTATCATCAATGAAAAAGGTCTGTGAAAGTGATACGATTTGTTCAGCATTCTTAGCAACTGAGTATCTATAAAGTAGTCATTGGCAGCAAAGGAGTTGTCCCTAGGTGTGTACTAAACACCATTCTATGAAATAAACACTGACAACAATGTAGTTGTCCATAGTTAAGCTGTGTATTAAACACTGTCCTATGAGATGCTATTGGCAACGACGGTGTTGTCCTTAGTTATCAATCAAACTCTATTTTATATAACAAACATTGGTAACAAAGATGTTGTCCCTAGTTATGTATCAAACACCATTTTATATAATAAACATTGGTAACAAAGATGTTGTCCCTAGTTGTGTATCAAACACCATTTTATACAATAAACATTGGTAACAAAGGTGTTGTCACTAGCGTATCAAACACCATTTTATACAATAAACATTGGTAACAAAGATGTTGTCCTAGTTATATATCAAACACCATTCTATATAATAAACATTGGTAACAAAGATGTTGTCCCTAGTTGTGTATCAAACACCATTTTATATAATAAACATTGGTAACAAAGGGGTTGTCCCTAGTTGTGTATCAAACACCATTTTACATAATAAACTTTTGGTAGCAAAGATGTTGTCCCTAGTTGTGTATAACACACCATTTTATTTAATAAACATTGGTAACAAAGGTGTTGTCCCTAGTTATGTATCAAACACCATTTTATTTAATAAACATTGGTAACAAAGGTGTTGTCCCTAGTTATGTATCAAACACCATTTTAGTTAATAAACATTGGTAACAAAGATGTTGTCCCTAGTGGTGTATCAAACATCATTTTATATAATAAACATTGGTAACAAAGTTGTTGTCCCTAGTTATGTATCAAACACCATTTTATATAATAAACATTGGTAACAAAGTTGTTGTCCCTAGTGTGTATCAAACACCATTTTATACAATAAACATTGGTAACAAAGGTGTTGTCCCTAGTTGTGTATCAAACACCATTTTATATAATAAACATTGGTAACAAAGATGTTGTCCCTAGTTGTGTATCAAACACCATTTTATATAATAAACATTGGTAACAAAATTGTTGTCCCTAGTTGTGTATCAAACACCATTTTATACAATAAACTTTGGTAACAAAGGTGTTGTCACTAGCTGTGTATCAAACACCATTTTATATCATAAACTTTGATAACAAAGGTGTTGTCACTAGCTGTGTATCAAACACCATTTTATATAATAAACTTTGGTAACAAAGATGTCCCTAGTTGTGTATCAAACACCATTTTATAAATAAACATGGGTAACAAAGGTGTCCCTAGTTGTGTATCAAACACCATTTTATAAAATAAACATTGGTAACAAAGATGTTGTCCCTAGTTGTGTATCAAACACCATTTTATACAATAAACTTTGGTAACAAAGATGTCCCTAGTTGTGTATCAAACACCATTTTATACAATAAACATTGGTAACAAAGATGTTGTCCCTAGTAGTGTATCAAACACCATTTTATACAATAAACTTTGGTAACAAAGATGTTGTCCCTAGTTGTGTATCAAACACCATTATATACAATAAACATTGGTAACAAAGATGTTGTCCCTAGTAGTGTATCAAACACCATTTTATACAATAAACTTTGGTAACGAAGATGTCCCTAGTTGTGTATCAAACACCATTTTATACAATAAACATTGGTAACAAAGATGTTGTCCCTAGTTGTGTATCAAACACCATTTTATACAATAAACTTTGGTAACAAAGATGTCCCTAGTTGTGTATCAAACACCATTTTATATAATAAACATTGGTAACAAAGATGTTGTCCCTAGTTGTGTATCAAACACCATTTATATAATAAACTTTTGGTAATAAAGTTGTTCTTGTTAGCTGTGCATCTAACACCATTCTATAAAATAAACATTGGTAACAAAGATGTTGTCCCTAGTTGTGCATCTAACACCATTCTATAAAATAAACATTGGTAACAAAGATGTTGTCCCTAGTTGTGCATCTAACACCATTCTATAAAATAAACATTGGTAACAAAGATGTTGTCTGTTAGCTGTGCATCTAACACCATTCTATAAAATAAACATTGGTAACAAAGATGTTGTCTAGCTTTGCATCTAACACCATTCTATAAAATAAACATTGGTAACAAAGATTGTTGTCCCTAGTTGTGCATCTAACACCATTCTATAAAATAAACATTGGTAACAAAGATGTTGTCCTAGCTGTGCATCTAACACCATTCTATAAAATAAACATTGGTAACAAAGATGTTGTTGTTAGCTGTGCATCTAACACCATTCTATAAAATAAACATTGGTAACAAAGATGTTGTCCCTAGTTGTGTATCAAACACCATTTTACATAATAAACATTGGTAACAAAGATATTGTCCTAGTTGTGTATCAAACACCATTTTACATAATAAACATTGGTAACAAAGATATTGTCCCTAGTTGTGTATCAAACACCATTTTACATAATAAACATTGGTAACAAAGATGTTGTCTCTATCTATGGTTTGTATCAAACACCGTTCTGTAAAATAATCACTTGTAACAAAGTTGTTGTCCTAGCTATGTTGTACATCAGACACCAGTTGAGTAGGTCAAATATCCATTTAAACTGGAAAAAATTCAAACAGAAAGGTGCTGCAGTTGCCTGCATGCTCATCACTGGATGTCCATTTATGATTTTATGTTGTGGTAAAATACAAACACTGTGAAATTTCTGCTGTGTAGACTTTCTGATCCAAATGATAGCAATTTATTGAATGCATTTATCTTGCCAGAAAATAATCCTCAAGATAAAATGTTTGATTTCTATAAATGATCACACATCTGTTCAGAGCCAGTTTTATGTATACCTGTGGTCATGTTGAAAATGTTACTGACCAGTCTGAGTTTAATTTAGTTTTAAAAATATTTTTAAAAAGTTTTTTTATTTTGTATTTTGGTCTGATTGGACTTAGCACATGAAATTACAGCTGCTCTCCCAGAGAAGAGCAGGTTGCCACAGTGCAACACCACCCATGGTTTTTTTTTCCTTTCTTCTTCACCCCATTGACTCCTGTACCCAATCCAACCGCAAAACCTGAACTGTTTGCCTCCCTCACCCTGTCCACCAAGATAGTGTATAGAGTGAGAGAGGTAGAAGTTCACGTTTTTGCTTTGCTAGCATGGTTAATAATGCAGTATGCTGGTGGACAGAGTGCAGGAGTCAAAAGGGTTATGCATACATATCTGTTTACCCAAGTAAGTGGATTTTGCTACAGAATTTTGCCAGGTACAATTTTTGTTTGTGGGATCTGTATTGTGTGCTCAGTGCGAGCTGCACATGGGACCTCAGCTTACTATTTCATTCGAAAGACTTAATATCTACACAACCACTTCACAAATTAAGGAGTGGGGAGAAAATCCCTGTCGGACCCGTGATTTGAACCCAGCTTTCTTGCATTATAGGCAGGTGCTTTAACCACTAGACCACATCCTCTGCTATCAGATTTTTTTGTAATGAATGTGTGTAGAAATACTTCTTGTGACTGTAAAAATATATATATGTATATACACGCTCTTATCAAATTGGGGGGACAGTTTATGAACAGGTATTTTTACTTATCATCACTTATACTATAATATTGTGTAAGGGTGTGTATTGCTTAAGACTTCATTATGTGGAGCTAGATGATAGAATGATTTGTTAAATTAGAATGATTTGTTAAATTAGTGGCAGTAGATGTTATGGTGATTTTATAGAGTTTTCTTGAGCGTAAATGCATTTTGTGCAGGTAGTGCATTTTGATGGTTAAAAACCATTTTTAGATGAATGTATTCCATGCATGTGTATTGAGACAGTTTTTGAAACTTGTTTCATCGCTAGTTTTTGAAACTTATTTCAAAGCGATGTTTATGTTTGTATATTGTATTTTATGCAACTAGCCAGTCAGCTGTTTTCCTCCCCAGCTTACAGTTCAGTTTGAATGTTTATGTGTAGTCAAGTATTTCGTATTTGTGAATGTATATCCGTAGGCATGTATTACATATTCATGAATGTATATGTGTAATCATATATTGCATATTCATCTTTGTTGTAACATATATTTCAGCCAGATGTTTTAAAATGTTTGTTGATATGCTTTTTCTTAATGTTAATAATGTTCTCAGAATTAACAGTATTCTAAAATAACATAAAATTGTAATTCTCTGTAAGCGTGTACGCTCTGTCACTGAGAAAAGGGTGTGGGTATGTACCTGTTTATATTCCTCTGAGAATGAATTTTAACACAACTGCTGATCTGTATTATAGCACCTTTCTAGGGTGCTTTGCTGGTGTTTTTCGTATTAATAATTCATGGTGCAGTCTACCACTTTGTACTGTGTATCTTTGCTGTTTCTTCATGCTCTGTTTAATCTGTTGAGTTAATGCTGTTGCCTGTGTTTTTCCATGAAAAATATGCTGACCTTTGCACAAAGATGAGTTCTGAATGCGAAACTGATGTGGTGGAATTACTGGTATTACTATTTAACCCTTTGATTCCTGCACCCTGTCCACCAACTGCAAAAACTTAACCTTTTGACTTCCTTATGCTGTTTACCAGCTTCTCACAGGAAGCTGGTGAATAGGGTGAGAGAGTCAGAGGGTTAAATTTTTGCATTGCTAGCATGGTCGATAATGCAGGATGCTGGTGGACGGGTGCGGGAGTCAAAGGATTAAAGGAAGTGTTATTGATAGCAGAGCAAAGGTTAAAAGCGAGAAGATTCGCCTATCGTTGTGAAGGTTGTACCAGGCATTCAGGCATTTCAGATGAACTGGTCGAGGAACCTAACGAACCATTTAGGCACTTGTGTTCCTGTACATGTCAGATAAATTAAATGTTACGAAAGCAGCATTGATTTTGTAAGGATTTTTTTGTGGGTGCTGATTTCACCGACTGAGACTCTGTAAAGAAATTACGGATTTATTTTGTTTTGATGGTAGCTCAGTGCTGACGGTAGAAGTGATCGCCGACTGATATAACTTGTCACTACTTTTGTTACTTACTGCTTTTTGACTACCACAATACCTGAAGCAATGATTCTAAGCGGTCGTGAAGCACCATAGATTAGAAGAAAATGGAACGGATGTCGATAGACTGAAAGAAGAGTAGAAAGATCGCTTATAGATTGAAAAAAAATCAGTGGTTCTAAGCAGTCATGAAGCAGCATGGATTGAAAGAAAAAATAAAAGATTATCGATAAACTGAAAGAAGAGTTTAAAGATTGCTTGTAGATTGGAAAAAAATAATTCTAACAGGTGTGAAAGAAAAAGTGGGAAGACTGCGAAAAGGTGGAAATAACGTTGAAAACTTGTGCACAGGTCAGCATGTGTTGCCTACTGAGTGGGACAGTATGAGCACTTTTGGGGAGTTGTATCTGATTCTGTGATAGGGTTATGGTTGAGTAATATGTAATGAACGTCGACGTGTATTTTTAACCCTCCCTCCTGAGCTTTCATTATCCTATACTGCTTTGATGTACATGATCCTGTTCTGAGCTTGAAGGTCACCTTATACCCTGTTTGACTTGTAACCTTGCCCTGTCCTTGACCTTCCTTTTTGCACCCATGACCTTGCCTTGGAGACCGGGGCCATTTATAAAGCTTGGCGCGGCCATCTCTCGCTTCTGTGCCGATTGCCAGCTTTTTCCATTTGTGGTAATACTCACTGGGTGGTGATGTTGTGGTGTGGTGTGTGTGTGTGTGGTGTGGTGTGGTGTGTGTGTGTGTGTGTGTGTGTGTGTGTGTGTGTGTGTTTAACATTGTGTGTTTTATGTGCTGTGATCTGAGAGCATGTTATTGTAAACATTTGAGTACTTCTCCTCGGTCTTTTGCTTTATAAACACAATACTTTGATGATATGATATTTGGCTAGGCATTGGTGTATAGGGGTCCCTTATTTTGATACTGATTTTGACAATAGATTTGACAAGTATGATTGTTCCTTCAACCTGACTGATTGCATAGCCTGATACTATGACCTACGGTTTCGTATATACGTCTGTCTGTTTTGCTGCAGACTAACCAAAGCACATAGAATGGAGACTGATCTTCAGTTTAGATTTCTTTGTCAACATTTCCTTTATTTATTTATTTTTTTGTTTTGTTTTATTTGTTATATTTTTTGTATATATATTTATTTATTCATTCACTTTATGTGTCTGTTCTTTTTTTGAAGATACGAAATACAGATACACAGGCCATTTACATGTAACCAAGATTGTTCCAATGACTAAAGGAAACTGATCTTAGGCCTATCTCATGGCTGTTTCCTGACTAAAGGAAAATGATCTTAGGCCTGTCTCATGGCTGCTTCCTGACTAAAGTCATAGAGCCTGCCTCATGGCTGTTTCCTGACTTAAGTCATAGAGCCTGCCTCATTGCTGTTTCCTGATTAAAGTCATAGAGCCTGCCTCATGGCTGTTTCCTAACTAAAGTCATAGAGCCTGCCTCATGGCTGTTTCCTGACTTAAGTCATAGAGCCTGCCTCATTGCTGTTTCCTGACTAAAGTCATAGAGCCTGCCTCATGGCTGTTTCCTGACTAAAGTCATAGAGCCTGCCTCATGGCTGTTTCCTGACTAAGTCATAGAGCCTGCCTCATTGCTGTTTCCTGACTAAAGTCATAGAGCCTGCCTATGGCTGTTTCCTGACTAAAGTCATAGAGCCTGCCTCATGGCTGTTTCCTTTACTAAAGTCATAGAGCCTGCCTTATGGCTGTTTCCTGACTTAAGTCAAGAGCCGGCCTCATTGCTGTTTCCTGACTAAAGTCATAGAGCCTGCCTTATGGCTGTTTCCTGACTAAAGTCATAGAGCCTGCCTTATGGCTGTTTCCTGACTAAAGTCATAGAGCCTGCCTTCATGGCTGTTTCTGACTAAAGTCATAGAGCCTGCCTTATGGCTGTTTCCTGACTAAAGTCATAGAGCCTGCCTATGGCTGTTTCCTGACTAAAGTCATAGAGCCTGCCTATGGCTGTTTCCTGACTAAAGTCATAGAGCCTGCCTCATGGCTGTTTCCTGACTAAAGTCATAGAGCCTGCCTTATGGCTGTTTCTTGACTAAAGTCATAGAGCCTGCCTTATGGCTGTTTCCTGACTAAAGTCATAGAGCCTGCCTTATGGCTGTTCCTGACTAAAGTCATAGAGCCTGCCTCATGACTGTTTCCTGACTAAAGTCATAGAGCCTGCCTCATGGCTGTTTCCTGACTAAAGTCATAGAGCCTGCCTCATGGCTGTTTCCTGACTAAAGTCCTAGAGCCTGCCTCACGGCTGTTTCCTGACTAAAGTCACAGAGCCTGCCTCATGGCTGTTTCCTGACTAAAGTCACATAGCGTGTCTCATGGCTGTTTCCTGACTAAAGTCATGTGGCCTGCCTCATGGCTGTTTCCTGACTAAAGTCATGTGGCCTGCCTCATGGCTGTTTCCTGACTAAAGTCAACTGAAGTCATGCAGATAGACACACACGTATGCAGACACATAGAACAGACACAGACACACAAACACACACACACACACACACACACACACACACACACACACACACACACAACAACAATCAATCAATCAATCAATCAATCAAATCAATCAATCAATCATCAATCAGTCAATCAATTAATCAACTAAAACAAAACAAAACAGGCAAAACCAGAGCAAGAAGGCTCTTACGATGCAGGGTTTGGAAGCAGTTGCATAAAAAGATAAACTTTTTGACAGCTGTGAAATAAGAAATATGTTTTGACATTCTCTCAGATCACTGAAATATTTCTGTAATCATGTTGTCTCAACCTTAGTGCGTATCACACTGGATGACTAAATTTCAGGTTTTGGCATTTTAGTGACACACTGCACACCAAGCTCAATTAAGATGTAGTAGTGTAACATATTTATAATGCATCATGATTATGCATGTTAAGAGGTGAAAACAGATATGTCTGTGTTTCAAAGTAATTGTTTTTTCGTAAAACAAAATCAAACATGATATACGTCTTCAAAACATTGTTCATTTATGAAACTTATTGATCAAAAAAGGTTTGTAACGTTTTTATTGTACTTTATTTTCAAATACAAAACAAGTTTCCAGGAAGCATCTTATCCATCAACTGGCGAAACACAACACAGCACAACCATAGAAACATCAGCTTTTTTTAAAAAAATTCGTAGATATCTCTCATGTGTTAAACCACTAAAGTGGGAACAAAAAGTCACAATTTAAGTA
>CM060315.1:14222353-14237353 GCA_030674185.1 Monoplex corrugatus | reverse complement strand
AGTCACGTGTTGGTTATAACAGTAATCATAATAACAGTGACTCTATAGTCACGTGTTGGTTATAACAATAATCATAATAACAGTGACTCTATAGTCACGTGTTGGTTATAACAATAATCATAATAACAGTGACTCTATAGTCACGTGTTGGTTATAACAATAATCATAATAACAGTGACTCTATAGTCACGTGTTGGTTATAACAATAATCATAACAGTGACTCTATAGTCACGTGTTGGTTATAACAATAATCATAATAACAGTGACTCTATAGTCACGTGTTGGTTATAACAGTAATCATAACAGTGACTCTACATTTACGTGTTGGTTATAACAATAATCATAATTACAATGGCTGATCTGTATTTATTTGCTAGTAATAACAATAATCGTAAGTACAGTGACTCTGTGTTTACTGTCAACGGAGTACAGGACGACTAAACTTTGACTACAACAACCGCGAGCTGAAGTTAAGGTTAAAATTTGCCTGTTTGTGCGGCTTGAAAATAACAACTTGAAAGTATAAATTTCACATTGAAAATAAACTTGTCGTTGATCGTGTGAGGAAAAAAACACGTTTAGACAATTTGTTGTTGAAGGTAAACCTTAGCGTGTCTGAAAAATCACTGGTTTGGGAATGGGAAGTATGATTTTAGATGTATGCAGAATATAACCATCACACGAGAGTTTGATTGTGTTTGTATTGTTTAAGTGTTCAGCTTGCCGGAGAAGGCATCACAGTGTAGAGATGTTTTCCTGTGCGCTGCATCAACGTTGAATCTCAGTAAGAAGTCCCAAACAAGTGTGACTGCCCGTTTCAAGCAAACAGGAACCAGAAAAATAAAAACATGAAAAAAGAGTCAGATCGCGTATGTAATAGGCCTACAACCAGACAAGACAGGCGCAAATTTTCGGCCAACTGGCCTTTGTCAAGCGTAAACGTAAGATCACGAACGAACAGATTTCAAATACAAAAACTAGGAGAGAAAGACTGAAATTTCCCTGCTGCTTCGTCCAGTGTGAGAAAAGGACTGAGGCCAGTTGGCGGAAAATTTGCGCCAGTCTTGTCTGGTTGTATTAGATACGAAATCTGATTCTGTTTTCGTGGGTTTTTTTTTATGGTTCCTTTTTGAATTTCAAAACCTGGACTGCAGATGTTATTGGGAGTTGACTCCCATTCCACAACATAAAAGCTGGTTAGTTCGCTGCCCATCTTAATGCCCCAATTATTCTGGTGGTGCCAGTGTTTTTACAGGTTCCATCCTTTCGTCCCCCCCTTCCTTCCCACCACCATCCCTGCTTCAAGACCTTTCCACCACGGGAGGGGTTTACTTCAGATCATGGACTTTGCTGGATAACTGTCTGCGGATTTAGGCGGAGCGAATGTGGAATTGTCCGAGTGCTAAGAATCCCTCTTGAACAAACTCCAAAGTCGCCAGTGCTTTGTGATTTTTGTGCCAGCCTGTGCTTGCTATGACTTTGCTGGACGTCCTGTCACATGGCAGCAGGTATGGAATCATTCAAACGCTGCGATGCTGTCTTGAGCGAAGAGAAACGGACAAGGTGCAGCATCCTATTCACCATGAAGCTGGCCAGTTTGAGCTGTTACTGCTCAGGGAGCAATAAGCAGACTTGTAACCCAGTGGATAAAGGGTTTATTTGGGAAGCGAAAGAAGCCGGATGATCAGGGTTTTAAGTCCTAGTTGGATCGTGATTTTCTTCCCCACTCAGTCAGACTGTGAGGGATGGTCTGGGTTACTGTCATATGTGATCTTATGTGATGTGATAAATTGAGGTCCTGTATGCAGCATGCCTTTGAAGACGTCAAAAAAACTATACAGCTGAAAACCAGGTAAACTTTCATTGAAAAGCCACTGGGCTTGGAAAACAAAAAATGCATGCATGTAGAAGTAAAGACCAAAACATGGCGTTATGCTGTGTCGATGTGCTTTGTCCAGGGAAAGCAGTTGGCAATTCATTCAGAAAATGGTCTTCATGACAAACAGACGAATCCAATCCAATCCAATCCAATCCAGTTACTGGTTGAGAAAATTGGACAAAATATTTGCTGAAAATTAATCTTGATTGCTAGCTGAATTGGTTCACATTGTCTGCTGAAAGTTGATTATGATTTCTTGAAGAACTGGGGGAGGGGGGGGGGCAGATTCTGTTTTCATATTCATCGTTATTTCTTGTTGATTCAGAACAAACTGCTGGAAGTTGATTATGATTACTTGAAGAACTGGAGCAGATTTTTATTCTCAAATCCATAACTTATTTCTTGTTGATTCAGAACAAACTGCTGAACGTTTTGTGTTATGACCACTGATGTGATCTGATGTTTATCATGGTAGTTGAATTGAGACAATCTTTGCTGAAAGTCCTCCATGATTGCTTGTTGAATTGGTGCATACGATGTTCTGACAGGGTGTAATTATTTATTATTGATTAAGGACATACTGCTGAAATGTTCATTATTGTTGCTGGGTGAATGGGGACAGATTGTGAACTGAAAGTTCGTCATGTTTGTAAGCTGGGGATACATGTGTATACATCATGATGGTTTGTGGAATTGAAGCAGGTTGAGTTGAAAGTTTGTGACGATTCTATGCAGAATTGAAGCAGGCTGGATTAAAAGTTTGTCACGATGCTGTACAGGATTGATGCAGGCTGAATTGAAAGTTTGTCACGATTCTGTGCAGAATTAAAGCAGGCTGGGTTGAAAGTTTGTGACGATTCTGTGCAGAATTGAAGCAGGCTGGGTTGAAAGTTTGTCACGATTCTGTGCGAATTGAAGCAGGCTGAGTTGAAAGTTTGTGACGATTCTGTGCAGAATTGAAGCAGGCTGAGTTGAAAGTTTGTGACGATTCTGTGCAGAATTGAAGCAGGCTGGGTTGAAAGTTTGTGACGATTCTGTGCAGAATTGAAGCAGGCTGGGTTGAAAGTTTGTGACGATTCTGTGCAGAATTGAAGCAGGCTGGGTTGAAAGATTTCTGACGATTCTATGCAGAATTGAAGCAGGCTGGGTTGAAAGTTTGTGACGATTCTGTGCAGAATTGAAGCAGGCTGGGTTGAAGATTTGTCATGATTCTGTGCAGAATTCAAACAGATTCTGTGGTTGATATTTCATGTTGAAGTTGGAGAGACTGTATGTGAAAGTTCGTCATGAATGCTTGTTAATACTTGTTAAATTGACGCAGATTGTGTGCTAAAAGATTGTCTGTGATGACTGTTGAACGGACGCAAATGCAATTTCCACCATCGAATAGCTGAACAGGAAGTATTGAGTGGAGGGTACCGGGTGGGAGGTTGTCAGGGCTCCATTTCATGGTTTTGATTTAAAATGCTTCTGTCACTCTTCCTGCACATACCGCTGACTGTAAACTTCTAATATTATGATAATTTTTGGTTGAAATGTTATTAAGAAACGTCAACCCTACAGTTAAGGGTCTTTTTTTAGGAGACAAAAAATTAGAAAGTACCTGTTTTCAAGAGCCAGTTACCACTTCAGTTTCTGCAGTAGCTCAATCGAGCCCACATACATGATTGACAAGCGTTGAGAATTGTAGGAAGATTTTGTCTTGGTTGCTAAGGAAAAGTGTTTTTGAAAATGGGAACTAGTTTTCTTCATTTCACTCAAAATGGCGAAATCAGAGAGGTTCCATTTTCCAAAGTCCGTATTTCAGAAAGTAAACGCTTGATTTTAAAACGATTTTCTTGAGTAGAAAGCGCGTTCAAAATTTACGTTTAGATTGAGCGGTAAAGTAAAGAATGGCCTTCCGGTTACAAGCGACTGACTTTCTTGTTGGAAGTCCCAAATGAGATTATTTAGCATTGAACTGAAATGCGGACGTGACGTATTCGTCACTTTTAGACAGTCCCGTATGCGCTTCACAGTGTCAGCCAGCAAGTTGCCTGGTCAGCCCCTGGAACCTGCGCAAAACCCTACGCATCTTGTGGGGTCTTGAGGTGGGCTGTGCTTGTACTGATTTCTGTATTGACATGAACAATGTTCAAATTCTATATTAAACATGAAAATGTTCAAATTCTATATTAACATGAAAAATGTTCAAATTCTATATTAAACATGAAAAATGTTCAAATTCTATATTAAACATGAACAATGTTCAAATTTATATTAAACATGACAATGTTCAAATTCTATATTAAACATGAACAATGTTCAAATTCTATATTAAACATGAACAATGTTCAAATTCTATATCAAACATGAACAATGTTCAAATTCTATATTAAACATAACAATGTTAATTATATAATAAACAAGTTCAGAGTTAAATCGTTGGCTAAAATGCAGTAGATGTTTGGACTATTCCTTGTACCTGAATTCTGAATTGAACATTAACAGTGTACTAAGTTAATCATTGATTGAAATGCAGTAGCGTTGATACCAAATGTCTTAAAGATTGTTTTCTAATTTGAAGCATGAGCAGTGTGGTGTCCCAGTGGCCATTTACGGGGTTAAGAGAAAAGACTAAGAAGAAGAAGAAGAAAAAGAAAGAAGAAGAAAATTTTTAAGGCTAAACCAAGAATTCCCGGCCTACGCTATATGGTTCTTCTTGTTGTTTTCTGATTTACGTCAAACTGTTATGCAAACTGATTCTCGTAGCTGTGTATTGACTCTGGACATAGAAGAGGTTAATGGTGGTCATTACTGCTTGCTGATCTATTCATGGAGTAAACAGACCCCTGATAATCAGCAGTGACTATAGCCTGAAGGACTCGGCCCAACTTCATGTAACCCTTTGACTCCCGCACCTTATCCATCAGTTGCATAAACTTAACCCTTTGACTCCCTCACCCTATCCATCAACTTCCTGCAGGAATTGGATAGGTTGAGAGAATCGAAGGGTTAAGTTTTTGCTTTGCGAGCTGGTGGATAGGGTGAGAGAATCAAAGGGTTAAGTTTTTGCTCTGCTAGCATGGTCGACAATGCAGGAAGTTGGTGGATAGGGTGAGGGAATCAAAGGGTTAAGTTTTTGCTTTGCTAGCATTGTCGACAATACAGGGTGCTGGTGGACAGGGTGCAGGAGTCAAAGGGTTAACAAAACCAGAAACATGTAATTTTTAGAATGGTAACGACCACGCTTGTTACAGACGGCCTTGGTCCAGTCCTTATGTAAAGCCAGAGTTTTCTTATTTGTATGTCTGACCTCTACGTACTTTGCTGGATACATGGACAGGAACGGAAGGTCGTTTGTTAACCCTTTAACTCCTGCACCCTGTCCACCAGCACCCTGCATTGTCAACTATGCTAACAAAGGCAAAAACGTAACCCTTTGATTCCCGCGCTCTGTCCAACAGCATCCTGCATTGTCAACCATGCTAACAAAAGCAAAAACTTAACCCTTTTATTCCCTCACCCTATCCACCACCTTCCTGCAGGAAGCAGGTGGATAGGGTGAGAGAATGAAAGGGTTAATTTTTTTCAGCTGCTGAATAGTGTACAGGAGTCAAAGGGTTAACGATGGCGAAGTAACAGAGCGTACTGTTGCGTAAAGGTCAGTTGGAACTCTGATTATGGTGTTGTGTTTTCTTGAGAAACGGTGTTGTAGCAGGAATTAGGGACACATTTTTTGTTGCCTTCAGTTTCTGATTAACTTGGATTTCATCAGGGTCCTACGGTTATGAGTTTGATGCTTGACGATTATTGAAACTGTTAATGGAACGAAGCAGTTCAACTCACACACAGTAGTTATACACATACACACATACACATACACACTCACACTCACATACACAACACACACAACCCAGCACACATCCATACACAAACACATACACACAAACATACACATCACACTCAAAACACTACACACACACATACACACTCACACACACACACACACACACACACACACACACACACACACACACACACACACACACACAACACACTCACACACACACACACACACACAACACAAACACACACACACATACATACGCACACAAACACACACACACACTCCTCTCTCTCTCTCTCTGTCTCTGTCTATTTTTTCTTCTGTTTTTGTTAGGTGTTGTGGTGTGTGTGTGTGTGTGTGTGTGTGTGTGTGTGTGTGTGTGTGTGTGTGTGTGTGTGTGTGTGTGTTAGTGAGAGAGAGAGAGAGAGTGTGTGGTGTGTGTGTGTTTTCTGACCATGATTTGTTAGCTTTTTGAACATTTGTTACGTATCCTCGGGTGTTATGATGATGTGAACCATGACACTGCTGTAATAGCGAATGACAACACGCTAATGTCCACCTTGAATATAATTCCTTTTGATGGACAGGGTGTGAGTGAGAATATCTTTTTAATGATTCATAGCAAATTACATTGTTGTGTCTGCGTATGCAAAGCATATTTGTGTTAAAATATATTATTGTAACAAATTTGGGATATTTATTCAAAACAGTTTTGTGATGTGCTATAGAGGTCTTTGTTCTTTGTGGTATACCTAGAGGTCTTTATTTTTTTGTTTGGTATATTGTATGGATCTGTATTTTTGAAATTTTTGTGGTATACCATAAAGATTTTTAATCTGACAGTTTTGTGGTGTACTATTAGGATCTTTGTTCTAACAGTTTTGTGGTATGTTGTGGTGATCTTTCTAACAGTATTGTGATACATTATAGGGGTCTTTATTCCAGCAGTTTTGGGGTTTGTCATAACGATATTTAGTTTGACGGTTTTGTGGTATGTTGTGGTGATCTTTGTTCTAACAATAAAGTGGTATTCTATAGCGATTTTTATTCTAACAGTTTTGTTATATAGTACATGGATCTTTATTCTGAGAGTGTTGTGATATACTATGCAGATCTTTATTCCAACAGTTTTGTGATAATACTTTAGAGATCTTTTACTGTAACAGTTTTGTTATATGCTACAGGGATCTTTATTCCAACAGCCTTGTGGCGTACTACAGGGATCTTTATCTAGCAAGTTTGGCGTACTCAGGATCTTTATTCTAGCAAGTTTTGTGGCGTACTACAGGGATCTTTATTCTAGCAAGTTTTGTGGTAGACTAGGGATCGCTATTCTAACAGTGTTGTGGTATACTTTTGTGATCTTTATTCTTTGTGGTGTACTATAGGGATCTTTATTGTAAGAGTGTTGTGGTCTAGTATGAGGATCTTTATTGTACTAAATGTGTGGTATACTTTTAGTGATTTTATTCTTTGTAGCATAGAGCATCAAGTAAGCTTATTGTATTCTGTCATGAAGACAGGGCTGCGGTTGTATATTTGTCGTATGTTATTTATTATTTTTAAAATTATTTATTTATTTATTTATTTATTTATTTATTTATTTATTATTTATTTATGTATGTATTTATGTATTCATTCACTCATTCATTCATTCGTTTATTTGTTTTTTCATTTATTCATTTATTTATTTATTTTTTGGCTCCCAGTGGGCGGATTTTGCGACAAAGTGCAAAATGTTGGATCTAAATACTTTCCTCACCCCGCTCCTTTTGCACTTAGTGGCCACAAGTCGCTGTACATGGGACAAAGCTATTTAGAATCTATGACAAATAGATAACAGTGGCTGTACATGCGACAATACCATCTAGGATCTGCGACAAGTAAATAACGTAGTTTGTGCCCACTCTGATGGTTGTGTAGGTTTCGATGATCGTTTGACCTGGGTTCCTTCTTCATCATCATCATCATATGCCCAGCCGAATGGTGGTGACGATCATGGCCCTTCTTTCGAATCTATCTTTTGTCGCTGCAAATATATCCTCTACCCTCCCTGTCCTCGTCCATTTCGCAAATCCGTCCGATATTTTCTCCCTGGTCTACCTGGTGCTCTTTTTCCCTCCAGCTTTCCTGTTGTGACTAGGTGCTCAATTTTTTCTCGGATTCGGTTATTCTTGCTATACTGTGTTAAATAAAACGAGTTAGTGTGATAGTTCGTGGTTCTTTGAAATCTTTGTGCATTTTCACTTACAGCTTTTCCGTCAGCCTTCATTAGGATGAGGGAAGATTTGAAATAGAATGGATGTCCTTGGTTGTTACAGATAAGTAGTGTATGTGTACGCTGTTGCCATATTGGTTAGTATTTGATTGAGGAATCATAATAAATAATAATGATAATGATGATAGCAATGATAATGATAATATTAACAATAACAGTGATCATAATGATATGATGATTGTAGTAATAATAGAAAAGCAACGATAAGATTATCGATAATAATCATGAAATGACAGTGAAAGATTTTTGTATCTTTTTGCCAGTGGCCATGATGCTTGTCAGGCACAGAAAGTGTACTTATAGGAAGATTTAAAAACTACATAGTGTGATATTACCATTATTATCCATACACCAACAGTTGTATGTATGTATGAATGTGTGTATGTATCTTTCTATGTAATAATCCATCCATCTATCTGTATATACGTGTGTGTGTGTGTGTGTGTGTGTGTGTGTGTGTGTGTGTGTGTGGTGTGTGTGTGTGTGTGTGTGTGTGTGTGCAAAGAGAATGGCACTGAAGACGATAAAATCAGCAGTAGATGAACATACATACATACATACATACATACATACATACATACATACATACATACATACATGCATGCATACATACATAATACGCAGATAGATAGATAGATAGATAGATAGATAGATAGATAGATAAATAGATAGATAGATAGATAGATAGATAGATAGATAGATAGATAGATAGATAGATAGATAGATAGATGGATGGATGGATGGATGGGTAGATAGATGCACACACATATGTGTATGTGAAATCATAATGACAGCAACGGGAACTCTTTATTGTTAGAAATTTAAAGAACATATATGTAATATATGTAAAATATGATATATGTTGACCAAGACAAGACAGGGTAATTGTGTAAGGAAATAAAATGGAATGGGTGTGCTCTTTGATACACAATTTGAACGAATATTGTCGTCACATAGTTTTAAGTGTTTACTGCTGAAACAGTCACCCGTTTCATATATACCTTTCGTTACTAGCCATTATGAAAGGTAGCTCTTGAAGACTAGTTTCTGTAGCCATTCTGTCAGATGTTCAAAATCATATCTTTTATGCTGTTTTTGTTCATAATGAATTCTTGTGCAGATATAGACTTTGTACTTGACATGATTTTACGGTTCTGTCAGATATTGTTCATGATCATATCTTTCAGGCTATTTTTGATAACGAGCTCTTGTGCAGATTTGGTACTAGACATAATGTTACGGTTTAATGAAAACAGGTCCGTCTTTTTGCCAAAATGATGTCAGTATTAAATGTGCTTGAATTGTCAAAATAGAATGCATTTTCATCTTTAAACGTGTAATCTTGTTGATGCGTATTGTTGTTGTAAATAGTGATTGCGCTTTAATAAATAATGCTGCTTTAAACTGTGTTTTCTTAATGGGGACAGTAACCAAATTCAACTTTTATGAACATATATATCGCTGTGCAAGGACTGCGACTAGTATTATGTGTTTTTCTTCGTCATTCACATTACCTCTGTTTTCTGATTTAGTGAGCTGATCAGATTTTATTTAACAGAGCTATGGACTCTAGATCTGATACCAAATGCACTATTTTATGAATATACATTTTGCTGTGCAAGTTCTTCGACTGGTATACGTGGGGTTTTTTTTCATTGTCGTTCACATTACCTCTTGTTTTCTTAATCATTTCGTGAGCTGGTCAGTTCATTCTACGGAGCAGTGGACACAAGATCTGATATCTTGAGTTCAGTCTCAGCCAGAAACATTAATTCTTCTGATTCCCGCACCCTATCCACCAACTTATTCCTTTGATTCCCTCATCCTATCCACCAGTTTCCTGCAGGAAGCTGGTGGATAGGGCGAAAGAGTCAAAGGGTTAATTTATTTTGCTATGCTAACATCGATGACAGTGGAGGGTGTAGTGGACAGGGTTAGGGTGTAAAAGGGTTAAAAACTGGTCTGTTGGCTGCCCGTCTTAATGTCTCTATCATTCTAGTGGTGTCAGCGTGTCCGACTGCGACAAATCCCTCTTGATCAAACTTTAGACTCCAGACTGATTGTGATGTCATGAATCAGCAACGCGAGTTTATGTAATGAGCAGATTATTCATTCCACTCTTTCCGTAGTGTGATGTTTGTTCTTGACAAGAAAAGGGTAATAAACAATAAGTTAAGTTGAAAATATATAAGCGAAGTCGAGCTTTGTGTGTGTGTGTGTGTGTGTGTGTGTGTGTGTGTGTGTGTGTGACCTGGCTGGAAATTTCCTGTTTTCTATCACTCGCTTTGTTTCTTCTGCCTTGCCCCTTGTGTTGCTTTGTCATCTCGTCCTATCGTTTTCTGCCTTGCTAGTCCAGTCATCTGTGTGTGTTGTGTAAAGCCTTCATTAATTTTCTCAGGATTATCAGGGTTGATAATCGGTTACCTGCTTTAACTCTAAGGAAATGTGATATGCAGAAGCAATTTTAGGCAGTTCAGGCGAGTTTCATATATTGTGTTTTGGTGTGCTTAGTTATGTATTTATTTTTCGAAACTCCCTGGTGATGAATTGGGCGGAATGGTCAACACCAGGGGCGTGTCTTTAGATTAGTTGCATGAATGTATTGATATAGGTACTTACTTTTTTTTTTACCAGGTCTTTTTGTTTTTGTTTTTGTTTTTTAGGGTTGGGGGGGGGGGGGGACGAGGTGTTATGTGTGTTTTGAGATCGTCTTAGTCCTGATATGGCTGTGCGCAGTCGGCTGTGCTTTAAGTATTGGTAATGATAATACTAATTGATTGATCAAGATGGCTGATTCTTATATTAAATAATGATAATAATAATAATAATTGATTGTTCTTGATGGCTGAACGTTATTCAAGATATCTATAATGTGTGTCGCTTTAAAGTTTTGTCTTCTTTTTTATTCAGTCTGTGATATTTTGATGTGCACACGTGAAGGTTTTCTTTGAGGTAGCATTCCAAAGATGTGTTACCTACGGCCTCGTCAGTATTAGAACAAAGGCTATTTCACTTGGTATACGTTGCATTCCGTCCACTTTTTGTGTGCTTTTTATCATGACCATTGTGTTGTTGCAAGTATCCGGATAGATGTTTACTAGTGTGTGTGATAGAGCGGCATTATTTATCTATGTATAGCAAGTGCGTAAGTCTCTACTCGTGGTTTATTTGTTTGCATATTTATTGCAGTTTTGAATAATATTGATAGGTTTTAACTGGGTGTATTTAGTAGAAGGGCGTTATATGCACAGCAGCTGTGTAAGTGCCTACTCTTTGTTTGATTGCATACTTATGGCAGTTTAGATAATACAGATAGCTTTTTTTTTTGGTTGGGAGGGGGGGAGGTGTTCAACAGAACGGCATCAGTTTATCTATGCACAGCAATTGTGTAAATATCTATTCTTAGTTGTTTGGTTGCATATGTATAACAGTTGAAATAATATGGATAG
Organism: Monoplex corrugatus; assembly: GCA_030674185.1. Taxonomy (NCBI): domain Eukaryota; kingdom Metazoa; phylum Mollusca; class Gastropoda; order Littorinimorpha; family Ranellidae; genus Monoplex; species Monoplex corrugatus. The sequence goes on along the minus strand of CM060315.1, from coordinate 14,225,917 downwards.
GTCTATAGTGGGTATGTTAAGTAGAACGGCATAAGCTTATCTAAGCGCAGCAGCTGCGTAAATATCTATTCTTACTTTGTTTGGTTGCATACCTATGGCAGTTGAAATAACATGGATAGGTTTTAGTGGGTGTATTTAACAGAACGGCATCAGTTTATCTATACACAGCAATTGTGTAGATCTATATCTATTCTTACTTTGTTTGGTTACATGCGTATGGCAGTTGAAATAACATGGATAGGTTTTTAGTTGGTCGTGTCAAATAGAACGGCATAGGCCATCTATGCACAGCAGCTGTGTGTCTGCTCATGCTTTGTTTGGTTGCATTTTTATGCAGTTTGAATAATACAGACAGCCTTTTGTGGGAGGAGGGGAATTTAAGTAGAACGGCGTAAGTTTATTTAAGCACAGCAGCTGTGTATCTACTCTTTCATTGTTTAGTTGCATATTTATGGCAGTTTCAATAATACGGATAGTCTCTTAGGGAGGGGGGGGGGGGTGTTAGTAGAACGGCATAGGTTTATCTAAGCAAACAACTGTGTAAATCTGTATTCTTACTTTGATTGCATATGTGTGGCAGTTGAAATAATATGGATAGGTTTTAATTGGATGTGTTAAATAGAGCGACATTGGCCATCTATGCACAGCAGCTGTGTAAGTGTCTAGATCTACTCATGGTTTGTTTGTTTGCACATTTATGGCAGTTTGAATCATGCATACAGCCTTTTATAGGGGGGGGGGGGGGGGAGGGGGTGTTAAACAGAACGGCGTAAGTTTATCTAAGCACAGCAGCTGTGTGTCTATTCTGTTTAGTTGCATATTTATGGCAGTTTGATTTATACGGATAGCCTTTTAGGAGGGGGTATAGTAGAACGGCATAGAGTTATCTATGCACAGCAACTGTGTAAATCTCTATTTTTACTTTCTTTGGTTGCATATGTGTGGCAGTTGAAATAAAATCGATATGTTTTAAGTGGGTGTGTCAAGCACAACGATTGTGTACATCTCTATTCTTGCTTTGTTTCATTACATATCCATGACAGTTTTTATTATTACAGATAGATTTTTAATGGGGTATGTTTAGCTGAACGGCAGTTGTTATTCATGCACAGCGCTGTGTAAATCTCAATTCTTGCTTTGTTTTGTTGCATATTCATGACAGTTCTTATTATTACAGATAGGTTTCTAGTGGGGTATGTTCAGCAGAACGGATTTGCTATTTATACACAGCGACTGTGTAAATCTCAATTCTTGCTTTTTTTGTTGCATTATTGGTGACAGTTTTGTTATTTACAGGTTAATTTTTTTGTGGATATGTTTAGCAGAAACGACATTTGCTATTTATTACACAAACGACTGTGTAAACTCTCTATTCTTGCTTTGTTTTGTTGCATATTAGTGACAGTTTTGATTATTACAGGTTAAGTTTTTAGTGGGGTATGTTTAGCAGAACGACAATTGCTATTTATACATAACGACTGTGTAACTCTCTATTCTTGCTATATTTCCTTGCATAGTTTTGACAGTTTTAATGATTACAGTTAGATTTTTTAGTGGGTATGTTTAGCAGAACATGCTATTTATACATAACGACTGTGTAACTCTCTATTCTTGCTATATTTCCTTACATAGTTTTGACAGTTTTAATGATAACAGTTAGATTTTTTAGTGGGTATGTTTAGCAGAACATGCTATTTATACATAACGACTGTGTAACTCTCTATTCTTGCTATATTTCCTTACATAGTTTTGACAGTTTTAATGATAACAGTTAGATTTTTTAGTGGGTATGTTTAGCAGAACATGCTATTTATACATAACGACTGTGTAACTCTCTATTCTTGCTATATTTCCTTGCATAGTTTTGACAGTTTTAATGATTACAGATAGATGTTTTAGTAGGGGTATGTTTAGTAGAATGGCATTTGCGATATGCATAGCGACCGTGTAAGTGTCTACCTTTGATTTGTTTGGTTGCATATTTGTGGGTAGTTTCTCATCCTATTTTATTTTATACCATGATTAATTCTGTTTGGACCCGCTTTTGCACGGTCGTCATGACTGTGATTCTCTGTGTGTTTTGATTCTGTCTTTCATTTTTTATTGGCGACGCACTGATTTCTGTTCAGTTTGAGGGGTATGATGAACAATGAATATGAATCGCTTTTGTATAGGAGTGTCAATAAATATTGAGGTATCAGTCTGTCGGTCTTTTTGTTGGTGTGTGTGTTTGTGTGTGTGTGTGTGTGTGTGTGTTTGTGTGTGTGTGTTTGTTTGTGTGTGTGTGTATTTGTGTGTGTGTGTGTGTGTGTGTGTGTGTGTGTGTGTGTGTGTGTGTGTGTGTGTGTGTGTGTTGGGGTGTGCTGCGTCCCTTTAACACGTAGATGTGATTATTCTCTCTCTCTCTCTCTCTCTCTCTCTCTCTCTCTCTCTCTCTCTCTCTCTCCCTCCCCCGCTCTCTCTCCCTCTCTCAGTCTCACTCTTTCTCTCTTTTCTCTCTGTCTGTCTCTCTGTCTTCTATATATCTCTCTCTCTTGCTCTTTCTCTCTCTCTCTCGCTCTCTCTCTCTCGCTCTCACACATACACAGACACACACACACACACACACACACAAACACACACATACACACACACAAATAACCCTTCTACACACACACGCACACAAACACACACAAATAACCCTCCTACACACACACACACACACACACACACAAATGACCCTCCTACACACACACAAATAACCCCCCTACACAAACACACAAATGACCCTCCTACACACACACAAATGACTCCTACACACACACAAATGACCCTCCTACACACACAAATAACCCTCCCACACACACACACGAACACACACACACACACAAATAACCCTCCTACACACACACACACACACAAACACACTCACAAATTATTATTATTATTATTATTATGAACATTTAGTACGCCTAATCAAATTAATGCCCTAGGCGTTTACAATGGCAAAACATATAACCAGAATCACAAGCACACACACACACGCCCACAGAAGCACCCACACACACACAAACACACACACACACACACACAAACACACACACAGCATGACATGCAAATACAATGACACATTGACACTAAGACACTATAATGTCACCATTACATTACATGGGGGGAAGGGGGCAGAGATTACCAGTTTTGGGAAACAGGTGAGTTTTGAGGGAGCGTTTGAATGTGGACAGAGAGGGTGAGTATCTAAGAGAGCGAGGTAACTGATTCCAGATGGTTGGAGCTTGATAGGAAAAAGAACGCTGCCCAAACCTTTTAGTGCGGACTATGGGGATACTATAGAGACGGGTATCAGATGAGGACCGCAAAGCTCGAGATGGCGTGTAGAGATGTAACAGATGGGTGAGATACAAATAACCCTCATACACACACAAACACACAAATAACCCTCCTACACACATACCCAGACACACACACACACACACACATAACCCTCACACACACACACACACACACAGGGACACACACACATACACACACACACACATACACACAGGGACAGACACACACACAGGG
>CM060315.1:14209853-14212353 GCA_030674185.1 Monoplex corrugatus | reverse complement strand
AAGTGGGAAGAGAGAAAATACACGATAAACAGAAACAAGCATAAAAATCATGAGAGACAACAATAAACAGAATTCAGCAAATTAACAGAGAAATAAGAAAAGAAAAAAAACTTCCAGAAAAATGCCTGTATTTTCCAGTAAAAGACCAACTTTAAAAGAAGCATTAATTCCTTTGTTTTCTTTCGAAAGAGACGGCAAGCCTGATAAATCCACGTCAGCAAAGTTAGAGAAACGTCTCCGTCTTTGTCAAACACCAGACATATTAATGTCTCTGGCATTTCACAGTAAAGAGTTTAGAGTATAATCAAGAGAGATTCATTGCAAACGGACGATTCCATATGCGCTCCACACAATCTGCCATACTTATATCTGGCAGACTTCCAGTGCCCTGCACAAAAGTCTATGCTCTGACAAGGGTTTTAAATTGGAAAGGAATGGGGAGGAGGGGCCTGACTCTATAAAACACTAAGCTGATGCCATCAAAATGACTGGAGCATTAAGATGTGTCGTGAACAGGCCTGTTGTTATACTGGTGGGCTGGGATAGGACTCCAGATATCGGATTTTGAGTCTACGGATAAAAAACAAAAAAAACAAAAAAAACACACACACACACACCACACACAACACACACACACACACACACACACACACACACACACAACACACACACACAGAGAGAGAGAGAGAGCGAGCCAGCGAGCGAGCGAGAGAGAGAGAGAGAGGGGGGGTGAATGAGAGAGAGACAGAGACAGACAGAGACAGAGAGATGGATATAGGGAGAGATAGGGAGAGAGAGAGACAGCGACAGAGACAGACAGACTGAGAGAGAGAGAGAGAGAGAGAGAGAGACAGACAGACAGACAGACAGACAGACACACAGACACACAGACAAACACACAGACAGACAGTGGATCCCAGAAATCCTCTGAAAGACAGCTTGGTGATGTGTCATCCAGTCAGTGTGTGGAAGCGGATAATACAACAGATTAATGACTAAATGGTAGTGGGTTCGAACCTTTTTAAGTCCTGCTCATTGCAGGATATTTCAGCCACCGACCAGCTTATCCATAACTGGGCCAGCGTTGCGGGATCATAGAGACGACTTGGCACCACACAGTGACTCTTATTTACTTTCTGGATACGCAGAAGGTTTTGCACAGCCTGGGAAAGTTTTTCAGATGATTGCTGGCACATTTGGGTGGAGCGCATACGGATTGTCCGACCGTGGCGAACCCCTCCTGAACACACTCCAAACTCCACTGAGAGGTTTGCTAAAACAACAACAACAACAAAATTCCCGTACCAACACAGCAGGTGTCTGTATCTCTGTGAACTTAGATGCACTATGAAAGAAAGCATAAATCGGCGTCCTGTCACGCAGTCTAAGTTCTCAATGGGACTCCATAGCATTATCACTATAGCATGTGTCACAACTACAGTGTGAAAGATTGTCCCTGATCATCTGGCGCTTCATGTGTCCAGCTCTTCGTGGTGACCTCAGTCTGGATATGTCTGGACGTGTGTTGGAGACGTCCAAGTCAGTGGAGTGGGGGAATGAACGAAAAATGTCTACTATTAACAGTGTTTGTGTTACGCTCTTTCGTCCTGTAAAATGTGTAATGTGCAGTGAGTACGAATTAGCTTAGATGATAGCGCTATATCAGAATGATGATGATGGTGATGATGATGATGATGATGATGATGATGGTGATGATGATTGTGATGGTGATGGTGATGGTATGATGATGATGATGAATATGACGATGATTATCATCGTCATTATGATTATCATTATTGTATATGTAATCAGTATTTCTGTTAGTTGTAGTATTAGTATCAGTGCTGTGATTATCATTCTCATTATCATCGTCATCATATCATTGTCATTATTATTATTATATTGAAATTTTTGTTCTTCTTCTTATCATCATCATCATCATCATCATCATCATCATCATCATCATCATCATCATCCTTATCATCATCATTAATAGTAGTAGTTGTAGCAGTAGTAATATTCACTACTACTATTATTATTGTCGTTGTTATTGGTAGCGGTAGTAGTAGCAGCAGCAGTAGTAATAGTAGTAGTACAGCAACAGCAGCAGTAGTAGTAGTAGTAGTAGTAATAGCATTGTTATCATTATTATTGTCATTGTTGCTAATATCATCATCATCAGCAGCAGCAGCAGCAGTAGTATAGTAATATAATAGAAGTAGTAGTAATAGTAGTAGGAGTAGAAGTATAAGAGTAGGAGAGTAGAAGTAGTAAGAAGTATAGGAGTAGGAGTAGTAGAAGTAGTAAACGTATCTTTGCTATTATTATTATCATTTCAAAATGGGTAGAAAAAATTCTGGAGGAATATTTGACTGTGAGCCCATGCCAAACTTGTTAGTGTCTATGTTATCCTCACAAATATGGTGGACATTGCCATGGAGATAGGTCAGACACAACAAGAAAGGGTGATGAGTAGAAAGCATAAAGGACAGAGAGAGAG
>CM060315.1:14204853-14207353 GCA_030674185.1 Monoplex corrugatus | reverse complement strand
TCATAGAGAAAAAAACGTCATCAGGGCACAGAATTTAAATCCTAGGGATGACATCAAAATCATAGGACAAAAACGTCATCAGAGTATGGTATTGAAGATCGTGGAACGGACATTAAAATCAAAGGGCACAAACGTCATCAGGGCACGGAATTTACGTTCTTGAGACGGGGACATCAGAATCATAAAGAAAAAAGCGTCATCAGGGCACGGAATTTAAATCCTAGGGATGGACATCAAAATCATAGGGCAAAAACGTCATCAGAGTACGGATTAATCCTGGATGACATCAATCTAGACAAAACGTCATCAAGTATGGATTGAAGATCTTGGAAGACATTAAATCATAGACAAAAACGTCATCAGAGATGGAATTGAAGATCTTGGAATGGACATTAAAATCATAGGACAAACGTCATCAGAGTATGGAATTGAAGATCTTGGAATGGACATTAAAATCATAGGGCAAAAAGCGTCATCAGAGTATGGAATGGAAGATCTGGGAAGGGACTTTAAAATCATAGGCAAAAGCGTCATCAGAGTATGGAATTGAAGATCTTGGAATGGACATAAAATCATAGGGCAAAAAGCGTCATCAGAGTATGGAATTGAAGATCTTGGAATGGACATTAAAATCATAGGGCAAAAAGCGTCATCAGGGCACGGAATTGAAGATCTTGGGATGGACATTAAAATCATAGGGCAAAAAGCGTCATCAGGGCACGGAATTGAAGATCTTGGGATGGACATTAAAATCATAGGGCAAAAAGCGTCATCAGGGCACGGAATTGAAGATCTTGGGATGGACATTAAAATCATAGGGCAAAAAGCGTCATCAGGGCACGGAATTGAAGATCTTGGGATGGACATTAAAATCATAGGGCAAAAAGCGTCATCAGGGCACGGAATTGAAGATCTTGGGATGGACATTAAAATCATAGGGCAAAAAGGGTCATCAGGGCACGGAATATAAATCCTAGGGATGAACATAAAATCATAGGGCAAAAACGTCATCAGAGTACAACATTTCTTGGGAACTGCACCACCAAAAATGAAGAAAATGGCGAAAAAAATTGGGACCAGAGTCTAAAAAGCAAATGTTGTGAGCTGTAATTATTTCCCCCGTAAAACATCCACACACCTTTATGGAAACAAAAGCCAGGTTTTTGTTTGTTTGTTTGTTTGTACAATTCTTGTACTCAGACTGACTCAGTCGTATCAGTCCTGGGCATTGAACAAACCACCTGAGACAAAGATCACAACTTGTAAGCTGAGAAATTTGAGCATCTAGTCACAACAGGAAAGCTGGAGGGGAAAAAAGAGCAGCAGGTAGACCCAGAGATAAAATATTGATCGGACTTCCAGAGTGGTTGAGGACAGAGAGGGTGGAAGATGTACTTGCAGCGACACGGGATAGATTCGCATGGAGGGCCATGATCGCCAACACAATGCAACACCCTCAACGACGCATGCGTGAAACAGATGAGACTCCACTGTGTTGTCCCAGTCTGTCCAATGAGCCCATAGCACGCTGAACTCTGGGTAAGAGCTGGTTAAAAGAAGAAAAAATCCAACAGTGATATTTTAAGGGAGAGATAAGAATTCGAACCCACAACCTTCCAACCAGTAGTCCGTTGAGCTTACCACTACACCACAGCGTCTGGTATATGTATATTTTCGCCAAGTTCGTTTCTGTATATGTATAGCTTCGCAAATCTTTCTATTTTAAATACTTTCTTTTGATTTTTCCGGATAACGTATGCAGATTTTTCCGGATAACGTACCAGGCATGACTCTTGTATTGCCATGGGATCTTTTACCTATGCAGAGTGCAAAATACACACGAAAGCTCAGTTCATTGTTTCATCAGAAGAAAAAAACAATCGCACAATATGTATAGCTTCGGAAATATTTTTAATTTTAGTAGATCTGGATTTTCCTGTAGAAGGTACTAGGGATCAATAATTTCTTGCCATGGATCTTTTACCTCTGCAGAGTGCATGCACGTTGTTCCATAAAAAATCAAGTGCAAAACCCCCCCCCCCCAACTAACTGACTAACCAATATAACTAACTAACTAACTAACTAACTAACTAACTAACTAGCTAGCTAGCTAACAAACAAACAAAGAAACAAGCAAACAAACAAATAACTAAATAACTTAATAAATAGATAAATAAACAAATAAAATACAATAAAGTATTTTGATAATACCACTCAAAGTTTAGCAAAGGGCAAAAAATTCCCTGTCCTATCCAAGATTCGAACCGGGGACTCACCATGTCCCGAGGAACCATTCTAACAATTAGGCAACCTCTTTCGTTTTTCTTTCTTTCTTTTTTTAAGTTTTCGATTGCGAGCCACCCGTCGAAGAGCTTCTCCTGAAATCCGCCCAGGTGATACCGTTTACCTGCAACTAAACAATTGCCTTCCATCTTCGCTCTCGTCTCAAAATACGGCGATGATAAAGCGTTAATAATTACAATACAGTGTTCAGTTAATA
>CM060315.1:14197353-14199853 GCA_030674185.1 Monoplex corrugatus | reverse complement strand
CATGCCATGCAGTAGGGCGTATTTCAGCTTATGCTGGGGCTGACCTATCATCATTATTGATATTGATGACTTGCAAGGCCAGCCCTCTGGTGCCACACACAGCAAATCAATCAACCTCAGTATCTCAGTTGAGACAAAGAGGACAGAGAGAGAGAGAGAGAGAGAGAGGAGAGAGAGAGACAGACAGACAGACAGACAGACAGATAGACAGAGACAGACAGACAGACAGAGACAGAAACACAGAGAGAGACTGAGTGCAAACTTCAGACTTCAGACACAAAGAGAGTAGCATTAAGTCCCATAGGAGTTGTCTTTCAGCCAGTTTTTGCTACTCTACGTAGAAAATATTAGCACATAAAAGAATGAACGATAACAATCTCTACACACAAAATATAAGCATATAAAAGAATGAACGATAACACACGAAATGGGCGGGGGGGGGGGGGAGAGAGAGAGACATACAGACTATACAGACAGACAGAGAGAGAGGGGGGAGAGAAGATAGAGAGAGAAAGAGAGAGATAGAGAGAGAGAGAGAAGAAAGAGAGAGAGAGAGAAAGAAAGAAAGAAAGAAAGAAAGAGGAGAGAGAGAGAGAGAGATACAGACAGACAGACAGACAGACAGAGGAGAGAAAGATAGAGAGAGAAAGAGAGAGAAAGAAAGAAAGAAAGAAAGAGAGAGAGAGAGAAAGAAAGAGAGAAAGAAAGAAAGAAAGAAAGAAAGAGAGAGAGAGAGAGAGAGAGAGAGAGAGAGACTTCAGACTTCAGACTTCAAAATACTTTATTATTCAGAGATAGTAGCTTTAAGTCCCATCGGACCTGTCTTACGGCTAGTTATTTCTACTCTGCACACAAAATATGAGCACATGATAATTGAACTGTAACATAAAACGGAAGAGAAAGAGGATGAGGGAGAGAGAGAGGGGGAAAGACAGAGACAGAGAGGCAGACAGAGGGAGACAGAGACAGAGAGGCAGACAGAGGGAGACAGAGAGAGACATAGACAGAGATAGAAACAGAGACACAGAGACGCAGAGAGAGAGAGAGAGAGACAGAGACAGAGACAGACAGACAGACAGACAGAGACATAGAGACAGAGACAGAGACAGAGAGACACAGACAGATAGAGGTGAACAGAATGAGAGAGAGATCGTGGAGGACGAAAGAAAAACTAGAGAGAGGAATACAGAAGGAAAGAGAGAGGGGGGCGAGAGAGAGGAGAGAGAGAGAGAGAGAGAGAGAGAGAGAAGAGAGAGAGAGAGAAAGAGAGAGAGAGAGAGAGAGAGAGAGAGAGAGAGAGAGGAGGAGAGAGAGAGAGAGAGAGGAGTATTGGTTGGGAAGACATGAAAAATAAAAATAGTTAAAGTGCAGATAAGAGCTGCGAATTTAAGAGAAGATCAATTTTTACGAATTGCAGCTTACTGTCTCTAAAGATCAAGTGTCAAATACAGAACCCGCTTGTTACCAGATCTACACGTCTCTTTGGAAAGTGCACAGACGGGTGTAATTGCAAGACAGCCGGATATCCATGTCTTTATTTGTTTTTAATTTTTCTCCACAAATTTGCCGTGTGAAGCTGGGCTTGCCCATAGTAAGACCATGGCATCAGTCTCGCCACGAAGATTGCTGTGTGCAGAACAGTAGGAGGTAGTCCTGTGTGCCCTGCTTGTACTGCTGTGAGACCTGGATTTCCTGCCAACGACATATTCAATGCTGGAACTGTTCCACCAAACTTATTTGTGCAAAATCTGCAATAACACGTGGCAAGATCGAACGTCCTACCTTCAAGTTCTGAAGAAATGTGGCTTGCCAATCATAGAATGTTTACTTAAGCGGCAGATGCACATTAGAAATATCCAACAACACTGGCCAAAATAACACCACATTGAAGAAAACCACAAGCGTTCTTACCCACAAGTTCTTACACTGTTGTATGTATGCGAAGCGTGGACAGTCAACACGCAAAGCCAGAACAAGATTGAGGCAACTAAAATGTGCTTTCTATGAAGAATGTTAAGAGTTCTATGGACAATGAAGAATACAAATGAGACCGTCTCGAAAGAGGCAAACACAAAAGGAACATTAACGAAGAAAGTTAATAAAAGACAAGCAACACATACAGGATAATTTATGAGGTAAGAGAAATTTGAGCACTTAGTCACAGCAGGAAAGCTGCAGGGGGTAAAAGCACCAGGTAGACCCGGGGAGAAAATATTCGATGGGTTTGCAGAGTGGTTGAAGACAGAGAGGATGGGAGATGTACTTGCAACGACAAAAGATAGGTTGGTATTGAGGGCCATGATCGCCAACGCCATGCAGCAGGGCACATGATGACAATGATGGCTCACAAAAGAAAAGCTGGATGGAAAAAGAGCACCAGACAGACTCAGGGAGAAAATAGAAAATACTGGACGGATTCACGGAATGGATGTAGATAAAGAGGGTGGGAGACATACTTGCAGCGACAAAAGATAGATTTTTATGGAGTGCCTTGATCACC
>CM060315.1:14187353-14192353 GCA_030674185.1 Monoplex corrugatus | reverse complement strand
CAGCGCAGCGCGTAGTAGTGTGACAGCAGCAGCAGAAGTAGTATGACAGCAGCAGCAGCAGCAGAAGTAGTAGTGCAGCAGCACAGTAGTAGTATGCAGCAGTGCAGCATGTAGTGACAGCAGCAGCAGAAGTAGTAGTGACAGCAGCAGCAGCGCAGAAGTAGTAGTGACAGCAGCAGCAGCAGAAGTAGTGTGCAGCGCAGCGCAGCAGTACTAGTAATGGCGCAGCAGTAGCAGCAGTAGTAGCAGTAGCGGTAACACGCAGCGCAATAACAACAGAAAAACTTTTTTTTATACATGGAAGATGAAGAGAAAAAACAACCCACCTTTAAAATCTCCTATATGTATTAATGTGTTCGGGTTTCTCTCCATATTATTGTACTTTCTCAGTTCGAAAATATGGAATGTTTGGTATCATCTGGAGAGAGTTCTGTGTGTCTGTCCGTGATAAAAAGTGTTTTAAGACAATTTCTTTGCTAGCTGAATCAAAGGCGGAAAGCGTTGAGTAATCGCGAATGCATTTAAGTTTGGAAGCCATGGCGCTAATGTCAAGGTCACTTGGAACAAAAGGCACCTAAAATCAGCTCGTTTTAAGAAGATATGTGAACAGCATTTTCTAGAAAAAAAATCTGATATTATTTACATTACATCTTTTTGCTTCACGCCATGTTATATTTTATCTGATGCTTTTAGAAAATTACAGTGACCTTGAAAAATACAAAATCCGGATATTGTGTAATTTTTTGTATAAAAAGGGAGATCACTAGAATGGCTTGACATCTTATTTTTTAAAAAAAAATCATTTTTTAATTCATATTCCACGTCAGCACTCTCCTCAAATGGTAAGACCGACGTATTTTCTTGTCTACTTGTTTTTGTTCATCTTGTTCTACTTCTTGTTCATCTTGCTCTTGTCTTTTTTCTTCTTCTTCTCCTTCTTCTTAGCCTCCTCTTTATTCGTCTGGAGCACATTTTCTTCTTTAAAGGGAGGCCGCAGAAGAAATATCGACGAGAGCATTGATTTTACTCAATGTTAAAATGCAGAAGAAGCTCTCTAAGATTCCACATCGTGAAAGGCTGCCATTGACTAGTAGCGGATTTCCTTTACCATCCCCTTTCCTTTTTTTCTAAATACCCCAACCCTCCCAAATTTTTTCAAATAACAAAATTATTCGATATTCACCGGAGAGATGCATTTCTCTATCTGTCTGTCCATCAGTTAGTAGAACGCATTTCTCTGTTAGTTGTCCATCAGTTTAGATGACGCATTTCTCTGTCTATCTATCATTTTAGTTGTCCATCAGTTTTGATGACGCATTTCTCTGTCTATCATTTTAGTTGTCCATCAGTTTAGATGACGCATTTCTCTTCTGTCTATCATTTTAGTTGCCATCGGTTTATATGACGCATTTCTCTATCTATCTATCATTTTAGTTGTCCATCAGTTTAGATGACGCATTTCTCTGTCTATCTATCATTTTAGTTGTCCATCAGTTTAGAAGACGCATTTCTCTGTCTGTCTATCATTTTAGTTGTCCATCAGTTTAGATGACGCATTTCTCTGTCTATCTATCATTTTAGTTGTCCATCAGTTTACATGACGCATTTCTCTTCTATCATTTTAGTTGTCCCTCAGTTTAGATGACGCATTTCTCTGTCTATCTATCATTTTAGTTGTCCATCAGTTTAGATGACGCATTTTCTCTATCTATCATTTTAGTTGTCCATCAGTTTAGAAGACGCATTTCTCTGTCTGTCTATCATTTTAGTTGTCCATCAGTTTAGATGACGCATTTCTCTGTCTATCTATCATTTTAGTTGTCCATCAGTTTACATGACGCATTTCTCTGTCTATCTATCATTTTAGTTGTCCATCAGTTTAGATGACGCATTTCTCTGTCTATCTATCATTTTAGTTGTCCATCAGTTTAGATGACGCATTTCTCTGTCTATCTATCATTTTATTTGTCCATCAGTTTAATGACGCATTTCTCTGTCTGTCTATCATTTTAGTTGTCCATCAGTTTAGATGACGCATTTCTCTGTCTATCTATCATTTTAGTTGTCCATCAGTTTAGATGACGCATTTCTCTGTCTATCTATCATTTTAGTTGTCCATCAGTTTACATGACGCATTTCTCTGTCTGTCTATCATTTTAGTTGTCCATCAGTTTAGATGACGCATTTCTCTGTCTGTCTATCATTTTAGTTGTCCATCAGTTTAGATGACGCATTTCTCTATCTATCATTTTAGTTGTCCATCAGTTTAGATGACGCATTTCTCTATCTATCATTTTAGTTGTCCATCAGTTTAGATGACGCATTTCTCTGTCTATCATTTTAGTTGTCCATCAGTTTAGATGACGCATTTCTCTGTCTATCTATCATTTTAGTTGTCCATCAGTTTAGATGACGCATTTCTCTGTCTATCTATCATTTTAGTTGTCCATCAGTTTAGATGACGCATTTCTCTGTCTGTCTATCATTTTAGTTGTCCATCAGTTTACATGACGCATTTCTCTGTCTATCTATCATTTTAGAGTTGTCCATTTTTTAAAGACGCATTTCTCTGTTAATTCATTTTCAGTTAGTCCATCAGTTTAGATGACGCATTTTCTCTGTCTATCATTTTAGTTGTCATCTGTTTAGATGACGCATTTCTCTGTCTATCATTTGTTGTCCATCATTAGATGAGCTTTCTCTTCTTCTTTTAGTGTCCATTCATTTAATGTCCATTTCTCGGGATCTATCTTTTAGGGTGTCCGCAAGAGTTAGATGACGCATTTCTTACTTCAATTTTAGTTGTCCATAGATTTGTAGGATGACGCATTTCCTTATCTTCCTTTTTGTTATCCATCAGTTTTAATAACGATTTCTCGATATTCACGATTTTAGTTGTCCATCAGTTTAGTAGACGCATTTCTCTTTAGTTGTCCATCAGTTTAGATGACGCATTTCTTGTTAGTTGTCCATCAGTTTAGATGACGCATTTCTCTTCTGTCTATCATTTTAGTTGTCTATCAGTTTAGATGACGCATTTCTCTGTCTATTAGTTGTCCTCAGTTTAGATGACGCATTTCTCTATCTATCATTTTAGTTGTCCATCAGTTTAGATGACGCATTTCTCTTCTATCATTTTAGTTGTCCATCAGTTTAGATGACGCATTTCTCTGTCTGTCTATCATTTTAGTTGTCCATCAGTTTAGATGACGCATTTCTCTCTATCTATCATTTTAGTTGTCCATCAGTTTAGAAGACGCATTTCTCTGTCTATCATTTTAGTTGTCCATCAGTTTAGATGACGCATTTCTCTATCTATCATTTTAGTTGTCCATCAGTTTAGATGACGCAATTTCTATCTATCATTTTAGTTGTCCATCAGTTTAGATGACGCATTTCTCTGTCTTCATTTTAGTTGTCCATCAGTTTAGATGATGCATTTCTCTGTCTATCTATCATTTTAGTTCTCCATCAGTTTAGATGACGCATTTCTCTATCTGTCATTTTAGTTGTCCATCAGTTTAGATGATGCATTTCTCTGTCTATCCTATCATTTTAGTTGTCCATCAGTTTAGATGACGCATTTCTCTGTCTATCATTTTAGTTGTCCATCAGTTTAGATGACGCATTTCTCTGTCTATCTATCATTTTAGTTGTCCATCAGTTTAGATGACGCATTTCTCTATCTATCATTTTAGTTGTCCATCAGTTTAGATGACGCATTCTCTGTCTATCTATCATTTTAGTTGTCCATCAGTTTAGATGACGCATTTCTCTGTCTACCTATCATTTTAGTTGTCCATCAGTTTAGATGACGATTTCTCTATCTATCTATCATTTTAGTTGTCCATCAGTTTAGATGACGCTATTTCTATCTATCTATCATTTTAGTTGTCCATCAGTTTAGATGACGCATTTCTCTATCTATCTATCATTTTAGTTGTCCTCAGTTTAGATGACGCATTTCTCTATCTATCATTTTAGTTGTCCATCAGTTTAGATGACGTATTTCTCTGTCTATCATTTTAGTTGTCCAATCAGTTTAGATGACGCATTTCTCTACTATCATTTTAGTTGTCCGTCAGTTTAGATGACGCATTTCTCTGTCTATCTATCATTTTAGTTGTCCATCAGTTTAGATGACGCATTTCTCTTCTATCTATCATTTTAGTTGTCCATCAGTTTAGATGACGCATTTCTCTGTCTATCTATCATTTTAGTTGCCCATCAGATTAGTGACGCATTTCTCGTCTATCTATCATTTTAGTTGTCCATCAGTTTAGATGACGCATTTCTCTATCTATCATTTTAGTTGTCCATCAGTTTAGATGACGTATTTTTTGTCTGTCTATCATTTTAGTTGCCATCAGTTTAGATGACGCATTTCTTATCTATCATTTTAGTTGTCCATCAGTTTAGATGACGCATTTCTCTGTCTATCATTTTAGTTGCCCATCAGTTTAGATGACGCATTTCTCTATCTTCTATCATTTTAGTTGTCCATCAGTTTAGATGACGCATTTCTCTGTCTATCTATCATTTTAGTTGCCATCAGTTTAGATGACGCATTTCTCTATCTATCATTTTAGTTGTCCATCAGTTTAGATGACGCATTTCTCTACTATCATTTTATTTGTCCATCAGTTTAGAAGACGCATTTCTCTATCTATCATTTTATTTCTCAACAAGAAACACCACGAGGGTGCGGATGAGACCCGGAGCACCAATGCCTCGCCGCTATTGGGATATTCACCTCCCAAGCTCCCGACGCCATTCGATAGTCATTTCTTCAAGCAAAGAGGGGGCTGTCCCTGCGCTGCATGACCCGTTCGGACCCAGTCATCAGTTACCTTGTTTACAAACCGAATGGCAAGGTAGGGAGATGACAAACCCCGGGACATAGCCACACAACGTGCACCAACCAGGTGCAGCCCAGCCCCTGGACCAAGAGATAACGGAAGACACCTCTCTCGCCCCACTCTGGTCTTCATCTCTCTTTC
>CM060315.1:14174853-14182353 GCA_030674185.1 Monoplex corrugatus | reverse complement strand
AGGTAGTGAGTGAGAGAGAGAGAGAGTGAGAGAGTGAGAAGAAAGAAACAGGGAGGGAGAGAGAGGGAGAGAGAGTGAAGGGGAGAGAGAGAGAGAGAGAGAGAAGAGAGAGAGAGAATACGGAATTTATTCAAGTAAGGGCCATCGCCCATTCGAAGCGAAATGAACAACGATAACTTAAGATACATTTATAAGCATGACATTAAAAAAGAGCAGCCACGCAAAATAAAACGAAATGCCAATGGCATACGCACAGTATGAAGACAAAGCACAATAATGCTTATTCATGGACATGATAGACTGTCGTCTGTTACATGCTTAATATTGATGTAAAGGCAGATTTTTCAAAACGTCTTCATTTTTGAAGGGATATGTGCGTGTATATATATATATATATATATATATATATATATATATATATATTGGAGAGAGAGAGAGAGAGAGAGAGAGATAGAGAGAGAGAGAGAGAGAGAGAGAGAGAGCATGTTATTATCAAGCCATTTGGGACGATCATTACTTGAAACTAATGTCGTCTTGTTCAAGTTTGTTCAAGAGTTTAAGAGGGATTTATTATCGTGGGCAATTCCATACGCGCTCCACTCAGATCTATCAGTGACAGTCTAGCAGATTCAGCCTGTATAAATCCCTATGCTCGGCAAGATCTTGGAATAGAAACAGGCGGGTGAGCAGGGGGACGTACGGGAGACTTAACTTCGTCAGTTTCAATTTCAGTGTTTCAAGACGACGTCTCCGCGCTCGGAACGAATTCTATGTGATCTAACGTCACAGTTGCCATGTGTATTGTGATCATGGCACAAGCCTTAAAGCCTGCACATAAACCCACGTCGCAGGTGCCATGTGTATGGTGTTCATGACACAAGCCTTTAGCTTGCACATAAACCCATGAGCTGGCCAGGTCTTAAGGCCCTACCTAGCCTATGTTTTACATAGTCTATATTTTATACTGGTATTGTATCAGCCTATCGTCCCTGAGCTGACACCGCTAAAAGGACTCAAGGATGAACAGCAAGCAGACATGTTTTTATGTTGGAGACTGAGATTGAACTCCAGACACCAGATTTCGAGTCCCCAGCCTTCTCGAACAGTGCGGGCTAGTTTGGGGAGCCATGAACTCAAGATCTGATATCTTGAGTTCAATCCTAGCGAACAACATTAAAAACTGCTGGCCTGTTGGCTGCCCATCTTACTGTTTTCATTATTCTGGTGGTGTCAGCTTAGTGTTTGATAGGTCCCTTCTCCCCTTTCCTTGTTTCAAGACCTTGCCAGCGAAAAGGGTTTTGTGCAGGTTCCGGAAATCTGTCAGATAATTGCTGGTGGATTTGGGTGGAGCGCATATGGAGTTGTCCGAGCGCAGCGAATCCCTCTTGAAATAACTCCAGTAAGTCAGCAGTGCTACACAACCGGCGTAAGACTGTGGCCCCATTGAGGATGGAACCCACGACCTGTGTGTATCAGCATGGCGCTTTAACCAACTGAGCCAAAGGGACCTAAAAGCACGTGTGTTATCGGTATACCTTGCCGTATCGGTATGTTTCGTTGAAAATAGCATACACAATAATATCTGTGAAATCTAAAGGTAAACATTTCGATATATTCCTTCGGAACATTTTAA
Organism: Monoplex corrugatus; assembly: GCA_030674185.1. NCBI lineage: Eukaryota > Metazoa > Mollusca > Gastropoda > Littorinimorpha > Ranellidae > Monoplex > Monoplex corrugatus. Next base: position 14,180,720 of record CM060315.1, on the reverse strand, counting down.
CATGTTTATATAACGAAAAGTAAAAGGTCACAATTAATTCATAAATGTATTTCTTAAAACAAAATTCCTTAATGCAATTTGGCCTCCTATCTCGACCTACTTTTGGTTTCGTCTGCTTTTACAAGGACGTGATACAGTTTTTTGCACCTGCCAATAAATTATTTGCAGCCATTCATCGTGTCTGTTGACAGTCTTATTTCAATCTAATCTGCACTAAATCTTTTTAATTTATTGTATATGAGTACGTTTGTGGTGTTTTTAAACCGGAGAGAATGTACATGACGTATTAATTGAAGTGTATAATTTTTTTTGGCATGGCTATGCGGTTGGCTGACCACCGCTGCCAGTGATGAAATACATGCAACAGGTCCAGTTTATGCTCATCTTCCTTAACCCTTCTTGTCAAATACACACATGTGGCTCCAGGAATGCACTAGGCCAACGAACGCTAAATGCTCCTGGGGGAGGAGTTGTTTGTCGGGATGTGTGAGCTGAAAAACACCTGCTTCCATACCCATACGGCCAAGTGTACCATTAAATTAAGGCGTTAACTCACGTGCAACGCGACAGCGAATCATGCCCGGGTCACCCGCACGGCAGGTGATTGTTCTCTCAATGGACCACCGCGGTGTTGTTGAAGATCTGTGGGGCATAACACATTTCCTGTTGTGAACCAACGAGACAGGAAGTGATGTACATGTAAGGTGATACGGTCAGAACCACAGACACCTTATGTTAAGAACGCTCGTCATTCCGTGGCATTCATCCCTTACCGTGGTGGTACGTGTGATAGTAACTTCATGAGTGACGTACAGTGCCCAAGAAAGGAAGTTACAGTTATTTGTGCTCCGATAGTGAGGGATGTTGATAACTTGCCGTGATCTGTGTTATGAGCAACTGTATATCCCGATATTCAAGTGTTTTAGGACGTTATGAGTTTTTCAAGTGTTTTGAGACAGTTTAGGGTTTTTCACGGTTTTTTTTTCTTTTTTTTGTACATTATAAGGTTTGTTCAAGTGTTTTTGGCATAAGTATTTCAAGTGTTTATACGATTTTCAAATGTTTTCCAAGACTTTTAAGGCGTTGTAAGTTTTTCAAGTGTTTCGGGTGCATTGAAAGTTTTTCGAGTGTTTCAGGACATCATAATTTTTCAAGTGTTTTGGGGAATTACAAGTTTTTCAAGTTTTTTTGACATTATAAGATTTTCAGGTGTTTTGAAGCATTATAAGTTTTTCAAATGTTTTGGAGCAGTGTAAGTTTTTCAAGTGTTTTAGGATAGAATTTTTTCCAAATGTTTGGGAGCGTTATGTTTTTCAAGTGTTTGGAGCATGGTATGTTTTTTCAAGTGTTTTGAGCAAATTACACTTTTTTTTCGTTGTTTCTGGCTTGATAAAGTTTTTTTTTTTTTCAAGTGTTTGGCATTGTAAGTTTTTCAAATGTGTTTGGAATTATAAGTTTTAAAGTTGTTTGGCATTATGATTTTTTCAAGTGTTTTTGCATCATCGTTTTTCAAGTGTTTTTGTATTTTAAGTTTTTCAAGTGTTTTTGGGGCGTTGTAAGTTTTTAAGTGTTTTGACATTGTAATTATTCAAGGTTTTGGGGCATCTGAATTATTCGGTGTTTTGGCATTAACGAACTTCAAGTGTTTTTGAGCATCAAGCGTTTTGAACATTATGCATTATTCAGGTCTTTTGGCATTATGCATTATTCAGGTGTTTTGAGCATTATTCATTTTTCAGGTGTTTTAGGCATTATAACTTATTCAGGTGTTCTGGGCATTACGCATTATTCAGGTACTTTGGGCATTATCATTATTCAAGTGTTTTGGGCATTATGCATTATTAGTGATTTTGGGCATTATCAGGTGTTTGGGGCATTATGCATTATAGGTTATAATATAAATTGTATATGCTATGCTCTCTATAATTTTCCATTGCTTTATCTGCTTTTATTGCTTTATTGTTTTTATTCTTTCTCCCCATTTATAGCCATGCGTGTGTTGTTGTGTGTTTTGTGTGTGTGTGCTGTGTGTGCAGTGTGTCGTGCGTGCGTGCGTGCTGTGTGTGTCTGCTTCAGCGCTTAGATTTGATTTATCAAGATTTTGGCGCTACATAAAAAAATAATATAAATATTGTAATTAATTATAAGTGTTTTGGGCATCATACATTATTCAAGTGTTTTGGGCATTATGCATTATTCAGTACTTTGGGCATTATTCATTATTCAAGTGTTTTGGGCATTATGCATTATTCAGGTGTTTTGGACATTATACATTATTCAAGTGTTTTGGGCATTATGCATTATTCAGGTGTTTGGGGCATTATGCATTATTCATGTGTTTTGGGCATTATGCATTATTCAGGTGTTTTGGGCATTATTCATTATTCAGGTGTTTTAGGCATTATACTTTATTCAGGTGTTCTGGGCATTATGCATTATTCAGGTGTTTTGGGCATTATACGTTATTCAGGTGTTTTGGGCATCATACATTATTCAAGTGTTTTGGGCATCATATATTATTCAGGTACTTTGGGCATCATACATTATTCAAGTGTTTTGGGCATTATGCATTATTCAGGTGTTTTGGGCATTATGCATTATTCAGGTGTTTTGGGCATTATGCATTATTCAGGTGTTTTGGGCATCATACATTATTCAGGTGTTTTGGGCATCATATATTATTCAAGTGTTTTGGGCATCATACATTATTCAGGTACTTTGGGCATCATGCATTATTCAGGTGTTTTGGGCATTATACATTATTCAGGTACTTTGGGCATCATGCATTATTCAGGTGTTTTGGGCATTATACAGTATTCAGGTACTTTGGGCATCATGCATTATTCAGGTGTTTTGGGCATTATACATTATTCAGGTACTTTGGGCATCATGCATTATTCGGGTGTTTTGGGCATTATACATTATTCAGGTACTTTGGGCATCATGCATTATTCGGGTGTTTTGGGCATTATACATTATTCAGGTACTTTGGGCATCATGCATTATTCGGGTGTTTTGGGCATTATACATTATTCAGGTACTTTGGGCATCATGCATTATTCGGGTGTTTTGGGCATTATACATTATTCAGGTACTTTGGGCATCATGCATTATTCGGTGTTTTGGGCATTATACATTATTCAGGTACTTTGGGCATCATGCATTATTCGGGTGTTTTGGGCATTATACGTTATTCATGTGTTGTGGACCTTGTACTTGATTCAGGTGTTTTACGCATTATGATTTATTGAGATGTTTTGGGCATTATACGTTATTCAGGTGTTTATATGGGCATTATGCGTTATTCAGGTGTTTTACGCATTATGATTTATTCAGGTGTTTTGGGGATTATGCATTATTCAGTTGTTTGGGGCATTATGCATTATTCAGGTGCTCAGGGCATGATGCACTATTCAGGTGTTTTGGACATGATGCATTATTCAGGTGTTTTGGGCATTATGTATCATTCAGATGCTCAGGGCATGATGCACTATTCAGGTGTTTTGGACATGATGCATTATTCAGGTGTTTCGGGCATTATGTATCATTCAGATGCTCAGGGCATGATGCACTATTCAGGTGTTTTGGACATGATGCATTATTCAGCTGTTTTGGGCATGATTCGTTATTCAGGTGTTTTGGGCTTTACGCATTATTGAGGTGTTTTGTGTATTATACATTAGTCAGCTATTTTAGGCATTATGCATTCTGCTGGTGTTTTGGGCATTATGCATTCTTCAGATGTTTTAGGCGTACTTCATTATTCAGGTGTTTTAAGCATTGTGTATTCATTATCCAGGTGTTTTGGGCATTATACATTATTTAGGTGTTTTAGGCATTATGCATTTATTATTCTTGTGTTTTATGCATTATGCATTATTCAGCTGTTTTGGGCATTATGCATTATTCAGGTGTTTTGGACATTATACATTATTCATGTGTTTTGGACATTATGCATTATTCAGGTGTTTTGGACATTATGCATTATTCAGGTGTTTTGTGCACCATGCATTATTCAGGTGTTTTGGGCATTGTTGGTTATTTAGGTGTGCAGGGCATAATGCTTTATTCAGGTGTTTTGGGCATTATGTATTATTCGTATATTTTGGGCATTGTGCAGTATTGAGATGCTTGGGGCATTGTTGGTTATTCAAGTGTTCAGGGCATAATCCATTATTCAGGTGTTCTGGGCATTACACGTTGTTCAGGTGTTTTGGGCATTATGCATTATTCAGATGTTCAGGGCATTATGCATTATTCAGATGTTCAGGACATTATGCATTATTCAGGTGTTTTGGGCGTTTTACATTAATTCAGTAGTCTGAGGCCTTGTTCAGGTGTTTTGGGCACAATGCACTTTTTAAGGGCTTTTTGGGGGGGAGGGAGTAGGGGCATTATGAATTATTTAAATGATGTGGGCATTATGCGTCCACCTCATCTTAGATTTCTTTCCATCCTTTGTTCAGATGTTTTGGACAATGTACGTTTGTTGCACTTTAGATTTCTTTTCATATTTTTATCAAGATTTTGCGCTATATAAATATTGTAATCATCATACTTTATTCACACACTCATGTGTTTTTACTGCATTAATCTATTGGCATGTCAATCCTCCCCCGCCTTCCCATTCCTTTTCTGTAACAAATATTTTTTGAAAGCACATGAATTTTTTGCGTTGAATGCATGAATTTCTTCTCTTTAACTTCGTCTTCTCCTTTTTTCTGCTTGTTAGTTTTAATATTCTTTGCCAAAGGTCTGAAATATATAGAGGGTTGTGGTTATAGTTTTTACAGTTGACAACAACTCCTCAACAAATGTTTTATAATTGTTACTTCAGAGAGGAAAAAGGAGAGGAAAAAAAAAACAGTATGGAAAAAAAGACACAGAAAAACTACAAGAAGCTAAAAAAAAAGAAACAAACAAAAATTCAAAGAAAAAATACACCCCTTAAACTAGACTTTGAAAACTAAGCATTGAAATCAACTTTCTTTATAAAATCAACAGACAACAACAACAATGTCAAACCTTAATAAAATCAACAGACAACAACAATATCAAACCCTAAAACACACACAGACACAGACAGATACAGACACACCACAACACACAACACACACACACACACACACACACACACACACACACACACACACTGGAACACGCACACACACACACACTGGAACACGCACGCACGCACACACACACACACGCACACACACACACACACACACACACACACATACACACACACACGGGAACACGCACACACACTCACACAACACACACACACACACACACACACACACACACACACACACACACCACACACAGGCACACACAAACACACACATACAAACAAACACACGCACGGACGCACTCACGCACACACACACGCTCACATACACACATCACACACATACACTTACACACACACACGCACGCATGCACACACACACACACGCGCGCACACACACACACACACACACACACACACACACACCACACACACACACACACACACACGAGTGTTTTCCAATATTTTAAAAAGAAAAGTTCTCCAGAACTTTCGGACAAGGAAGCAGCCGTACAGTGTGTAGATGACGACTGTAGTTCGTCCGATGTAGTGTGTGTGGTGTGTTGTTTTGATGCTGTGTGTGTGTGTGTGTGTATGTGTGTTGTGTTGTGTGTGTGTGTGTGTGTGTGTGTGTGTATGTGTGTGTGTGTGTGTGTGTGTGTGTGTGTGTCGTGTGTGTGTATGTGTGTGTGTGTGTGTGTCGTGTGTTGTGTGTGTGTGTGTGTGTATGTGTATGTGTGTGTATATGTGTGTGTATGTGTTGTGTGTTTGTGTATATGTGTGTGTGTGTGTG
>CM060315.1:14149853-14159853 GCA_030674185.1 Monoplex corrugatus | reverse complement strand
TGATTATAGATCGGCAATCAGAAACGGCAGTTCACAATGACATTGAGCAATTAGCATTTCAAACATGGATAGCTTGGTTTATTGATTTTGTTATTGTTATTGTAGTGGCTGGGGATGAGGAGGGTGGGGGAGATGCTAGGGGCAACAAGAGATAGAGATGGTTGGAAGTCCATGATCGCCAACGCCATGCGGCAGGGCACCTGATGATGATGATGATAATTGTTACTGTTGCTTAAAGTCAAGCCGAGTGTGCAGAGCCAAATCAGGGTAAAAGCGATCCTAAAAAGTACACCAAACCTCACCGGAAGAAGAAAAAGAATACATGGAAAATAAACTTATGTACACATATCAATGCATTTGCGCACTCAGTCCAAGGATATGCCCCTGGCATAGACCACTATCGTCCAGTCTGTGACTTGACGATAAAAGAAAAGAAACCCATACATACACACACACACACACACACACACACACACACACACGTACACTCACACACACACACACACACACACACACCACACACACACACACAAACATCAACAACAACAGCAACAACAAACAAACCTGTATAACCAAGGACACCAAATTACACATAAAAACAGGCCTAAATTACCAAAAATTGCTTCTGCACATCACAGTTACCTAGCGACAAAACTGAACATAACGTACCCAGTTATTAATCAAAGAAATGACATAAAGCAAAGGAGCCAGGAGAAAAAAAGATGAGAGAGACAGAAGAGGAAATTTCTAGGTGAGGATAATATTTGTACTGAAAGAGCTTCCGGCATCCCCACGAAGGAGGATAGGTTGGGTGAATAGAGAGCTTCAAGGCTGGGTCCCCTTTTTGACAGGATGTCTTCATCAAACGTGACCGGGGCCGACACAACCTGCCATCGGTGTACACCTCACTTATTCAGTCGCACTGTCGTGAGTTCGCTCACGGCGGTGCGCACTGAAGCCAGTTCTCAACCCAGCAGTTTCGCTGAAGAAGTCGGCCGGATCGCCGATGAAAGATACGCAGTAAGTAGCTTATGTCACTGAGAGACAGGTTCAACCAGGTAGCCATTATGTCTTCATCACTTATCTACAGGCGCCAGCTGCACCCGGGAAGTTTGTGACTTGGGATGCGAAAGGGTGGGTACATCCCTCAGATCGCTGTCAGTAGCAAGAAACTCTGGGTAGAAGAGCTGGACAGCAGTACGGTCCTCAGAGGAGAAGCCCTCGTCAAAAAAGTGTTTCGCCCTTTTAAACTCCTTTTATTTTAAGAGGCCAGGCCGCATCCTGGTGATAATTCCTGAATGCTGTTCTGCTGTCGCCATTTTTCATCAACATGGTTTCGAACTCGCGTCTCCAAGGTGGGCAGGAGTCTCAAGGTTAGGTTACCATTGTGATGGATGTCGTTACCACTTAGCCATAGGAGTCAGCTGTTAGACCCAGGGAGAGAATGCTGGACGGACTTGCAGAGTGGCTGGGTATGAAGAGGGTGGGGAGATGCTGGGGGCAACGAGAGATAGAGATGGTTGGAAGTCCATGGTCGCCAACGTCATGCGGCAAGGCACCTGATGATGATGATGATGTATGTACGGAAATTGTAAGCGTTAGGAAGTCAACGTTTTCATTGTCCTCCACCAGATGAAGCTGGAACTCCTTTCAGCTGCTTCTGCCATTGCCTTTAGAGCTCTGGTCCCGTAGTAATAAATAATAATAATAATAATAATAATTACAATATTTATATAGCGCAAAATCTTGATAGAAATCAAATCTAAGCGCTGAAAATAGTAGTAAAATAAATAAACAAATAAATAAATGAATAGATAAATAATGAATAAATAAATAAAGAAAAATGAGACTGTCTCATGAGGTCGTAAGCAGATGTGCCTACAACCCTTGCTCCAACCTCTATGACGAGGAGTTTGGTTTGAAACCCGAATTTCACGAAGCTGATAGCTAGACTGGCACGCTCCTGTCTTCCAGACGTTTGCTTCTTCCGTTCTCTTTCCTTACGGCACAGCGAGTCCCAAATAAATGGGGTGATGAAGCTGAAGGCATACCCACCAGCTGATTCAAGATTGCGTTTGGCACTCTTGCAAGCTTTTGCTTTAACCCTTTGACTCCTACATCCTATCCACCAATTGCAAAAACTTAACCCTTTGACCCGCTCACACTCTCCACCAGTTTCCTGCAGGAAGTTGGTGGATAGGGTGAGTGAGTCAAAAGGTTAAGTATTTTTTTTGCTAGCATGGTTGACAATGCAACATGCTGGTGGATTGTATAAAAGTGTATCATCATCATCATCATCAGGAGCCCTGCCACATGGCGTTGGCGATCATGGACTTTCATCTGTCTCTATCTGTTATTGCCACAAGCATCTCCTCCACCCTCCTCGTCTTCAGCCACTCTGCAAGTCCGTCTAGCATTTCTTCCTGGGTCTACCTGGTGCTCTCTTTTCCTCCAGCTTTCCCGTTGTGACCAGGTGCTCCAAATCCCCCTTCCTCATAAAATGGCCTATAAATGTTGCCTGTCTTTTCCTAATCTTCCTTACGAATGATCTACTTGTGTCTGCCTCCATCAAGACTGTCTCGTTTGTTTTCTTTGCTGTCCATGGAACTCAACATTCTTCTTAGAAACCACATCTCGGCTGCCTCAGTCTTGTTCTTGCTTTGCTTGTTGACTGTCCACGCCTCACATCCGTACAACATTCAAGAACTCTCTTCCTGATGTTAGTTGATACGCATTTGTTGGTAAGAATATTTGTCATCTTTTGAATGCTGTTTTGGCTTGGCCGATTCTGCCGGCTATTTCCGATGTGCATCTGCCGTCTGATGAAATGACCGTTCCCAGGTATTTGAACTTATTAACTGTGTCAAGGTTGTGCCATTTGCTGTTATTTTGCATGAGGGGATTTCATGTTTTTTACTGATCACCATGACTTCAGTCTTCCTGCTGTTTAGTTCCAACCCCTTACTTTTGCTTTCTATTTCTAGTATATTCACAAGGTTTTGTAGGTCCCTTTCATTTAAAAGTGTAGGCTGAGTAAAAAATAGGCTAGGTAGGGCCTCAAGACCTGGTCAGCTCATGGGTTTATGTGCAGGCTTAATGTTTGTGCCATGATCACAATCACATGGCACCTGTGACGTTAGTAGTGTATATGGAATTCATTTCGAGCGCGAAGGCACCATCTTGAGAAACTGAAGCTGAAACTGGTGGGTGGGGCGAGGGAATCAAAGGGTTAAAAACCGCAGGATGTGTGCTGTTTGCTATGTGCAGAGGCGATCTGACAGACATAGTGGTTCTTTTACTGTTTTTAGTTCAGGATGTACATGGTTAGGCCCACATCCAGAGCTGACTCTGATCGCTTCCCCTCTCTCCCCGCCCCCGCCCCCCGCCCCGGTTCATGCCGGTTGCAATGGAGTTTGGTGGTCAGGAAGGGCGATAAAGATGTTCCCTTTGGAACCAAGCTCTTCTTTATGTCATGGTTATTTTGGGGAAGAAGTTATGTTCGTTGGAAAATCTATCCATTTGCTTTTAACGTCTTCTCTGTCTTATTTCGGTCAAGCAGGGGACACCTCTGGAGTGACACCGCAGATCCATTATACAACAAGTGCGTTTATTTGCTTAAGATAGAGAGCCTAGTGCGTGTGACGTGCTCTAATGTTTTTCCTTTCAGACCTTTTTCCATCATACCACTTCCCTCAATTTTCTAATGATACTCGCGTATATTGGCTGCCCTCTTAACCCCAGTGTTTATTCATTTTTTTATTTATATTTTCTTTCTTTCTTTTCTGTATTCCTTTTTTTTCTTTCTTCTTTGCTTTTTTCTTTCTGTCTTTCTATCTTTAAATCTAATAAAGCTCAGGGCTTGTGATTTGCTAAAACGTTCTCTTATAAGCAGTGCTTTTTCCAACATAATTAAGATCGTATGCAATGATTTTTATCTTTTGGAAAGTCTATCCATTCAACGGTCAGAGTCTGGAGTTTGTTGGCGAGGGATGTGTTTATCGCATCCACAACATTCTGTATTTGAAGAATAAGAACTGCGCAGCTATCAGATCAGTTTCAGTTTGCAGGAATCGAACTCCAGAATCAGAGTCTGAATCCACAGCTGTATCAGAAGAGCCAGCGGTACCACACACAACATACTGTTGACTTTGAAAATTATGGTCTGTTTGTTTGTCTTGATCATTGACCTGTTTTTGTAATGATTCTGTTGATCACTTCGTTTTGACGTCACGGTTTCTGTAGATTTATTCTACTTACAACCCCCAATCTTTCTGTTTCCTTTCTTTCTTTCTTTTTCTTCTCATGATATAATTTATCGAACTTGATACATGGGACTTGCTAACTTGCACCCACGCCAGAATAGCCCTCTCCTTCATTTTGAATCGTAAAGTAGAAGTTATAGAAAGATGTAAAATTGGTGTATACGGCATTACGTGTACAAAATGTTTACATGTGTGCACGAGTCTCTCTCTCTATCTATCTCTCTCTCTTTCTCTCCCTCTCTCTCTCCCTCTCTCTCTCCCTCTGTCTCTCTCTCTCTATCTGTATGTCTGTTTGTCTGTCTGTATATTAATGTATAGAATCGAATGCACAAGGTCGTGTGTGTGTGGTGTGTGTGTGTGTGTGTGTGTGTGTGTGTGTGTGTGTGTGTGCGTGTGTGCGCGCGCGCGTGTTCATGCCTTGCGTGACTCCATGCGATTGATTAAAGGAAGTATACTGATGTCTATAATGTAAGTAGAATCATATCCTTTGATTTGCGTTTTACCTTAAGGAAAACCAAGGGACGAAATATTGGAAATAACAAAATTTAATACATTTGTTGTGTGTGTTTTCTTGAATGAATCAATACATGTGCGCGCGCGCACACACACACACCCCACGCACACACACACACACACACAAGAGCACGCACACACACAAGAGCACGCACACACACCACACAACACATACAACACGCACAGACACAGACACATATACTTCTATCTATCTATCTAGCTAGCTAGCTAGCTAGTTACAAAGAGAAAGAGAGAGAATGAGAGAGAGAGAGATTGGGAGAATCAGAGAGCGAGGAGAGAGAGAGGGGAGAGAGAGAGAGAGAGAGAGAGAGAGAGAGAGAGAGAGAGAGAGAGAGAGAGAGTACATACTTTTCAGTCAGCATGATGACAATCTAACCCCTATCTAATCTGCTGCTTGAGTCTGCAGAGGTGCGAATCAACACCCTAGAACTTTTGTATACATGTGGCTTCCAGTCTACCCAGCTGTGATTGGCTACCTGACCTTCAAAGTTTCACAAGGTACAAGCAGCGAGGGACATGAGATAGGCACTGCCATCAAAATGCTGGCCCCATGAAAAGTCTTGATCTCTACCACCTCACTCCTCTACGACCTGAGGGTTATGGGACAACCCTTACCTTTTATCTAATCAATACTACCATTGAGCTACAACTGGAGAAGAAGCAACTAGCCCAAGGGACAAATTTGACATGGAATACCCCGTATTCCTTGCCCTTGTTAGACTAGCAGAGAGAATAAGATGAACAAAATGACAGCAACAGTGTCCCAGTCATCAAAAGGGGAGAAAGAAAGAAGAGAGAGAGAGTGAGAATGAGTGAGAGAGAGAGAGAGACAGAGACAGAGACAGAGAGACTGAGAAAGAGAGAGAGAGAGGTCGTTGCATGTCAGTTCCTTCCGCTTCACATTACTCGCTTCAGGGCAAGGAGGAAGGGAAGGTGGGGATGGAGAGTAAGGTACCCTTTGCGCTTTGTGTGGTGACACTGAGACAGTGTGGGTGGTGAAGTCGAGGGGAAGGGCGGGGTCGGAATCAGAGTCGAAGGAGAGAAGGGAAGGCTAGGGGATCAAACTGTTTCAATCAGTGTCATCCCTTTTCTCCCACCATGTCTGTTTTAACATGTAGCACACTCAAATCTTGTGAGAACAAGATAACCAATATTGGAAATGTAAAAAAACCCAACAAAAAACAAACAAACAAAAAAACAACAACAAAAAAACAACAAGAAAAAACAAGAAAAAGCAAGCAAACAAGCAAACAAACAAACAAACAAATAACAAACGAACAAACAAATCAAACACGTTGTTAAGCAGACAAACAATAAAAACCTTCACCAATTAAAAAAAAATCCCCAAAACCAAAGAAAAGACAACAACAACAGCTGCAACAACAACTGTAATAGCAAGAACAACAGAAATAGCAAAAACAGCAAAAAGTAACATGAACTTTATTCAGTCAAGTAGCAAAATTGAGAATATGATTTCGAAAAGGTTGCATTAAAATACATTAATGAAACACCGACACAGCACACAATGCGTTCGCGTATTTGTATAAAATGAATATATGCATTGTGCATATACCTTATGCTGAGACTGACATAAAAGAATACACCAAACAAAGAGAGAAAAAAAGAAAGAAACAAACAGACAAAAACCAGAAGAACAAGAAAACCAATGTAAGCGCGTATTTAACAAAACAAGACAAAACAAGCGCAAATTTTCGGCAAACCGTCCTTTGTCAAGCGCGAACGAACGGTCACAAACAGACCACAAACACCAAACAACGGATAATAAAAACAGGACTAAAAACTTCCCTGCCGCCTCGTCCAGTGGATAAAGAGGGACCAAATGACAAAATCACCACCGCCAACAACACACACAGAAAAAAACATTTAAACAGTCTAAAGAGTTAAAGAAAAACTAAATATCTATAGCTCTGTGTCGCAATTGGTGTGAAGAAATATAGCACAGTCTTACTTTCTAGGATAGCGGCATGTGAACATTTTGTTTTGTTTTGTTTTGTTTTTACATTCTGCCTTCATGATGGGGATTGAACCCCGAAATCAGTGAACTGTAATCAAGAGCGCTACTAATAAAAATGACAAAAGCTACCAGCACAAACCAAAAAAACCAACCACGCCATGTTGACGTACACCCCCCCCCCCTTCATTTGTGAAAAAGATGGTGTGAAGAAGAACAGCATGAAAGCAGCAGTATCCCAGTCCTCCTCAGAAGCAGAAAGAAAGAGGTCATTACAGCTCAGTCCTTTACCGTCACATTGCTTGCTTCAGGGTGAGACAGAAGATTTGGGGAGAGAGTGGGAAGGAAAGGGAGAGGTTGGGGACCATTGAGGACAGGGGCAGACAGTGTGTGTGTGTGTGTGTGTGTGTGTGTGTGTGTGTGGCGCGCGCGGTGTGTGTGTGTGTGTGTGTGTGTGTGTGTGTGTGTGTGTGGTGTGTGTGTGTGTGTGTGTGTGTGTGTGTGTATGTGTGTGTGCGTGTGTGTGTGTGTGTGCGTGTGTGTGTGTGTGTGCGTGTGTGTGTGTGTGTGTGTGGTGTGTGTGTGTGTGTGTGTGTGTGTGTGTGTGTGTGAAGGAAGAGTTGATGGATTGAAATATATCGATCAGTGTCATACTTTGTCCTCTCACCTCCCTGTTTGGTATTGATCTGAACTCCTTTACGTCCTAGTTTTCGACTTCTTTTATTTTTTAAGGTTTAATTAACTCTGATTCTGTTTCGTTCTTTTGGTTTAATCTCTCCCTCTTCCCCTTTTCTTTAAATGAGATTACATCACGTCGACTGGTGATACACACACAACACACACACACACACACACACACACACACACACACACACACACACACACACACACACGCACACACACACATATATATATATATATATGTGTGTGTGTGTGTGTATATATGAGTGTGTGTGTGTGTGTGTGTGTGTGTGTGTAAGTGTGCGTCTATGCGTGTATTTGTTTGTGAGTGTGTGTATGTGTGTGTGTTTTTGCGTGTGTGTCTGTGTGAGTGTGTTGTATGTGCGTGCGTGCGCGCACGTGTGTGTATGCGTGTTTGTGTGTGTGTGTTGAGTGCGTGTGTGTCTGAGTGATAGTGTGTGTATGCGTGTGTGTGTGTGTGTGTGTGTGTATGTGTGAGTGTAAGAGAGAGAGAGAGACAGACAGAGAGAGAGACAGAGAGAGAAAGAGGTAATTGCATCTGAATCCCTTCTGCTTCACATTACTACAATACTAGCTTCAGGGCAGGGAATAAAGAAAGGTGGGAATTGGGAGTAAGGTACCTTTCGCACTTTGTGTGGTGACGCTGAGACAGTGTGGGTGGAAAAGCCGAAGGGAGGGGAGGAGTGGAGTCAGGGGAGAGAAGAAGGAGAGGCTAGGGATTAAAATGTCCAGATCAATGTCATCCCCTTTCTTCCACTTTGTCTGTTTTTAATCCATACCACACTCAAATCTTGTGAGGACAAGATGATCAGTATTAGAAATAGAAGCAAACATCTAAACAAACAAAACAAACAAACAAACAAACAACAAAACCACAAAAACAAGCAAACAAAGAAAAACATCGCCCATTAAAAACTATCCAGAAACCAAAACAGCAACAGCAACAATAACAACATTAACAACAACAACAAAAACAGCAACAAGTTTATTCGGCTAGGTAGCAAAATTGAGAACATCATTTGGAAAATTTTCCATTAAAATACATAAAACATAAATGAAACACTGACGCATCACACAATCTGTTCATATCTTCATAAAAAAAAATTATGAATTTTGTGCATAGGTTGTGCTGAGACTGATACAAAAAGACTACACCAAACACAGAAACAATCAAACAAACATTACCCCCACCCACCACCACCAACAACAACACAAAGGAAACATTTAAGCAGTCTAAAGAGTGAAAAGGCTAAAATATCTATAGCTCTGTGTTGCAATCAATGTGAACCAAAAAAAAAATCTTACTTTTGAGGATAGTGGCATGAACACATTCATGCTTTTTGTTTTGTTTTCACATCCAACCATCATGATAGGGATTGAGCCCCAAATCTCAGAACTGCAAATGAGAGCACTACTAATTAAAACAACCAAAGCTACCAGCACAAACCAAGCAGCGGACCACGCTAAGTCAACATACATTCCCTTCCCCCCTCCTTTGTGAGAAAGACGGTGTGAAGAAGAACAGCATGAAAGCAGCGGTATCCCAGTCCTCCTCAGAAGGAGAAAGAAAGAGGTCATTACAGCTCAATCCCTTTACCGTCACATTACTTGCTTCAGGGTGAGACAGAAGACTTGGGGAGAGAGTAGGAAGGAAAGGGAGAGGTTGGGGACCATTGAGGACAGAAGCAGACGGTGTGTGTGTGTGTGTGTGTGTGTGTGTGTGTGTGTGTGTGTGTGTGTGTGTGTTGTGTGTGTTGTGTGTGTGTGTGTGAAGGAAGAGTTGATGGATTGAAATATATCGATCAGTGTCATACTTTGTCCTCTCACCTCCCTGTTTGGTATTGATCTGAACTCCTTTTTGTCCTAGGTTTCGACGTCTTTTCTTTTTTAAAGGTTTAATTAACTCTGATTCTGTTTCGTTCTTTTTGTTTAAATCCTTCCTCCTCCCTCCTTTTCTTTACATGAGGTTATTTAGATCGACTGGCAGGGTGTGTTTACACGTGCGCGCGTGTTTGTATGTGTGTGTGTGTGATATCTTATGAGTGTGTTTGTTTATGAGTGTGTTTGTTTATGTGTGTGTGTGTGTGTGTGTGTGTGTGTGTGTGTGTGTGTGTGTGTGGTGTGTGCATGAGTGATTGTGTGTGTATGTGTTTGTGTGTGTGCGCACGCGCGCGCACGTGTGTGTGTTAATGCGCGTGTATGTGAGTGTGTGTGTGTGAGAGTGTGTGTGTGAGAGAGAGAAGTAAGAGAGAGGGAGAGAGACAGAGAGAGAGAGAGAGAGAGACAGACAGACAGAGAGAGAGAGAGAGAGGAAACACTGCATACTTTTCAGTCTCCATGATGACAATTTCACCCCTGTCTAATCTGCTGCTTGAGTCTGCACAGGTGTGAATCACACCCATGGGACTTTTACATGTACATGTGGCCTCCAGTTACCCAGCTGTGGTTGGGTACCTGACCTTCCTCAAAGTTTCACAATGTATAGCAGCGAGGGATATGAGATAGGCACCACCTCCAATATGCCGGCCCC
>CM060315.1:14139853-14144853 GCA_030674185.1 Monoplex corrugatus | reverse complement strand
CTCTCTCTCTCTCTAACTGTGTTTCTCTCTCTCTGTTTCTGTGTCTATCTGTCTGTCTGATTGTCTCTCTCTTTCTGTAAGAGATCTTTGAACATCTCTCTCTCTCTCTCTCTCTCTCTTCTCTGTTCCCCTCTCTCCTCTCTCTCTCTCTCTCTCTCACTCTCTCTCTTTCTTACTTGAACAAACAGGCTAGTAATTAGATTCTTTCTTTTTTGTCTTTAATCATCTCTTTTCTTCTATCTGTCTGTCTTTATTTTTCTGTTCTCTTTTCCTCTTTTTCTATCAAATTCACGAGTAATTAAACATAAAATCATTCGGTTGGTCTATTATGTCTGTCTGTATGTGTTCATAATTGTTTGATCGGTCGAGTGGTTGGTTTGTTGGTTTTCTACCTCCCTCCCCCTCTCTCTCCCCCCCTCTCTCTCCTCCCTCTCTTTCTAACATTCAAACAGAGGAAACAGGGTAAAATCTGTAAAAGACAGGTCACACTGTCTTGGTTTTGAAGAAACTTGTCGAAATGGAATTAGAAAGAAAATGTTCAAAGAAGCTTTCCTTGAGTTGTGAAATAAAAATGACAATTTTCAGCGGGAATTGCTAACAAAAGCACAGCTGGATGAAGAATTTTCAATCAATCGTCTTTTCACACAAATTCACAAACTGGAAAACTATTTGAATATCACAGTTAAACATACTTCATGGATTGTCTAATTGTATCGCTATTTTGAGTAAACGAGTTGGGTACAAATAGAAGATGCAAAGACGACAAAAACAAGGATTGGCTATTCAGTCGAAGAACGCCAGAGGTTGAAAATATTTTTTTCTTATTAAATGTCCTATGATCAAAATATAAGAAAAAAAAAACAACCAAAAGCATCTAAACTGATGATGTTGAGACTAATGTAGGAACTGTACTTTCAAACCATGACAAAAAAGCATTGTTCAGATATCATGTTTTAAAGCTAGTCCTAGTTACAGTTTTAGGTTCACAACAAAGCAACGCTCCTGAAGTGAATAAGATTCTTTTTCTTCTGCTTCATTAGACTCTCTCTGTGTCTCTGTTTCTGTCTCTGTCTTGTCTGTCTGTCTGTTCTGTCTCTCTTTCTCTCTGTCTCTCTCTCTCTCTCTCTGAATCTCATTTTTGGTGTCATTTTGTTGATTTATTGACATCTATTTTCTCTGTATGTTTAGTTCTGGGCAGTTACCTTGATTTATGATAGCAAATGTCAAAAATGGCTCTAAGATAATAACTTGTACCATTCGAAAATATAATATTATCATCACTGATGCTCTTTCTCTCTCTCTCTCTCTCTCTCTCTCTCTCTCTCTCTCTCTCTCTCTCTTCTCTCTCTCTCTCTCTATCTCTCTATCTTTCTCTCTGTCTCTGTCTGTGTCTCTCTGTCTGTCTGTCTGCCTGTCTGTCTGTCTGTCTGTCTGTCTCTTTCTCTCTCTCCTCCCCTTTCTGGCTCGCTTGCTCGATCACTCGCTCTCGTCCCCTTTTTCCGCATTCCAAAACAACAATCTGAAAATCTGCCAGCCAGAACACTAACAGAGCACACAAACTAACAAGATGGAAAAAAGAGATGAGACGCAGAGAAATAAAAAGAAAGAAACAGAATCAGAGTTAACGAGGGTTTGAAAAAAAATCCGAATGGGAAATTAGCACGAAAAAAAACAAACCCGAGATCAGATCAATAACAGATCCAAGAGGTGGAAGAGAAGGGATGGCACTGATCGATACACTTTGATCCTTTCTGTAGCTTGCCTCCCCTGCTTGCTGCCGCACCGCACCCACCCCTACCCCCTACCCCCTACCCCTTAATTACCCCTGTTCCCCCTTCTCTCTTTCCTTCCTCATTGCCCCAAGACAAGTAACGTGCAGGGGAAAAAAGGGGATTGACATATAATGACCTCTCTCTTTCTCCTTCTGACGACTGGGACTCTGTTGCTACCATGATGTTCTCATTCACACCGCTGTTTTATGGTTCAAAACATCCATTCTTGTCTGATCATGGGACCGGGTTGACACTTGGATGGGTGACTGCCTGAGAACACCGGGTACAGTTAGCAATGTTTTGGTCCTGTTACCATAGTTCGTTAGAGCAACACGCTGATGACACAAGTCGGGGGTTCCATGCTCATGTGAGCCATAGTCTCTTTTATTGTTGTTTTCTTTTTGGAAACGCCATTTTTCTCCAACGCTGACATACCAGTGCCAGACATGGCCCTAACTAAAGCCCTCGAGAGAAAACTGGTCACCTGTGAAATGAAATGCCTGAGGAAAGCAGAAACAAGCAAGGCGGGACAAGATCAGAAATGAGGTGATACGAGACATGGTAGGAGCAACACCAATCCTACAACACATCGAACATATGAGGATCAAGTGGTTCGGACACCTCACACGTATGCCCCTAAACCATCCAGCTCTTCGGGCATACAACACCAGATACTCTGGCTGGAGAGCCAGAAGGAAGACCAAGACGACGATGGAGCGACTCCGTGGCAGACACCCTCAGAGCTCACGAGATGTCCCTTCTCCAGGCCCCGCCTTGCTGCTGACAGACGACTGTATCTCCCCGCGACGCCCACGGTACAAGCGGAAGGAAAAAGTAAAGTAAGTAAGTTCTTTTTGGAAGGGGTGTGTGTTTTTTTAAGCAGGTAGCGGCTGTTTGATAGAGTTGTGGACTCAAGGTCTCATGTGTCCAGTTCAGTACCCCTCTGCAACATAAAAGCCGGCTTGCTTACTGCTTATCACAATGCCTAGTTTTTCTGGTGGTGCTATCGCTTCTCTGTTTTTGGTCCACTCTCCTGGAACAAATTCCTCTCTCAGTCCGTCAGCAACTACTTTTGTCTCCTTCCAGTCCGCTCTCAAAACTCACCTTTTCTCCTCTGCTTAAAATCCTGACCTCACTCAACCCCCACTGCAGCCTGTCTCCACCTGGTGTGGAATCACATTGTAATATATATTGTATATAATATGTTTTCTATAATTTTCCATTGCGTTTCTTCTTTTTTCCCCATTTATAGCCATGTGTATGTGTGTGTGGTGCGTGTGTGTGCATGCGTGCGCATGTGTAGATTCAGTGCTTAGATTTGTTTCTATCAAGATTTTGCGCTATATAAATATTGTAATTATCATATCATCATATCATCATCATCATCATCTCATTATTATTATATTATTATTATTATCATATTCCCTCTCGTTTCCATTTCAAGCCTTGCCTACATATATTGTTCTGTGCAGGCCTAAAAAATCTTCCAAACACTGCTGACATATTTGGTGCAGAGCATATAGAATTCTACGAGAGAGATGATTCCCTCCTAAACTACAGATTCTAGACTTTTATCAGGCTTGGTGAGTGGAACACCCAGGCCAGATCTGCCCCCCCCCCCCCCCCCCCTAGTTTGGTCAGGCATTGTGTCTTGTTTAATTAATTCTGAGAGTTATATTAGTGGTAGGTAATCTTCAGGTCTTGGAAAAGTGTGGTTTGCCAGAATTTCTACTCAGTTGTAAGAAAATCTGGGAGAGCCGGACAGCAGAAGGTCCTCAGAGGATGAAACCCTCGTCAAGCAAATGTTTCGGCCTTAACTTCCTGACACTCTGAGGGGCCGGGCCACATCCAGGTCATGACTCCTGGATGCCTTCTGCTCTCGCCTTTCTTTATTCAAAAGCCAGCTTCGTCGGACAGGACATGTCCGTATGAAAGTAAATCACATCCTGTATTGAAAGCTGACACAAGGACACTATGATGATGGACACATGAATATTCTGAAGACCAGTCTCATTAGCTGCAGTTCAACACTTCCAGGTGGTAACATACGGCCACAACAGAATGAACTGGCGACAGCAGTGTATATGTAGGCAGGGCACAATTACGTTCGAACAGAATAGCACACAAAAAGCTGTTTCTTCACAGTCGTTAAAAACACATTCATTCCTTCGTTTATTGCAACTCTATTAAAAATGAAGTTTCTTTTTTACATTCAAGTCTTTAACCATCAAGCAGAAAGAATACTGAAATTGAAATAAAATGGCGATTCTTATCCGTCCGGAAGACGTACATGTCAGAACGAAGCAAATCATCGAAACTACCTGCTTGAGTATCGACACTTCAGCACAGTCACACAGATAGGCGTTCATTATCTACACACGCACGCACAATTTCATTTTATCAAAGCATAAGAAAGCATTTGACAGATACACGTATGCATGTCTGTATACACACACGCACACACATATGCACACACGCACACACGAACACGCGCACAGGCACACACATGCACACACAATCACATGCACACGAACATGCACACGCACACGCACCAAGCAGATAAGTAACTTAGCAGATGAACTAACCAGAGAGACAAAAAGGACAGAGTGTAAAAAATAAATAAACAAATAAATAGATAAAATAAAAACCAACAGAGACAAGGTATACTTTCGATCTCCCTTTAACACAAAAATTACAAAAGAAATTCCAGATTTTTGTATTCCTCAAGGTCAGGTTACAGTGGCCTTGAAAAGGTTTCAGAGAAAATTAAACTTGACGTGCGTTAATGGCAATCTGTCACGATAGTGACAACAAAATCTAGACACTTCCATAACTTTCCTCTCCCTTTCCTTCCCACTCTCTCCCCAAGTCTTCTGTCTCACCCTGGAGCAAGTAATGTGACGGGAAAGGGATTGAGCTGTAATGACCTCTTTCTTTCTTCTTCTGAGGACTGGGATACCGCTGCTTTCGTGCTGTTCTTCTTCACACTGTCTTTCTCACAAAGAAGAGAAGGGGAGATGTGTGTCCATCTAGCGTGGTCAGCTGTTTGGTTTGTGCTGGTAGCTTTTGTCATTTTGATAAGTAGTGCTCTCGATTACAGTTCTGAGATTTGAGGTCAGATCCTCATCACGATGGTTGAATGTGAAAACAAAACAAAACAAAACAAAAACATGAATGTGCTCATGCCACTATCCTAGAAAGTAAGATTTTGTTTTACTTCTTGTTCAC
>CM060315.1:14114853-14132353 GCA_030674185.1 Monoplex corrugatus | reverse complement strand
TCATAAAATGGCCTATAAATGTTGCCTGTCTTTTCCTAATCTTCCTTATGAATGATCTACTTGTGTCTGCCTCCATTAAGACTGTCTCGTTTGTTTTCTTTGCTGTCCATGGAACTCTCAACATTCTTCTTAGAAACCACATCTCGGCTGCCTCGATCCAATGCGGCGCGGAAATATTATCACTAATAAACCAACTTAAGTTCAACAAAAGCACACGAATGTACAAAAGTATACACAAATCCGCCTCAAAATATCTAACAAAACTGTTTATCCCAAACCGAACGCCCTAGATTCCTTTTCCAGGTCCCTTCTCTCGAAGACCATTTAGTCTCCTTGCTTTCTGAAGTCTTGGTTTAAAAAAATGGGTGGCGCTGTACTGCGGCGATGTGCTCTCAACAGGAGAGAGCAGCCCGCGTTTCACATGATAAATCCATTATGGCAAGAAGAAATGAATGTGACTGAATATGAATATGAATGAATTCACAAATTCAAGACACAACCTTTATCTTTCAAGACCAAGGTTAGACATATTCAAAACAAGCATCTATTTTTCTCGTACGTATGTCTGGAATATGTTACCCTCCTGCGTCAGTTCATGCACATCACCAGACAGTCTTCAACGAAAAGTTCATAAATGTCTCCTTGAAGTATCGTGAATAATTATTCTAATGCAAGTCCCTTTTATAGATTTTCAAACACTGTGCTAATATAACATTCAGTCAGCCATTTTTATCACACTTTCAGGCTATCGTCTGTCTTTGTCAGAAATACCGAATCTCTCTTCTCTCTTTTTTTTCTATTGATTTGATGTGATTGTTGTGTGTGTGTGTGTGTGTGTGTGTGTGTGTGTGTGTGTGTGTGTGTGTGTGTGTGTGTGTGTGTGTGTGTGTGTGTGTGTGTGTGTGTATGTATGTGTGTGTGTGTGTGTATGTGTGTGTGTGTATGTGTGTGTGTTGAGTTGGTTGGTTAGGATTTTTCTTAATCATGTGTGTAAAGTAGCAAGGACGAGCTGTAAGACATGTGCAATGAGACCTAATGCCAGTAGGAATGGGTAATGAAGTATTCTGAAGTCTGATGTACTGTTTCTTAAGTATAATGGATGCCTCAGTCTTTCTCATTCTCTGGTGTATTGTTTCTTAAGGATAATGGATGCCTCAATCTTTCTCCTTCTCTGATGTATTGTTTCTTAAGGATAATGGATGCCTCAGTCTTTCTCCTTCTCTGATGTATAGTTTCTTAAGGATAATGGATGCCTCAGTCTTTCTCCTTCTCTGATGTATTGTTTCTTAAGGATAATGGATGCCTCAGTCTTTCTCCTTCTCTGATGTACTGTTTCTTAAGGATAATGGATGCCTCAGTCTTTCTCCTTCTCTAATGTATTGTTTCTTAAGGATAATGGATGCCTCAGTCTTTCTCCTTCTCTAATGTATTGTTTCTTAAGGATAATGGATGCCTCAGTCTTTCTCCTTCTCTGATGTATTGTTTCTTAAGGATAATGGATGCCTCAGTCTTTCTCCTTCTCTGATGTATTGTTTCTTAAGGATAATGGATGCCTCAGTCTTTCTCCTTCTCTAATGTATTGTTTCTTAAGGATAATGGATGCCTCAGTCTTTCTCCTTCTCTAATGTATTGTTTCTTAAGGATAATGGATGCCTCAGTCTTTCTCCTTCTCTGATGTATTGTTTCTTAAGGATAATGGATGCCTCAGTCTTTCTCCTTCTCTGATGTATTGTTTCTTAAGGATAACGGATGCCGCAGTCCTTTTTATATTTTGTGATGTATTATTTCTTAAGGATAATGGATGCCTGAAACCAAGTGTTTCCTACTACGACTTCATTTATTTCTGCGCCCACTCAACACGTTTTTCTCCCCTTTTACTTTGCCTCTCTCTTCAAACAAATTCAGAGGTCTTTGGAAAATGTTGGAGACAGTGAGGAATAATGGACAAATTTGAAAAACTCGGTATATGAATCCTGCAAAGAAATCCTAAGAGTTGAAAGAACTAGACGACAACAGAAATGTAAGGCTTGATAGATGAACGGAGGAAAAGAAGCTGAATACCAAAAAGATCAATGAAGAAATCAGGAATAAGTGCAATGAAGCTTATGAAGCTCGGCTAAAAACCAGGTGCAAGGATACAGAAGACCGACACAAAACAGACCCTTAGTTTATGTGCTGAGAGGCTGAAAAATTGCTCACAGGAAAAAGGTATCCACATCAACTGGTTGCTTAGAATCAACAGCTTGTACGATTATTATGGACAAAGACAAAATGTTAGATAGATGGGGAGCATATTGAAGACTTTTCTGCCGATGACAGAAGGGAGGAACACACCATCAGAGAGAACTTTAAAGGACTACACATTATTTACGATTAACTTAGATCAGCGATGGAAAGGATAAAACAAGGAAAAGACAGTGTTGTTATACAAAGGACCACACAATATTACTGTATAAATGATTGAGGTTCTAGATGAATTTGGTATTGAAAAAGAAGCCCTCTTAAATAAATTCATGTTGTGAAAAATCCATACAGATATGTCAGTCAATTTTCTTTGGATTTCGAAAGAAAGCAGGGGCTTATAGAATGCGTACTCCATTGTACATCAGCTTGAGGAGTCATGTGACAAATATCCTATTAAGAATATTCATAATGAGACATGGATTTTTTACAAAAATAGCAGGAGAACAATGTGGATTTGGTCAAGGGAAAGGAATTGTTAATGTCACATATATCATAAGAACTGTCATATGAAGATCAGTTGAGTTTGAATAATGATTTCTATTCATGTTGTGTTGATTATACCAAGGCTTTTTGATCGATAAGGTACAAAGAACCGATCAACCACTAGAAAAATTCGATATTTATGGGAAAAAAAACTTTGAATAAAAAAGAATATGTATTGGGAGCAAACAGCAGCAAAGAGAGTAGAAAATGACATATATCTTATCAAATTATCAAAGGAAGGGCCGAGAAAGGGATGTGTTCTGTCACCAGATTTGTTTTCACAACGAAACCATCATGAAAAACATAGAAAAATGCCTTGGGATAAAGTTTAGAAGACAAGCGATAGACAGTCTTCATTATGCAGATGACACAGTTCTGATTGAAAGAAAAATGAAACAGGCATACAAGATCTTGTGAAGTAATAGAAATAAAAAGCAGAAAAAAGGGACTGGAGTACATAGTAAACAGACAGAAGCCATAATAATCAGTTAACAACATAAACATAATTACGTTTCAGCTGCATCAATCTTGTTGTGACTTTACCTGTTGGCTGTCCACGCTTCGTATCCACTTGATGGGACTGTATGAAATAAATCTGCCTCTGTGGTTTGTTCGCGAGCCGAAATGATGGCATGAACATAATAATACTGAAACACTGCACAAACGAGACAGAAACAAAAATAGATTTCCACTCCTCGGGAATTCAGCAAATTTAGAAATCAATACTCTGGAAATCAATAAAGAACTAGGCCCCTGCTTCATCATCACCTCTTTCCTATCACGCTTAAGGCAAAA
Organism: Monoplex corrugatus; assembly: GCA_030674185.1. Lineage (NCBI taxonomy): Eukaryota > Metazoa > Mollusca > Gastropoda > Littorinimorpha > Ranellidae > Monoplex > Monoplex corrugatus. The sequence continues at coordinate 14,128,831 of CM060315.1, read as the reverse complement.
CCATCGACTTTCAGAAGGTGAAGCTAAAATAATGACCTGGTTCTGATTATAGCTTTAACCCAGTTAGCAGAATGTTGAGAGTCTGCGAGCCCCGCAAGATGAAGAGCTGTGTGCTAATTGAAGGAGACTTGGGTAGCTATAAATAACCTATCTCAAACAACATCCACACCTCTCCCTATGACCAAAGTCATATTCATATCATATTTCATATTCATATTCATTATTTTGTCATAGTGGATTTATCATGTGAAATTCGGACTGCTCTCCCCTCTGAAATCGCGTCGCGCAGTGCAGCGCACCAACTTGTAGCTGAAATAACTTCTCAAAAATGTTCCAATAGTATATTCAATTTTTTTGTCACCAGTCGCTGTGGTGTAGTGGTTAACGCAACGGACTACCGACTGGAAGGTTGTGGGTTCGAATCCCCATCAGTACCTTTAAAAATCATTGTGGGGATTTTTCGGCTCTAACCGGCTCCTACCCAGAGAGTTGGGCGTGCTGTGGGCTCATTGGAAGACTGGGACCAAACAGTCGAGTCTCATCCACTTCGCAGATGCGTCATTGAGGGTATTGCTCAAATCTTATGACCAATACCACAGGTGTCGTATCTCTCGGGCCTGGTTGACACCAGGATATATTATGATAGTAAGCGTAGAGTACAACCCTGTCACGCTGTCTTAATCCTAGATGGAACTCCATAGCATCACGATTATCATCCACATCGACATCATCAACATCGCATAATAAAAAAAAAACTGTTTCAGCTTCTGTGGCCATTAAAGTGGCGTAGAAAATGGGACGAAAAAAAAGGTGAGCACAAAGGTAACCTCCTGAGTACAATGATCCTAAAAAAATATATGTAAAATAAATAAAAAATAAATCTTTTGGTTACCAGTCCCCTTTGAGAACGCGTTGCCGCAGTGCAGCGCCACCCAATTTTCTTTTTGACGAGGACTTCAGAAAGGCAAGATAGCTAATTGGCCTTCAAAAGTTTTTTTGGGGGGTTACTTGGGAAATCAATCTATCTATCCAACGTTCTATACTAGGACAGTCGGACAGATGCCCTGCTCTTTAAGATTTTCAATTGCCATTGGATCTTTGCGTGTTCAAGCCAAAAGACACACAGTCGTATCTGCCTTTGACTTATGTGCATGGTGCGTGTTGCAGAAACATGGGCTGTCTTGCTTTCTTTCTCAGAGTGCGGTGGTCCAAAGTAGGTAAATGTCGGGTTCCAGTAGGATAGTCCTGGGTTCGATCCTAGACACTTCTGCCTGGTGGGTCAATAGTGGAGATTTTTTCCGATCTTCCAGAGTCGGCATGCTGGTAATCCTACCAGAGCTTAAATGCCCTATCGTGTTCCAATAAAGATGACACAAATCATAACGATGAATGTGACATAATCAGATTTTAAAACAGTATAGGGTATATGGTATTATGTAGTATAGGTTAGGGAGAACCTCAGGACCTGGCCAGCTCGTGAGTTTAAATGCAGGATTAAGACTTGTGCCACGATCATTCTGGAACTTCTCCTTCACATAGCGCCTGTGACGTTAGTGCATATGGAATTCATTCCGAGCGCGGAGACGTCATCTTGAGAAACTGAAACCGAAAACTGAAACTATTCGTGTGCATACGCATACATAACATCAAAATGCATGTTTAAGATCCTGTAAGTCAGGTAGGTCAATGGTTGGCTTATGGAAACATGGAAATGTAACATGTACAGCCACCAAATACGCAGACTGTGTAACAACACAATGAAATATGCTTATTTGTGCTGACAACTTGAACTCTGCGTTCTCTGTTCCTCTGTCGGTGTCACCGGGTTCAGTGTTGGCCGATGCTCTCTGTGACACCGCCACTCTCTTCCAAACGGCTCTGTCTTGACTTTTGTAGACAACTTCTTTAATATTTAGACCACTGATGTTGGTTATGTTCTCGATGTATGAGACTGGAAGTATGTCTTTCTTCCTTTTTTTGCCTCTGTTTTTCCTTGAAAAATAGTTGCCATGAAGTCTGTGTTCTTGCTACGTGACACATGGCCAATGCATTTTAGACCTCTCTTGTTGATGTCTGCTAGCAATTTTCTGGTGGTATCAAATTCTTCCAGGATACTTTCATTAGTTCTTCTATCTGTCCATTTGACACGTAGTAGTCTCTGATAAAACCACATCACTGCTGCCTCAATTCTTCTGCAATCAGCTTTTCTGACAGTCCAGGCTTTGCTGCCATAAATCATGGTTGGCCAGATCAAACATTTTAATAGTTTAATTTTCAGGTCATTTGGTAGGCCTCTGTTTTTCCAGGTGTTGTTGAGGTGGACCATTTTTTGCGTGCTCCACTAAAAAGTATGACTGTGTGTAACGCGCAGTGAATTAAAATGAATTTGGATAACACCTCTTTACAAGAACGATTTACAAGAATGAACAATATTACAATACGTATTATCTTAGAAGAGTTAAGTATAGTCTCAACATGATAGCATGGGTTTGAGATTCTCTGTTTGTGTAATCAGTCGAATATAATTTGTAATATTGCCAATTCATGATTATGTATGTAAGAGGAACTATGCGCATTTCTCTTTGCACTTCATCTATTTGTTTATTTATGTATTTGTTTATTTATTTATTTGTTTGTTTACTTTTTGATGGTGCTGTAAAACAGTCAAAGAATAATCAAAATACCTTGCAAACAAACAAGCACACCATAAAATTTATGTGTTGGTTAAATGTTCAATATGAATTTTGATAACGCTTAAAGTAAAGGAGGCTGAGCACTTGACTGCAGTCTTGTCGAAAGTTTGCACATCTACATTACAATCCTTACCGGTCGTTATAAACAGTGCTGAATGGTACACTTCACCTTTTCTATGTACAAGTTCAGATTTCTCTTTCTAAAACAAGAAGCACACGATTACCAACAGAAACTAGAAGCCACGAGAGACGCTGTAAATAGTCGGATTGGGGTCGATGTCGTTGGCGTCAACTGCACGTCACGTTTTTGGGGAAAAACAGTGGGGACATGATAAATAGATGAGGTTAGGTAGAAGTTGGGGGAGGATTAGACAAAAATAACACACTGGGTATCAAAATTGATTTTGTTAAAAAGTAAAAAGGTTGAATATTCGAAAACAAGTCTGAGTAAGGATGACTCTGTATAGCACAACTCCACATCCGAATCAAAATAAACAGTAACAATTAGATATCTACCATTTATACCAAGCTCTGTTCAGTCTTCAACTTGAAGCTTTCTAGTGATAATCTCATAGCCCTGATATGGCTGTAGTAGTCGGCTGGGCTTAGACGCAATATGGGCCTAAACCTGAACAAGAAATATGTCATTGTTAGCTTAATGGAAGCTAACAGAGATGATAGGTCCGTCTGATTGATTCAACAATGGATGTGTCTGGCTAAGTACTCAGTTCCGTGTGGAACAGCTTCGCCGGCTGTGGCTGAACAGGCCGATTCTTGAGTGGCAGTCCTTGGCACAGCTGACGCGCATGAAGGCTGATGGCTCTCGCTGGGTGGTAATGAATGGAACTGTAAAAAAATCGGATTGGGATCGATGTTGTTGCTGTCGTTTGCACATCACGTCAGGGGTGTGCAGTGCTAAGTGAAGAGAGGAAGAAAGTCACTTAAAAAGTTGGGGGAGGATTGGGCAAAAGTTGTGCGCTGAGTATAAAAGTTAACCATGTTCAAAGAAAAAAGTCTGAGTACTTAGAAATAGGCCTTATTAAAAATTGGCAGTTGCACAGCAGAGGCCTTTTTTCCAAATTGCAACTGCTGCTATCACTAACCATCGCAAATCCTGCTTTTTATCAATTATCTTTCTAATAAAGATTAGGCTTTTGCCTTATAACACAAGATTTCTATTATCACGCACAATTCTGATAGACAATCATTTATATTTAGCAGGATTATAGGTATACGAAAAATCTGTTTTCTTCCTAAAAGCTACTTCCACTATTAACAACAATAATTGGAAGTGAGGAGATGAAGAGTTGTAAATAACTGGATTGGGATCGATGTTGTCGCTATGCCTTTCTTATCTGTGGGGGAGAGAGTGTGCAAGAAGCTAGGGACAGTTAGAGAAGGACTGAACAAAAGTAACATTGGTTATCAATGTTGTTTATGTTCAAAGAAAGGAAGTATTGATTATCAATGCTGTTTATGCTCAAAGAAAGGAAGTATTGGCTATCAATGTTGTTTGTGCTCAAAGAAAGGAAGTATTGGCTATCAATGTTGTTTATGCTCAAAGACAGGAGGTTAGACATACTTGAGAACAGCATCCTTAAAAAGAATGGTACCTATACAGTAGAAGTCCATATCCAGATCATGGCAGTCTTTATCAGTCACCACAAATCTAACATAACCACAGATTTTAAGATTCCCCATGAAAATTCAAACCTTGTTGCATATAAAAGAAGTTGATCATTACCCAAGCTAACTGAGAGCGATATGAGTAGCTGTAAATACATCGTAGACTGAGGTCAATGTTGTTGTCGTTGCCCGCATATCATATTGTCTGGCTGTTTTTAATACGCGTTCTGATTCTATTTTCATGCTTTTTGGTTCCTGCATATCGTGTTATAGGCAGGCAGTTAGGGCTGGAGAGATACTGAGAGAAAGCAAGTAACCAATTGATAGAAAAACACAAGCAGCTGAGTATCGACATTAGGTACGGTGAAAGTAAGGAGACTGATTACTAGAGAGCAAGCCCATTGATGGATGGAAGGTGTACAGCAGAGATCTGCATCTAAAATAAAACAGCCATTAACGGCTTATCCCTAGACTGTACTTTTTCTCTGTGAAAATTGGAACATTCTTCCAGCAATAACAGAAAGTCACTATTATTATTACTGACATTAATAGAAAATGACGAAAAGAGCTGTGAATAGTGGAACTGGAGTTGATGTCGTTACTGTCTCATGCACATCGCATTAGGGGTGGGTGGTGAGGACAGGAGAGACCAAGAAGACAGAGAGAGTTGATGGAAAATTACACACACACACACACATACACACACACACACACACACACACACACACACACACACACACACACACACACACACACACACACATACACTCGCACATACACACATACATACATACACACACACACACACACACAACACACACACACACACACACACACACACACACACACACACACACACACACACACACACACACAAAATGTTGGCTATCAATATTGATTATACTCAAAGAAAGAAGGTCGAAGGTTTGAGGGCAGCTTTGTCCAAAGATGGCAGCTGCACAACAGGTCTGCACAGTTTTTCATAGGGGCCTCTCTCTGCCCCCTCCCCATTTCATCAACCTGTCAGCCTGGTGAATCACTCTTAAACAAACTTCCAGCAATCGACATTGTAGCACGTGCACATTGTTACTAGTCATGGCAAACCAGGACTCATTCTAGAATTACAAATGTTCATAAAAATTTCGATTTTTGTCTTTCCAAGACAAAAGTTTTTTTGTACATTACCAGGACTAATTAGAAGTGGCAAGAAGACGTGTAAATGGTCGGAGTGGGATCTTGTTGCTGTCGCTTGCACATTTTGGATGAACAGTGAAGATGGCAGGGTGGTAGAAGATAGGGAAGATTTTGATGACCATTGGACACAAATTAGTTCTTTGGTACCATGATGACCACTGAACACAAATTAGCACTTTGCTGCCATGATGACCATTTTCACAAATTAGCACTTTGTACCATGATGACTATTGGTCACAATTTAGCTCTTTGGTACCATGATGACCACTGGACACAAATTAGCACTTTGCTACCATGATGACCATTGGACACAAATTAGCACTTTGATACCATGATGACCATGGAACACAAATTAGCACTTTGATACCATGATGACCACTGGACACAAATTAGCACTTTGATACCATGATGAACATTGGACACAAATTAGCACTTTGCTACCATGATGACCATTAGACACAAATTAGCACTTTTGTACCATGATGACCATTGGACACAAATTAGCACTTTGCTACCATGATGACCATTAGACACAAATTAGCACTTTTGTACCATGATGACCATTGGACACAAATTAGCACTTTGGGTACCAGTGTCAGTCATTGTCAAAGCAGAGGTCGGACACTTGAAGGCCACGCTGTCTAACAACGATAACTTTGCATCCAAATTGCACAATCTTTGCTAATCATTGCAAACATGTCATAATCCTGAACTTAATCTTCCCCTGTGAAAATCCTAATGAGCTACTCTAGACACAAGGCCATTACCAACACTAATGGAAGCAAACTGAGAAGCTGAAAATACTCAGACTGAGGTTGCTGTCGTCTGCGCATCACAGTACCCCAAGTTTCAGTCGGGGTGAAAGGTATGAAAAAGGAAGAGCATATGTAAGAAGAAGTTTGGACAAAAATAACTCGTTGGGTATCAGTATTCATTATCTCAAAGAGGGAGGTTGAGAACTTGAGAACACGTCTGCCCAAGGATGGCAGTCGCAAGACAGATGTCTACGTCCAGATGGCAACTACCATTAACAGTCATCTGTAAGCCTGATTTAGCTCTCCCTATGAGCATGCTAATGCATTCACTAAAAGTTGCCATTACCTACCCTAATTGGAAGCGACAAGAGAAGATGTAAATGTGACCTCCCACCACGAAATCAGTCTTAACTTGCAGTCAGTGGAACAGCACTAGGAGCTGAATAGGTGACTGAGAGTCTATCTAGGGTGTTTTGACTTTTTCTCAAAATTGATTTCTGTAGACTATAATCTATCCTCCACAGAACTTTTTTTCTTGAAAAAATGTTATTAATCAATTTAAAATGGTATTTTAATGCACTGATCGCAGCAGAAAGTACGCAGTTTCCTACGAAAAGTATAGTACCTAGTTTTGTCTCTTATTATGAACCGTAACCTGCACAGTACCCGCACATGTAATATACTGATGGAAAGCTCTTTGGTGCACCTTTCAGATAATGACAGCGAAAATTAGAAACAAACTGGGTCAAAGCCACCAAATAAAGAAATTTAAGGAAAATGTGTAGGAGAGCACACGAAAACTTTAGAGGCCGTTTTCTCAAAATGGCTGTCATACAACTTAATGACTTTAAAATACATAACTTCTACATTTTTTTGAGTACAAGCTTTATTCAAGTACCAAAATAATCAGCAGAATGTACACTTTCCAGTGATATCTATATCTCAAAATGCCCGAAATGCTAGTTAAGACTGATTTCGTGGTGGGAGGTCACAAATACATCGATTGGTGTTGATGTTGTTACTGTAACCTTCACATCAAATTAGGTGCGCAGTGGAGGGGTGAGAGTGTTAGGGTGGGGTGTCTGGTACATAGAAGAGAAAGTGGAAGATTGTAAAAGTTTGGAAAAGTAAAACCACCTTGGGTATCAATGTTAATTTGTTCTGAAACTAAAGTGAGTATCTGAGAGCAAGCCTGTTTAAGAAACCAGTTGCACAGCAGAGATCCAGCCTATGAATTACAACCATTACCAGTCATTACAGATCTATTTTTTCAATGTTGTCTTCATAACACAACAGTTCACAGTACTAACTCTACATGCACTTTTGGAAGTAAAGAGAGAAGCTGTAAATAGTGTGACTGGCGTTAGACATTATTAGTGTGGGACAGAAAAAGACAGATAGATAGAAGTTGACCATTATCAGTGTGATTGCGAAGACAAACAGAAGTTGGAAATTATCAGTATGGGACAAAAAAAAAGACAGAAGTTGGCCATGACCCGTGTGGGACAGAAAACGACAGACGTGTGGGACAGAAAAAGACAGACAGAAGCTAGACATTATGGGTTTGGGACAGAAAAAGACAGACATAAGTTCGCCATTACCACTACTAATTGGAAGCGACAAGAGGCCTTTATAGCTAGTCAGATTGGGGTCGATGTCGTTACTGTATCTTGTGCGTCAATCTCGAAGGCGGACAGTCAGGGTGGAAGGAAGAAAGATGAGAGGAAAGAGCTGTACAGATGAGAGACACTTGAGGATCAGTGTGGGTTATTTTGAAAGCTAGGTCAAGTCATGAAACAAGTCTGTGAAAATATAACAAGTGTGACAGAGATCCGCAATCCAGATCACATCGACCATTAGTCATCATAAACCCTGCAAAACCCAATCATTTGACTTTTTGTTGTATTTCGCAAATTCCATTTTTCTCAAGTTGTAGTTTCGAAGTTTCGAGTTCCGGAGTTTGTTCACGAGGTATTTGCTGCATTCAGACGTTGGCATTTGCGCTTCACCCAGATCTGCCAGTGCATATCTGGCAGACTTTATTAGCTTGCTTAAATCCTTATGAATTTGCAAAGTCTTGAAATGGTGAAGGAGAAAATGGAACCTGTGAAACACACCAAACCAAACCAAAAACCAAACCAAACCAAACCAACAAACCAAACCAAACTAAACAACCAACAAACAAACAAACAAACAAACAAACAAACAAACAAACAAACAGACAGACAAACAAAAACCAAACAACATTGACAAAAAAGCCAAGAACATAGAATCAAAACTTGTACTCAATACAACCAGACAAATTTTCCCAACAGGCAAAATTAATTAGAAGTGATTAGAGAAAATGTAAACAGTGGGGTTGTGATTGATATTTTTGCTGTCAGCTGATCATTACTTTTGTTGGAGGAATGATTGGGCAAAGTCACACGCTTTAAGGAAAAGTTGGAAGACGGCTGAATGAAAATAATACGCTAGGAATCAGTAGTACTTGTGCTTTGAGGAAAGGGTTTGAGTTTGAGAGAAACTCTGCCAAAGAATGGTGACTACACAAAAGAATCCGATCATCCACCTGCAGGAACCATTACCAGATAATCTATTTAACCCTAACCTTTAATCTCTTTTTCTTTTGGCACAAAAAGCCAGCTATTACTCACACTGATTGGAAGTGACACGAAGAGCTACAAATAGCTGGATTGTGGTTGATGTTGTTGATGTCGCCAGCGGATTATATATGGAGTGTACACTGACGGTGATAGAGAGGAAGACAGGATGGCAAGTTAGAACAAGATGGAACGAAAACAGCATCAGGTGACAGAATCATGGTATATAGCCCATTTATGGAAGTTAAGCATGCTTCCTATTCCCTTAGTACATCTCTAGTAATCCGCACTGACAAAAAAGAGTAACTTTCCCCTTCTCCTACGTCAGATGGCTTTACAAAAGACTACATGTAATACATGGTTTTCTTGTATCTTCATGTTTTATTTCCTCATCTAGCTACCCATACCCAAACAATTCTTCCATGGGTATCAATTCTAAATATTCTAAAAAAAAGGAGACTTAATATTTGATAGTAGCCATGGCAAAGGATGACAGCTGCACGACAAAGTTCTACGCTTAAATTGCCACAATCTTTACCAGTCATCACAGATCCTGATTAACCGTACATTTGCAGCTCTCAAATATGACAATTCCAACACTGTCACACCATCATAAGAAGTTAGCTGTTACCCAAACTGATTGAAAAACCAAAACATAAAGAACTGTAAAATAGGTTCCTGTTGTCATGTGCACACACGTAGGGGTGGAGAGCAAAAGCAGCAGGGAGGAAGAAAGGAGAGTAGAGCTGGAGAAAATGGGCAAAAATAAACGCACGGGATCAATGTCAGTTATGTTCAAAGAAATGGGACTGGGTGCTTGAAAGCGAATCTGTTTCAGCTTCAAGTTCAGTTTCTCGAGATGACGTATCCGCGTTCGGAATGAATTCCATATTCATTGACGTCACAGTGCTTGTGATGGTGATCATGGCACAAACCTTAAGCTGCACATAAACCCATGAGTTGGCATAATATGACCCCGCATGTCTGTTTAAGGACAACACCTGCCCAACAGAACTACATCAAAATTGCAGCAACCTTTTTTTTAAAAGTCATCGCATCCGCTGCTTATCCCCAATAAAACTTTGAAAATATCCAATTGCTTCTTTTGCTGTTACCTTCATAATTAGTAGCGCCAAGAGGAATTGGTAACGAATCTGGAATCCAGCTGTTACTGTCGTTGTACATCATATTTTAGGCGTAGCGATGGCAGGAAGAGAGGGAAGAAGTGAAGGAAGATAAAATGAATAACGTTTTGGCATCAGTGCTATTCATGCTCAAAGAAAAGAGATAGAGTGTTCGAGAACAAATCTTATGACGACAGCCGCGTAACACAGGCTTGCATCCAATCACATTAACAATATCTCAAGAAATTACGCATTGCCAACATGGATTGGAAAAGGTGAGAGGATTAGGTAAGTGTTCTTGCTGTCGCTGTGCATCACTTTAGGGTGGGCAGTGGGATGGCAGGGCGGAACAGGGGAAACTAAAGTTAGAGAAGGCCTGAACAGAACAGAAACAATACGTTTGGTGTCAATGTTAGCCAAGCCAACCTAACTAAAGGAGGACAACCCTTTTGACTGACGATGACTGCGCCAAAATCAGTTAGCATTGCGACGCCATCACCAATCATATAATCATAAGCCCTGTTTAACTCTACGCTTTATGTTTTTTTTCTCTTTGAAAATTGGAACATCAGTCTTCAAGCATAAGAAGGTCCACCATCATCAAGCCTCATTGGAAGCAGTTGAAGGAGATGGAAAAAGTCGAAATGAAACCGATTTTGTCGCTATCTACTACACATTAAGTTGTAGTTTTGCATGTAAAAAAAGAAGACGGAAAAGGAAAAAAAAAGAACTGGTTGAGTATTAAGCAATAGCTGCACGTTGAGGGTAAAAATAGTTAAAAAGACAAAGCCATATACTTAAAGGCCCAATTCTCTTAAGGAAGACAGCTGCACAGCAGAGAGTCTAAGAATGACAGTAACGCAGCAAGTTCCATGTACAAATCACGACAAAACCTATCCAGTCCACACAAAATCTACTAAGCCTAATACAATATGTAAACATATATATAACAAATAACAACAACAATCTATAAATAAAATATAATATATCACATCACACAGGTGCCCTGCCGCATGAGTTGGCGATCATGGACTTCATCTGTCTCTTTCATCGTTCCATAGCACATCCCCATTATTCTCGTCCCAGCACTCTGCAAATCCTCAGCATTTTCTTCTGGTCTACCTGTGCTCTATTTCCTCCAGCTTTCCCGTTGTGACCAGGTGCTCAAACCTCCTTTCATAAAATGCCTATAAATGTATATATTTACACTCACACATAACACCACACATACATCATCCACCAACTCGCAACGCAACCAACCAACCACAACCAACCAACCAACCAACCAAACCATACACCCAGCCAACCAACCAACCGAAAAAAAACAAGCAAACAGCACCGTTCTTTCATTCAAACCGTTCAGCTTTTCTCCTGCAAATTATAATGTTCTCTTTATCAACAAGAAGTTTACCATAACCGACTCAAACTGGGAGCGACAAGAACAGCTGTAAACAGACTGAGAAAGATGTTGACGCTGTCGCCTGCACTTCACGTTATGGGCACACACTGGGGACAAGAGGGAGAAAAAGGACACAGAGGCGTTGGAAGAAGATTTGACAAAAACAACACGCTGGGTATCAATGTTCATTATTCTCAAAGAAAGACGGTTCGGCTCTAGAGAGCATCCTTTTGGAAGAGAAACAGCTGAGCAGCAGAATCATGAAAGCTATATGTGGCAACAAAAACAAGGCTCGGCAGGATATTGCAGGATATTGAGAAGAAGCAAGATCGTCGTTTTCACTAAGTACAGACTATACAAATCGCCTGTAGCATCCATGATTTTGTACAGCTTTGAATCACATGACACTACATGCTTATTGTATGTATGTGAGAAAGTGAGAGGGGGGGAGGGAGGTAATGAGAGAGAGAAAAAGAAAGAGAGGGAGAGAGAATGAGAGAGAGAGACGAAATGCAAATGGAATTATATTTTACAAGGGGACATACATTAGCACATAGGCCAACTTACATATTTGACGTTGCTAATCTACTTACATTAAATCAACTAAAGTAGGTACTATAAAAGAATAAAAGTTTAAAAAACTAAACCACAAAAAGAAATAAGAAAGATAGGACGGAATAATAACATGTACACAATGATAGAATAATTTAAACAAGTGCAATAGATTTCTCTTGATGTGTGAATTTTGTGTGATGTGTATGTGGTGTGTGTGTGTGTGTGTGTGTGTGTGTGTGGTGTAGTGTGTGTGCTCGTGAGAATGTCCTTTAAAAAAACAAAAACATAAAAACAATAACAAACAGAAACCCAACTAATAACAGCAACAACTACAAATACAAATAATCTCGAAGTAACATAAAAGTGCACACGCACATTCAAATATGTGTGTGTGTGTGTTGTGTGTGTGTGTGTGTGTGTGTGTGTGTGTGTGTGTGTGTGGTGTGTGTGGTTTTAAAAATCATCAAATAGATTAAATATATATGTACATAGCAACAGTATGTTTGTAATAATGTAAGATTACATACACTATATTACTTACACACGTTATGATCAATGTTATGATCAAATAAAAACAGGTTATTTAAACATGTTTTTATACATATTGGCATTGTTACAGTAACCAACACAATCAATGTGTGTAATAGCATATAGAAATGTGCATACCTTAGTGAATTGATAAAGGGGAAAAGGGGCATAAAGCACGTAATTTAATGGTAACCCTTCTCGTCATGGCCATAGGTAGCCTACGAATGTAATTACTGAGTTTATTTGAAAACAGTTTTACTTACAGTGGACCTTAGAAACATTTTGGTAATCATTCCAACAGTTTCTGAGAGAGCGAAAATGAGAGGGAGAGAGAGAGAGAGAGACAGAGAGACACAGAGACAGACAAAGAGAAACGAAGACAGACAGACAGAGAGAGAGAGAGAGACAGACAGACAGACAGACAGACAGACACAGACAGAAAGAGACACACAGAGACAGGAAACCTATGACAGAGAGCGTCAAACTTTAAATCCACTTCCATCCTTCCTAAAACTCATAACGCTCCAAAACACAAGCCTGCAAGGGAGAGAACGGAGAAGGGAGATAATCTCAACAGGAGCCTGCATAGAAAAGGAAAGAAAAGGGGGAAATAAATCCAGGGGGACATGTAGTTTTCACTCGTGTTTATTCTGCAAGCAATGGCGTGGCCAGTTCTCCTATGTGTGTGGACATGTTTATTTTTTTTTTTTTTTATTTTGCTTTTTTTTTTTCCAACCAAATGTTTACATCTCGCAGGATGAGCCATGCAAATAACATATGGACATATTTGGTAGAGCGTGTGGCCAAATGGTTACAACATCTGCCTATGAAACGAGAAACTCGGGTCCGAATCCTAGATGTAACAGGGGATTTTCCTCCTCCCTACACTAAATTCTAATTGCTGGTCTGGGTGCTTGTCTTTCGGACAGTGCCTTGTGCATTTCTTGATCATATTCATCAGGCGCCTTGCTGCATGGCGTTGGCGATCATGGACTTCCATCTGTCTCTATCTCTTGTTGCCTCAAGCATCTCCCCCACCCACTCTGCAAATCCGTCTAGTATTTTCTCCCTGGGTCTACCTGGAGCTCTCCTTCCTTCCAGCTTTCCCGTTGTGACCAAGTGCTCCAAATCCCATTTCCTCATAAAATGGCCCATATATGTTGCCTGTCTTTTCCTAATCTTCCTTATGAATGATTTTCTTGTGTCTGCCTCCATTAAGACTGTCTCGTTTGTTTTCTTTGCTGTCCATGGAACTCTCAACATTCTTCTGAGAAACCACATATCGGCTGCCTCGAGCTTGTTCTGGCTTTGCTTGTTGACTGTCTACGCCTCACAACCGTACAACAGTATTGGTTCTATATAATATTCAAGAACTCTCTTCCTGATGTTAATTGATAAGCATTTGTTGGTAAGAATGTTTGTCATCTTCTTGAATCCTGTTTTGGCTTAGCCGATTCTGCTGGCTATTTCTGATGTTCATCTGCCGTCTGATGAAATTGGACAG
>CM060315.1:14099853-14112353 GCA_030674185.1 Monoplex corrugatus | reverse complement strand
TCTGTATATGTATGTGTGCCAGCGTGCGTGTGTGTATGCGTATGACTCTGTGTGTGTGTGTGTGTGTGTGTGTGTGTGTGTGTGTGTGTGTGTGTGTGTGTGTGTGTGTGTGTGTGTATGTTCGTGTGTGAGTGAGTGTGTGTGTGTGTGCACATTTGTGTGTGTGTGTGTGTGTTTGTGTGTGTATGTGTGTGTGTTAGTGTGTGTTTGTGTGTGCGTGTGCGTTTGTGCACATGTGTGTGTATGTGTGTGTGTATGTGTGCGTGTACGCACGCGCGTTTGTGTGCATGTGTGTGTACATATGCTTCCGGTTGGGAGCGGCAGTCCAGAGCAGCACGAAGAGGGGGATGTAATATGAATCCATGAATCTGTAAACAGGCCATCCTGTCAACAGCCTGATAAAACAGCCTGAAAGATTGATCGCTGATCAGAGTGGTCAATTAATATTCTGTTTGGCCATGTCCTGGTCCGTCATTTGTAAGGGATATTGCATGCATGCACGTGTATGGGGCGATAAAGGCTGGATAGGACACCAAGTTCAAACATTTTCTTTTCCCAGATTGTTGGTACTAGTTCAAGTACACTGCTCGCGGCGTTTCGTGTCATGCAGTTTGACGTTTCTGGTTGAAACAATACTCATGGTGTTTAGTGTCGACAGTTTTGATGGTACCAGTTCAGACAATGCTCATGGTGTTTGGTGTCAACAGTTGTTGATGGTACCAGCTCAGACAATGCTCATGGTGTTTGGTGTCGACAGTTTTTGATGGTACCAGCTCAGACAATGCTCATGGTGTTTGGTGTCGACAGTGTTTTGATGGTACCAGCTCAAACAATACTCATAGTGTTTTGTGTCGACAGTTTTTGATGGTACCAGCTCAAACAATGCTCATGGTATTTTCTTTCTTTCTTTCTTTTTTTAATTTTTTGTCAGCCTGGTTTCTGAATAACAGATGTACAATGAAAAGAAGATAAGTTAGGTAAAGATCATACAAGACAAGACCAGACAAAACAAGCTAAGGTGAGCTGAAGGATTTTTTTTCCAATTATTGTTTTTACATGTGTATTTAATTAATCTTTAATCGCACCAAACGATTAATAACTATCGGCATTAATCTGAATCAAGATCACAGAGTGTGTGGTAAAAAAACAACAACAAAAAGACAAAAAGGAAAAAAAACGTAAAATAAGAAATAAGAAAAGAATTTAGGAATGAACAAGGAAAGATGAGGGACAGAGAAAATAAAAAGGAGAGAAACAAGGAAAAGAAGTAAAAACAATACGAAACAAAAAGAAATCGAATATGTTTGATCTTTCAGTCTCGCTTAGCGGTGAATGATTTCAAAATTGAGAATTTAGTGAAGAAAAGCAAAACCATGAAGACACAGTCATGATAGCAGAAATTCTTCATTTTCTTTAGAAAAATTTACGGGATACTTTTTTTTTTTTTTTATGACCATTGTTTTTGAGAAATTATAATAGGCACAATCTTATTATAATTTACACATATCACGCCTAAACGAATATTATCCATCAAGGAATTTCATTTACTTTTTGTTAGGCCTGATCGGTTCAGCGAACCCTCTTTTTTTAAATTCGTTTAATAGGATAACACATATGCATGCTTTGTATATTTTTCATAAGGATAACACATAAGCACATTCAATATATTTTTCGCATCTGGTCCTCCTCCTGGGGGCAGCTACAAGAGAAACTTTGAAACTACAATTACTGTAAAAGCTGCAAGTAACCAGCAAGTAAAGTTCAACAATACTACAAACTACGCGCGCGCGCACACACACACACACACACACACACACACACACACACACACACACACACACACACACACACACACACACACTCACACACACACACACACACACACACACACACACACAAACACACACACACACACTCTCTCTCTCTCTCTCACAAGCTCACACAGACAGACACAGACATACGAACACACACACACACACACATACACACACACACACACACACACACACACACACACCACACACACACACACACACACACACACACACACACCACACACACATACAGAGGGGAAGAGAGAGTGAGAGGGAGAGAGAGATTTCAGATTTCAAATTATTTATTCATTAAAGGTCATGGCCCCTCATGAAGGGGTGAAATAAACATACATCACTTAAATATACACTGTTTTATCCTAAATATTACACAGAGCAAAGAAAACTGAAACATTCAATTTGCACAAGAGCTCTTGAGTTTAAAGGCTTTATACAAATAAATGGCAAGCCGTTTAACATGATCTTCCCTGGCGGATGCCATAAGCAAGCTCAGTCTAAATATTTTCTGGGGATCAGTTTATTTCTATGACTGCTTAGTACTGGACAACAAAACACGACATGAATTTCATTTTCTCTTGCTTTTCTACATAATGGACATATAAGATCACGGTTATCATGTTGTTTATAACGAAGATATCTTCATAGATCTCAGATACCCCTAATCGAAATCACACACGCACACACACACACACACACATCTACACATATAGACAGACACAAACGAACAAGCCCATGCATGTGATGCATAGAGTACGGGCTTGCAGTACCAATTTGATGCCATAATTCTGATGTCTGTTTTCAAGGGTATTACGCGTGCTTTTTTCATCCACTCCTTGCCCCAGAGAGAGAGAGAGAGAGAGAGAGAGAGAGAGAGAGAGAGAGAGAGAGAGAGAGAGAGAGAGAGACACGGACAGAAAAACAAGGACAGAGACAGACAGTCAGATAGACGGACAGACAGACAGGACAGAGACAGAAAGAGACAGAAAGAGACAGAAAGACAGACACAGAGAGAGAGAGGAGACATTGACAGACAGACAGACAGACAGACGGCGTTTTCAAGTGTTTTTGAACCACAATATTTTATCACGAAACAAATAAAGACGACAGATACACCAGTTTGGCCACAAATCTTCGAAAGACAGTCCATCGCATTTCTTTTTGTTCCTTTTTTTCTTTTTTTTTTTCTTTCCCCCCCCCCCCCCTTTCTTTTTTGTCTTTTTCTTAATTTTTTTATTGAACCAGACAGCAGACGACTCGGCTGGCATCCCCTTCCGTTCTGTACCACTAATGGCAGTATCTGATACAGTACAGGAAGAATCAATGACTATACATACATACATACATACATACACACATACGTACATACATACATACATACATACATACATACATACATACATACATATTTGAGAGTTCCATGGACAGCAAAGAAAACACACGAGACAGTCTTGATGGAGGCAGACACGAGAAGATCGTTGATAAGGAAGATTAGGAAAAGAAAGGCAATATTTATAGGCCATTTTATGAGGAAAGGGGAATTAGAGCACCTGGTTACAACAGGAAAGCTGGAGGGAAAGAGAGCACCAGGTAGATCCAGGGAGAAAATATTCGACAGACTTGCAGGTTGGCTGAGGACAGAGAGAGTGGAAGATGTGTTTGTGGCGACAAGGGATAGATGCTTATGGAGGGCCATGATCGCCAACGCCATGCGGCAGGGCACATAATGATAATGATGATGATGATGATGATGATGATGATATATATATATATATATATATACATATGTATATATATAATATAAATATACATATATGTACATACATATAGATAGATAGATAGATAGATAGATAGATAGATAGATAGATAGATAGATAGATAGGTAGAGATATTATGGACTTAACAAAAATCCCCATCTCATGGGACCAGACACAGTAATCACATTACAAAGAGCCAATGATGCTATCACAGATCTACTGGTATTACTTTGTCCTTGTAAGCACAAGATATACATAGACGACGACAAGAACGATGGGACCATCACCACAATCAGTAACAACAAGAACATCAACATCACTCCCTCCCCCTTCCCCATCCCCCAAAACACCACCACCACATCTATCTGATCGATAAGAATATGTCTTAGACATGATGTTTGAACTCTTGACGTCAAACGTACTGTGACTGAAAATATTTACGATTTTGCAGTGTTCATCTACTGTGAGAAGAAAAAAATGATGATGAACAAATAAATGAATAAGTAAATAAATAAATAAATAAATATACAAATGAATAAATAAATAAATTGACAGGTTAGTATCATTACTCTTATACCTTACTCCTCTTCTGTTCTTCCTGCCCCCACCCCCCATCCCCCAAGTTTGCATGTACTTTGTGCCTTAGGGGTTTTTGTCGTTGTTTGTGATTGGTTTGGTGAATGATGAGAGTGCGGTCTTGATTTGATTCTTGTACCAAGATTTGGCACCTTAAAAATGTCATTATTATGATGATGACGATGATGATGAATGGTGATGATGATGATGATGATTAGTTTTATCATTACTATAATGTTAACAAATAATAACATAGTGAAAATGTCCTCCGCTATGTAATGTTGTATCTATTGATATGTTTTCTTACTTGTTTATTCATTCTATTTTCTTTTCTTACTTTTTTTTACTTTATTAACTGTTCGTCGCCTTGGGATCTTTAACGTGTGCTGAATGCTTCCTGCACACAAGACCTTGGTTTCTCGTCTCACCTGAAAGACTAACACCTACACTACCATTGAATATGTAGTAGAAGAGGGGCAGGGGAGGGGAGAAACAGCCATTTCTGATCCATTTATTTGAACCTGAGTTTCTAATGTCTTAGTCTGGTGCTTTAACTACTTGTCCACTCATTTTGTGCAGTGAATCCAAAACGAGTGCAACCGTCCGCATTCAAGCAAACAAGAACCAGGAAAATATGAAAATAGAACCAGGACATGTGTTTATTACTGTATAACCAGACAAGACAAGTGCAAGTTTTTGGCCAACTGGACTTTGTCAGGCGTAAATGTAAGATCACGAAAAAAGAAACAAGAAACAGCAAATACAAAAATTAGGGGGGAAAGCTAAAACTTCCCTGCTGTTTTATCTAGTAGCAGAAAAAGACTGATTTTTCAGTCTTCCCTTGTGTCTGTCTTGTCTGATTGTATTACATTTTGCGCAAGGGTCAAGGGGTCTCCAAGAGGATAACAAATGACAGATAATGTCTATCGCATATGAAATCGTCTAAATGCAGTGAAATCCTGTTGAATATACCCGAAGCTCAAACGTTCTTATTTTTTGTTTGTTTGTTTGTTTGTTTTCGGTTTTTGGTTGCTATTAATCAATGTAAGCATCCAAGCATATAATTATTTCATTTTTAAGATCATTCTCGCTTTGCACTCAAACATAATGCCTTGCTACAAATTCTATACATGTGATTCTTCATAAGTCAATGTTTTAATGTGGCTACATTCGTCCATTTATTTATTCATTCGTTTGTTTGTGCTTTCAATCATTTGTACACTTGTTTGTTCCTTTATTCCCTTTTAACTTGATCCAGAAGTTTCTATTAAAGATTTAATTGTCTGATTTCTGAACAGAACTGTCTTCATTCATTCATTCATTCATTCATTCATTCATTCATTCATTCATTCATTCATTCATTCATTCATTCATTCGTTCGTTCGTTCGTTCGTTCATTTGTTCATTCATTTGTTCGTTCATTCATGCATCCATTCACCCATTTATCTTTTCTTCCCTTCATCCACACTACAAGATGTTTTTTATAGAATGATTTTGTAATCTTTGTAGTTCGAAATTGAACTGATAATTTATTGACTTGATCAACCCACTGACTGTCTGATTAACCGATTGAATGATGATTAATTGATTACTTTGTTTATTGATTGATACATTCATTTGTTCATTCTTCATTCATTCAGGTTTTTGTTTTTGTTTTTTGTTTTGCTTCCTTTCCTCTTTTCCTGCTTTCATTCGTTAAGCGTTTCGTTTGTTCATTCATTGACTCATCCACTTTAATCAATGAGTATTGCTTAGGGCCAGCCAGCCAGCCATGAAGACCACATCAGGCTAAAATCGCTCTGTGCTCTGTATTCTAGTGTTTCTGACTGATGGATCGGATACTGCTGTGAATTAATGAAAAACAAAACATCACAAGGGATCGGCACTATGTGGAAAGGTTATCGGTTCCACTGGGAATTGAGAATAGGAATTTGACGATAGAAACAAATCGCTGAGTTTTCTCCTGGGGACTGGAAACTGGGAATTTCGTGAGAGAAACAAATCAGAAGGTGCCAATGGCGCATTTATGAGTTTAGCAAGCCCATCGTTTTGGGCGTTTTATCTTGAATCATCAGCCGTCGTAAAATCAGTGGAGTGAAGCAAATGTGTGAACGTGGGAGAGAGAGAGAGAGAGAGAGAGAGAGAGAGAGAGAGAGAGAGAGAGAGAGAGAGAGTGACAGACAAACAGATAGACAGACAGACAGACAGAGAGACAGTGCCTGAGACAGAGGCAAAGACAGACAGAGAGAGATAGAGACACAAAGACAAAGAGGGAGGAAGAGAGAGATAGAGATAGAGAGAGACAAAGAGAGGGGAGAGAGATAGGGAGAGAGAGAGAGACAGACAGACAGACAGACAGATGGATGGTCAGACAAACAGACACAGACAAAGAGTGTTTTTGAAGGTTTCTCAACCACAATATTTTATGATGAAAGAAATAAAGACAACGAATACACCCCTTTGGCCAGAAACCCTTGAATGATAGGCCACCAGATTTCTTGTCTTTCTTTCTTTCTTCTCTTCTTTTTTGAATTTTTTGTCCATCATTTTTACTGAAATCGAACCAGACAGCAGAATACCAGACTGGCATTCCCTTCCATTCTGTACCACTGATGAGAGTACCTGACACAGTACAGACAGAATCAGTGACTATATCTATGTATCTGTGTATGTATGTATTATGTATGTATGTATGTATGTATGTATGTATGATGTATGTATGTATGTTGTATGTATGTATGATATCTATATATCCATCTATCTGTCTGTCTATCTATCTATCCATCTATCCATCTATCTTTGTCTCTCTCTCTCTCTCTCTATCTATCTATCTATCTATCTATCTAACTGTCTGTCTATCTATCTGTCTGTCTATTTTCTATCCATCCATCTATCCATTAATCTATCTATCTATCTATCTATCTTCTATCTCTCTCTCTCTCTATTATCTCTCTATCTATCTATCTATCCATTACCTGCCTATCTACCTGCCTATCTACCTGCCTATCTACCTGCCTATCTATCTATCTATCTATCTACTATCTACATGTATCTATCTATCTGTCTGTCTAATCAATGATTTAACAGAAATCTATATTTTGTCTGACCAGACATATTAATCACATTACCAAGAGCCAATGATGTGATCATAGATCTACTGGTATTACTCTGTCTTCAGAAACACAAAATGTACGTAGTTAAGCAAGTTAAACATCGGCGACGAAAACAAGAAGAATGGGACAACACCAAACACATCATCAACAGTAGTAACACCACAATCAATAACGACAAGAAATAACAGCATCACTCCGCTCCCGTCTCCCTCCTCCTTCATACCACCAACAGACCTATGAGAATATACCTTAGACGTTGATTTTTAGTTACTTGGCAGGCGAACGTCTGAACCATTCTGCCACTCTTGTCAGATCAACTACTATTATTGTACTAACAAAAAGATTAACAGGGTAATTCATGCTAACTGAAAGGAATAAATCAAGCGATGAGATGTTAAGAATTACGATGGATGGGGGAAATGATAGCGCAAGGGATCATTGATGATGACAATAGTAATAATTTTCTCTCTCTTTTTTTTGTGTGTTTTTGTTCACGTTATTTACATGGTCAGACCACATGAGTGTGTTGAATGTGGCCAACCTTTCAAGCCCCTTCTGACCATAGAAAGAGAGAGAGAAGGGAGCGAGAGAGAGGCAGAGAGAGAGAGAGATGAGAGAGAGAGAGAGACAGAGAGGGGTAGAGACAGAGAGAGAGGGTAGATCCTGTTTATGCTTAGGACCTTGCGCTGTTTTGCCCTGAAGGGATCTCATGGGCAAAGACCATTCTCTTCTGATGTAGATGACTGTGTAGTCATTTGTGTCAGGTTGTTAAAAGGCGCCTGTTGTATTACAAAGAGCATCAGCAGTCGTCATTTACTCTTTAAGTTGGTGTCCGTTGCATTTTTTTTAATGTTGCTTTGGATTTTTTTAAATTAAGAAACGTGTATTGTTTAATCTTGTTTCTTTTAAATTGTATTTATGAGGCTATTTCAAATTATATCGATTTCTGTTGATTTGCTTCAGTTTCTGTATTTGTTAAAACAAACAAACAAAGAATGAAAGATAGAGAGAGAGAAAGAAGAAAGAAAGTAACAAACAAAACAGGAGATAATCCTCTCTCTGTGCCAGTGTCCAGCTTTCACTGTTTTCTGTTTTCAAGATTTTGTGTCTCCAGTTCAATCCCAGTCTGCGACATGAAAAGCAGACCTGTTCGCTGACAAACGTCATTTATTCTGGTGATGTCAAGTTAGTATTAAATTGTTTCTTTGCCCCTTTCCCCTCTCCTTGCCTTTCAAGGCCTTATCAGCAAATATGCTTTTGTGTAGGGAATCCACAACAAGTGCCACTGCCCATGTTCAAGCATATAGGAAACAGAAAAATATGAAAATAGAATGAGAATGCCTATCTAATACAACCAGATAGACCGGCACAAATGTTTGGCCAATTGGCCTTTATCAAGCATAAACATAAGATCACCATGTACAACAAACAACAAACAACAAACACAAAAATTAAGAAAAAAAATCCCTGTTGTCCAATAGGATTTTCAGTCTTACCTTGCGCAGGTATTGTCTGGCTGTATTAAATTTTGCGCAGGAGTCAAGGAGTCTGCAGGATACAGATTACAGATTGACAGATTTTGACCATCACATATGGCATTGTCTGAAAGCATTGATATCCTTTTGAATATATTTGAAGCAGAAACTTCGTTGTTGTTTTTTTGAATTTGGTCATTATTCATTAATGTAAGCATTTATTCATGTTTTCAAATCAGTCTCGTTGACTTTGCTTTGCACTTAAAGACAATGCCTTTCTACATATTTTGCACATTTGATTCTTCATAATTTGATTTTAAGCGTCTGCATTCGTCCATTCATTCACTCACTCGTTCATTTTGTGCATTCCATCATTTGTATGTTAGATCGTTCATCCGTTCCCTTTCCACAGGATCCAGAAGTTTCTATAAAACTTAAATCGTCTCAACTCTAAACAGGACTGTCTTCATTCATTTACTCAGTCAGTCAGTCAGTCAGTCAGTCAGTCAGTAAGTCAGTCATCCACTCATCCATTTATCCATTTGTCTCTTCATCCACACTACACGGTTTTCACAGAATAATATTTAAATCTTCGTAGTTTGGAATCGAACTACTAACTGATTCATTTGATGAATCCACTGATTATCTTAAGCGATTAAATGATTGATTAATAAAATACTTTCTTTATTGATCGATACATTCATTTGTTCATTCTTCATTTATTCTTCCTTTCCCCTTTCTTTCCTCTTTTCCTGCTTTCATTCAGTAAGGATTTTGTTTGTTTATTTGTTGATTCATCCACTTTAATCAATGAATATTGCTACGGGCCAGCCGACCATGAAGACCGCATCAGTCTAAAATCACTCTACGTTCTGTATTCTAGTGTTTCTGACTGATGGACCAGAGACTACTGTAAATTAATGAAAAACAAAACATCACAAGGGATTGGCACTATGTGAAAAGGTTATCAGTTCCACTGGGACTTTGACGATAGAAACAACTCGCTGAGTTTTCTCCTGGGGCATGGAAACTAGGAATTATGTGAGCGGAACAAATCAGAAGATGTTAATGGCACATTTATGAGTTTAGCAAGCCCATCTTGAATCATCAGTTCTCGTAAAAATCAGTGGGGTGAAGCAAATGTGGGAACGTGTGGGGGGGGGGGGAGGGGAGAGAGAGAGAGAGACAGACAGACAGACAGAGACAGAGACAGAGCCAGACAGACAGGAGATAGACAGACAGACAGACAGACAGAGACAGAGACAAAGACAAAGACAGACAGACAAGCATTAGACAGACAGACATACAAACAGACAGAGCCAAAGAGAGAGAGAGAGAGAGAGAGAGAGAGAGAGATAATGATACAGAGAGACAGACAGAGAGAAGAAGACAGAGAGAGACAGAGAGACAGACTGATAGACAGACAAAGAGGTAGAGAAAGAAAGAGATAGAGGCAAAGTCAGAGAGACACAGACAGATGGCAGAGACGGACAGACAGACAGATGGAGGAAGAGACAAACAGACACACACAGATAGTGTTTTCGAAGGTTTCTCAACCACAATATTTATGACGAAAGAAATAAAGACAACAGATACACTTTTGCCAGAAACCCTTTGGCCAGAAGCCCTTGAATGATAGTCCACCAGATTTCTTGTTTTTCTGTCTTTCTTCTCTTCTTTTTTTAGTTTTTTCCCCTTATTTTTACTGAAAGCGAACCAGACAGCAGAATACTAGTTTGGCATTCCCTTCCGTTCTGTACCACTGATGATGAGAGTACCTGACACAGTACAGACAGAATCAATGACTATATCTATCTATCTATCTATCTATCTATCTATCTATCTATCTATCTATCTGTCTGCTACTATCTATCTATCTATCTATCTATCTATCTATCTATCTATCTGTCTGTCTCTCTGTCTGTTCTATCTATCTATCTATCTGTCTGTCTGTTCTATCTATCTGTCTATCTATCTATCTATCTATCTATCTGTCTATCTATCTATCTATCTATCTATCTATCTGTCTGTCAGTCTATCTATCTATCTGTCTGTCTGTCTGTCTATCTGTTTATCTGCCTATCTGTCTATGTATGTATGTATTAATGTATGTATGTATGTATGTATCTATCCATCTGTCTGTCTGTTGTCTGTCTTTTCTGTCTATCTATCTATCTATCTATCTATCTATCTATCTATCTATCTATCTATCTATCTATCTATATCATTGATTTAACAGAAATCTATATTTTGTCTGACCAGACATAGTAATCACATTACCAAGAACCAATGATGTGATCATAGATCTGCTGGTATTACTGTGTCCCCAGAAGCAGAAAATGTACGTAGTTAAGCAGTTAGACATTGGCCATCTCTCTTTCTCTCTATCTTTCTCTGTCTGTCTGTCTGTCTGTCTGTCTGTCTGTCTGTCTCTCTCTCTCTCTCTCCCACGTTCACACATTCGCTTCACTCCACTGATTATTACGGCGTCTGATGATTCAAGATAAAACGCCCAAAATGATGGGCTTGCTAAACTCATAAATGCGCCATTAGCACCTTCTGATTTGTTCCTCTCACGAAATTCCCAGTTTCCAGTCCCCAGGAGAAAACTGGGCGATTTGTTTCTATCGTCAGATTCCTATTTCCCAGTTCCCAGTGGAACTGATAACCTTTTCACATAGTGACGATCCTTTGTGATGCTTTGTTTTTCATTAATTTACAGCAGTCTCCGGTCCATCAGTCAGAAACACTAGAATACAGAGCACAGGGCGATTTTACCCTGATGTGGTCTTCATGGCCGGTTGGCCCAAAGCAATATTTATTGATTAAAAGTGGATGAGTGAACGAATGAACCAACGAAAACCTTAACGATTGAAAGCAGGAACAGAGGAAAGGAAGAGAGAGAGAGAGAAAAAAAAAGAATAAATGAAGAATGAACAAATGAATGAATCAATCAATAAAGAAAGTAGCTAATTAATCAGTCATTCAGTCAGTTAATCAGACAGTCACTGGATTGATCAAATCGATCAATTAGCAGCTTGATTCCATTGATTCAAAAACCATTCTGTGAAAACCGTGTAGTGTGAAAGAATGGATAACTGGATGAATGGATGAATGGGCGAACGGATGAATAAAGAGAGAGAAAGGGAGAGGAAGAGAATGGTAGAAAAGAAACAAACAGAGAAAATAAGCCATCGACTCCCAACCCTATCCACCAGCTACAAAAACTTTAACCTTTGACTCCCTCACCCAACAACTAGGATGAGGGAGGAGGAAGCTGGTGGATCAGGTGAGGGAGTCAAAATGTTAAGTTTTTACTTGGCTATGAATGATGCAGGATGCTAGTGAACAGAGTGATGGAGTCAAAGGGTTAAAGAGCATGATAGAGCAGGGGAACAGGCGTTTTTCTTTTTCTGTCTTTTTTCTTTTTGTTTCTTTTTGTTTCATTGAGATTAAAGCTTATTGAACAAGGCCTCATCGCATTGAGACAATCCCATATGAACTCCAACCATTCTGCCACATACTATCTGGCAGATTCTTTGAGCCTGTGCAAAACTTAATGCACTGGCAAGGTCTTGAAATGGAACAGAACGGTAGGGATGGACCTATAAAACATTACATTGAAACTACCAGAATGATTGGAGCATTCATCATCATCATCAGGTGCCCTGCTGCATGGCGTTGGCGATCATGGACTTCTATCTGTCCGCTATCTCTTGTTGCCTCAAGCATCTCTTCCACCCTCCTTGT
>CM060315.1:14087353-14092353 GCA_030674185.1 Monoplex corrugatus | reverse complement strand
TGTCATCATCAGTCTGATGATGATGATGATGATGAAATCAATCTTCATAACATCGGGGAAAATGACCCATATTCTGTGACCTTCCATGCCCTGATCTCATGATGACATCACTTTTGTTTTCCTCTACCATTTCCCTGCCTGACATAAATTAACCTCAGGGTATTTGCTTTCAGGGTTTTTTTTTTTTTGTAGGGGCTATCTTTAACCCTTTGACTACTGCACCCTGGCCACCAGTAGCTTGCATTGTCAACCACGCTGGCGAAGCAAAAACTTAACCCCGAGACTCCCTCAACCTATTCACCTGTAGGAAGCTGGTGGATAGGGTGAGGGAGTCCAAGGGTTAATTTTTTTTGCAGTTGATGCATAGGGTGGGGAAGTCAAAGAGGACTGTGGTGGTGATGTCTTCTTAATGGGTTGAGTGTGTGTGGGGGGTGGGAGGTTGAAGTCTTTCTTTCATTCAGGCATCATGTCTGAGCAAGAACTGTCATTAAGTAGGCACTGTCCTTAAAAGAGTTGGCCCAAAAGGGTTCTGTGTGAATTCGCAGCAGTGCAGGATCTCGTTTGGTGGGTGGCAACAAGGCGGCTTGCCATTGCTGTCTGTTGAGATTTCCACTGAATAAACTTGAGGTTGGTGGTAAAACATTGAGATTTCCACTGAATAAATTTGGGGTTGGTGGTATGCTGAAGAACCAAAGTGAGCGGAGCGGGATCGCCACTAATAAAGATGTAGAAAATGGGACATTTTGTATCCCCGACTCCCCCCCCCCCCCCCCCCCGTGGGGACGCTGGGGGCTTTTTCAGTATAAACATTATCCCCACTTGTGGAAGTTCTGTGCTAGAAATTTCATCTTCCCTGCCATTCTCTTTGTTTCTTCCTTCCTCCTTTGCTTTCTGTCATTTCTTCCTATCATTTTCGGCCTCGCTGGTCCATTCACCTGTATGTTTTCGATAGTCTTACGTACTTTCTCTTAGGATTAATAATTGGGTACATGTATTAAGTGCATTTTTGGCATTAGGGAAATGTATTATGCGTAAGCAATTTTAGGTAATTTAGGCCTGTTTTTTTGTCTTTAATTATGTTTAAAATTGTATTCACGTATGTTTTCATGTCCCTTTGTGACAAATTGGACGGAATGGTCAACGCCAGGGGCATCTCCTCAGATTATGTGCGCGAATGCATTGATATGTGTACTTAATTTTCTTTTCCCTTTTTCTTCCATTGAAGTATTGAGCATGTTTTGAAACAGTTATAATAATTAATAATTACAATATTTATATAGCGCAAAATCTTGATAAAATCAAATCTAAGCGCTGGTTATAGCGCTTATGTGTCTCTACGCAGTCCGGCCGGGCTTTTAAGCAAAAATAACAATAACATCCCCGCTCACCCCCATGCCCCCTCCCCCTAAATGCCTACTGGCCGTAAACGAGGATTCTCTAGTGAAACAGTGTGGCAGGTTACAAAAGGAGTATGTTGATGTTTAATTTAATCTTGGCCTTGAAGCTTTGTTTTGCTTGCTTGTTTTTTTGCGTGTTTGTTTGTTTTCTGTTGGTGCCGCAAAACTGAGTGACTCGTTTTGCTGAGAAGATGCCAATGCTTTTAGAAAAAGTGTTACAGAGAGCAGTGAGCAGAGACAGAAACAGTGTGTGAATGAGAGAGGGAGGGAGGGAGGGAGAGAGGGGGAGGTGGAGGGAAGGAGGGAGGGAAAGTTAGGATAGAACGGGAGGGAGAGAGAGAGAGAGACAGCAGGGGAGAAAGAGAGAGGGGAGAGAGACAGACAGACAAACAGACAGACAGACAGACATATAGAAAGAAAGACAGAGACAACAAAAAAATCACACTGACATTGACTATTACATTGATAACGAGAACAGCAATGACAACGACAATGACAATAGCAGTGACAATGATAATAACATTGACAATGACTGTGACGATGACAATGACAGTTACACTTATACTGGGTTTTTTCCAACAGGCAAACGTTGTTAGCTGATAACTATTTTTCAAACATAACATTGCTAATCTACAAACATAGATATGCTTACAGCAACAAACACAACAAACAATTCAGTAAATTATTAACATAAATCGAAAAGCAACATGCACTTTTTAAAGGAAAAATAATGTATTAAAAGACACAGAAATAGAGAGAGAGATAGATAGAGAGAGAGAGAGAGAGAGAGAGAGAGAGAGAGAGACAGACAGACAGACTTCAGGGAAACCAAATACCTGCCCATTGCGTTGATAGACCATTCAAGAGGACACAGACACAGAGACAGACAGACAGACAGACAGACAGACGGACAGAGAGGGAGGGAAAGGAAGAGGGAGGAAGAGACAGGGAGATGAAATGGAACTGTTTTCTTTTCGGATGAAACTGTATTTTCCTTCGGTGAAGATATTGTCACACAGGCCAAATTATTACCTCCCATTGTTGATCTACTTCTAGTAGAACAAGGGAACGAGGATACAGCACAAAAATGGAATTTTACATGAACTACACGAAACAAAACGAAACCAAACGAAACCAAATAAACAAAGACATTTTACACGAAATGAACATAAAAGTGTGCACACATTTTTTTTTAGAATGTGCGGGCGCAGGCATGAGAAAAAGAGAGAGAGAGAGAGACACACACACACACACTCTCTCTCTCTCTCTCACTCACTCACTCACTCACGCACTCATGCATGCACGCACGTACACCCACAGCCGAGCATTTATTTTAACAGAAATAAACACGCAAGCATGCGCTGTAACACATGTCTTAAACACAGAGAAACAAACATAGAAACAGAACCAAAACAAGTGTGACTGCCCGCGTTCAAGCAAACAGGAACCAGAAAAACAAAAACAAAAAAACACACACACACAAAAAGAATAAGAACGTGTATTTAATACAATTAAAACTTGTCTTGTTGTATTAAATACGCGTTCTTATTCTTTTTTCGTGTTTATTTTTTCTGGTTCCATAGAAACAGAACGTCAACAGATGAGTCCAAACTTGCAACAACACCAGAAACAAGCAAACAAACAAACGAACAAACAAACAAACAAGCAAGCAGGCGAGCAAACTGCAGCAGAACCTCCAGGCTGAAGTCAGATAACCACATTCTGTGAGGCTCCACACAGATCGATGACCAGATGAATGGATAGTTGTCAGGTTTCTTGTTCACATCCACCACCTGTTTGTGTGTGTGTGTGTGTGTGTGTGTGTGTGTGTGTGTGTGTGTGTGTGTGTGTGTGTGTGTGTGTGTGTGTGTGTGTGTCCCTGTCTCGCTCTCTTTTTCTCTCTGTATTTGTCTGTCTGTCTGTCTGTCTCTCTTTCTGTATCTGTCTGTCTGTCTGTCTGTCTGCCTCTCTCTCTCTCTCTGCATTTGTCTGTCGGTCTGTATCTTTCTCTCTCGCTCTCTCACTTTCTCTCTCTCTCTCTCTCTCTCACGCTCTCTCTCTTTCTCTCTGTATCTGTCTGTCTGTCTGTCTCTGTCTCTCTCTCTCTCTGTCTGCTTGTCTGCATACTTGCCTGTCTACCAACCTGCCTGCCTGTCTTTTTGTCTGTCTTTCTGTCTATCTGTTTGTCTGTCTTTCTTTCAGTCTTTCTCTCTCTGTCTTTCTCTTTCTGTCTCTCTGTCTCTTTCTCTGTCTCAGTCTCTCTCTTTCTTTCTTTCTGCTACACACACATACACTTTCTCTGTCACACACCACACACACACACACACACACACACACACACACAACACACACAACACACTCACACACACACACACACACACTCACACACACACACACACACACACACACACACACAACACACACACACACACACACGTACTTTTCCCCCTCTCTCTGTAACTAACACACACACACACACACACACACACACACACACACACACACACACACACACACACACACACACACACACACACACACACGTACGTTTTCCCCTCTCTCTGTAACACACACACACACGCACACGTGCGCACGCGCGCGCACGCGCACGCGCAAACTCTCTCCCTTTCTCAAACTCACACTCACACACACACACACACACACACACACACACACACACACACACACACACACACACAAACACACACACACACACACAAACACACACACACGCACACACACACACATTATTCCATTAAGGAAGACACCAACATTTGCACACCAACTCATACCTACCTACACTCCCGAGGGGAAACAGGATCTTCTATACTCCAGTCCGTGAGATGAGGTCAGCGTCCAACGAGTATTGCCCCCGGTCTTGTCTGGCACCCACAGAGAACGTACAAAGCCACCAGGTTCACAGAGAAGAACCGACTCTGGCGACCTCTATATTGTCATTGACTTTCAGGTTTTGATTTGTTTTATATGTGAAATCTCAAAATCGAAGTGACTTCCCCTGTGGGGGATGTCGAGGGCTCTTTCGGTGTAAATGGTATCCCCACCTTTTGGAAATTCTGTGCTAGAAATTTCCTGTTTTTGTCACTTTCTTTGTTTCTTTCTTCCTTTGCTTTCTGTCATTTCTGCCTCTCGCTTTCTGCTTTGCTGGACCATTCACCCGTGCGAGTTCTATAAAACCTTATTTTTACTTTTTCTTAGGATTGATAACTGGGTACATTTTCATAGGATTGATAACTGGGTACATTTTCTTAGGATTGATAACTGGGTACATTTTCATAGGATTGATAACTGGGTACATTTTCTTAATATTGATAACTGGGTACATTTTCTTAATATTGATAACTGGGTACATTTTCTTAATATTGATAACTGGGTACATTTTTTGAATATTGATAACTGGGTACATTATCTTAATATTGATAACTGGGTACATTTACTTAGGTTTGATAACTGGGTACATTTTCTTAGGATTGATAACTGGGTACATTTTCTTAGGATTGATAACTGGGTACATTTTCTTAGGTTTGATAACGGTACATTTACTTAGGATTGATAACTGGGTACATTTACTTAGGATTGATAACT
>CM060315.1:14079853-14082353 GCA_030674185.1 Monoplex corrugatus | reverse complement strand
TGCTGTTTGCACAAAACAAACGGAATTAATAGTACATACAGATGCAATAGCATAATTGCATACAAATACAATAGTACAAATACTGCAATATACAGTCTTCTGTGACAAAAAGTATGAGGACATCAAACGACGATTTCAAAAAAGGATTGGTGCCATCCGTTAGGATTAGCCGATGCCTCAGCTCGCAGACATCTCTCGCAGCTTTTCTCTACACGCATTGTATTGAAATATTGTATATATATATATATATATATATATATATATATATATATATATATATATATATATATATGTGTGTGTGTGTGTGTGTGTGTGTGTGTATGTGTGAGTGCATGTGTGTTCTGTGTGTGTATGTGTGCGTGTGTTCTGTGTGTGTACACCTTATGTGTGTGTGTGTGTGTGTTATGTGTGCGTGTGTTCTGTGTGTGTACACTCTATGTGTGTGTGTGTATGTGTGTGTGTATGTGTGTGTGTGTGTGTGTGTGTGTGTGTGTGTGTGTGTGTGTGTGTGTGTGTGTGTGTGGGTGTGTGTGTGGGTGTTGTGTGACGGGTCTGGGTAAGGATGGTTGAACGACAGGAAGATTATAAAGTAAATGTACTGGCCACAGTCAGTCGGTGAGATATAGGTATACTGGAGAAAATTTCCAGTTTCACCTAAAGCTAAACCTTGCTAAAAAAAAAACAATCAAATATACATGCACACATACATACGTACGTGCAGACACACACACACACACACACACACACACACACACACACACACACACACACACACACACACAAACACACACAAACACACACACATTCACACACACACACACACGCGCACACACATATACATATAAGTATACATATATATATATATATATATATATATATATATATATATATAATCATCATCATCATCAGGTGCCCTGCCGTATGGCGTTGGCGACCATGGACTTCCAACCATCTCTATCTGTCGTTGCCCCCAGCATCTCCCCCACCCTCCTCATCCCCAGCCACTCTGCAAGTCCGTCCAGCATTCTCTCCTTGGGTCTACCTGGTGCTCTCTTTCCCTCCAGCTTTCCCGTCGTGACCAGGTGCTCCAAATCCGCCTTCCTCATAAAATGGCCTATAAATGTTGCTTGTCTTTTCCTAATCTTCCTTATGAGTGATCTACTTGTGTCTGCCTCCATCAAGACTGTCTCGTTTGTTTTCTTTGCTGTCCATGGAACTCTCA
Source organism: Monoplex corrugatus (assembly GCA_030674185.1). Taxonomy (NCBI): domain Eukaryota; kingdom Metazoa; phylum Mollusca; class Gastropoda; order Littorinimorpha; family Ranellidae; genus Monoplex; species Monoplex corrugatus. The sequence continues at coordinate 14,081,131 of CM060315.1, read as the reverse complement.
ACATTCTTCTTAGAAACCACATCTCGGCTGCCTCAATCTTGCTCGGCTTTGTTTGCTGACTGTCCACGTCTCGCAACCGTACAACTGTATTGGTTCTATATAACATTCAAGGACTCTCTTTCTAATGTTAATTGATAGGTATTTGTTGGTAAGAATGCTTGTCATCTTCTTGAATGCCTTTTTGGCTTGACCGATTCTGCCAGCTATTTCCGATGTGCATCTGCCGTCTGATGAAATGACCGTTCCCAGGTATTTGAACTTATTAACCTGTGTCAAAGTTGTGCCATTTGCTGTTATTTTGTATGAGGGGATTTCATGTTTTTTACTGATCACCATGACTTCAGCCTTCCTGCTGTTTAGTTCCAACCCCTTACCTTTGCTTTCTATTTCTAGTATATTCACAAGGTTTTGTAGGTCCCTTTCATTTTCTGCAATTAGCACGGTGTCATCTGCGTACCGAATGTTGTTTATCATTTTCCCTCCAACCTTTAATACAGGGTCTTCTTCTAGGTTTCTCATGATGTTTTCGCTATATATTGAAAACAGATCTGGTGACAAAACACAACCCTGTCTGACTCCTCTTTTGATGTTTTGGAAAGAGCTTATATTGTTTTCTATTCTCATTGCAGCTGTTTGTTCCCAGTACATATTCCTGATTATTCGTAGATCTTTTCCATCAACATTGAGTCTCTCCAGTTGGTTGATCAGTTCTTCATGTCGTACCCGATCGAAAGCCTTGGTATAGTCAACAAAGCGTAAATACAAATCCTTATTCATCTCAACTGACCTCTCTATGATAGTTCTTAGGATGTATATGGCATTAATAGTTCCGTTCCCTTCCACAAATCCGCACTGTTCTTCTGCTATTTCTCTTTTGATTCTATTCCTTGTCCTCATCATGATTATTCTTAACATGACTTTTGTTACATGACTCATCAAACTGATTGTGCGATAGGAGGACTGTTATTTTTTCTATGCCAAATTCCTCCAGGGCTTCAATCATCAATAATGTTGTCTGGTCCTGGGGCTTTTCCTGGTTTCATTTTTTTCTGTGCTGCTCTAACTTCATCTTTCATTATGGGTGGTCCTTCAAAGTTCTTTTTTATAATGTGTTCTTCGTTTCTGTCATCCTCAAAAAGGTCTTTAATGTACTCTCCCCATCTGTCCAGTATTTTGTCTTTTTCCACGATAAGCGTGCCATCTTTCGATTTTAAGCAACCAGTTGATGTGCATGTATTTTTCCTGTGGACAATTTCTTCAATTCGTCTGTACATACCC
>CM060315.1:14069853-14074853 GCA_030674185.1 Monoplex corrugatus | reverse complement strand
CAGCCGCTGTGATTAATAACATATTCCTGTTTTTTTCTGAATTACTGGATGCAGCGCTCAGAAGGTGACGTTACAAGCTTTAAAACGATGTACAGAATGTTAAGTTTGTGTGAAGTGGTTGAGTTGTTGTGGCTGTGTGAAATTTTTAATTTTGGGGATAATTTCAACGAAGCATTACCGAAGAGGTGTCATCATAATTGTTTTTTCCAATTTTCATGCGTTTAAGGTTGAATTTCACAAAGAAATTTACCATACATACATCTAAAGAAAGGAAAAAAGAAAAGAAAAAGAAAAACACAAGCAACAAACAAACAAGCAAAAAGTAAACAACAACAAAAAACAGTATACACAAACAACAAGAAGTTGCAATTAAAAATATGAATTTCATCCAGACATACCCTCAGCATTTCTCTACGGCTGTCTCTTGAGAGGTCAAATGAGATGAATAAGGATTTGTAATTTATGCTTTGTTGACTACACCAAGGCTTTCGATCGGGTAAGACATGATGAATTGATCAACCAACAGGAGAGACTCAATGTTTATGGAAAAGATCTACGAATAATCAGAAATATGTACTGGGAACAAACAGCTGCAATGAAAATAGAAAACAATGTAAGCTCTTTCCAAACTATCAAAAGAGGAGTCAGACAGGGTTGTGTTTTGTCACCAGATCTGTTTTCACTTTACAGCGAAAACATCATGAGAAACCTAGAAGGAGACTCTGGATTAAAGGTTGGAGGGAAAATGATAAACAACATTCGATACGCAGATGACACCGTGCTAATTGCAGAAAGTGAAAGAGACCTATAAAACCTTGTGAATATACTAGAGAAATAGAAAGCAAAGGAAATGGGCTGGAACTAAACAGCAGGAAGACTAAAGTCATGGTGATCAGTAAAAAACATGAAATCCCCTCCTGCAAAATAACAGCAAATGGCACAACCTTGACACAGGTTGATAAATTCAAATACCTGGGAACGATCATTTCATCAGACGGCAGATGCACATCAGAAATAGCCGGCAGAATCGGCCAAGCCAAAACAGCATTCAAGAAGATGACAAGCATTCTTACCAACAAATGCCTGTCAATCAACATCAGGAAGAGAGTTCTTGAATGTTATATAGAACCAATACTGTTGTACGGATGCGAGGCGTGGACAGTCAACAAACAAAGCCAGAACAAGATTGAGGCAGCCGAGATGTGGTTTCTAAGAAGAATGTTGAGAGTTCCATGGACAGCAAAGAAAACAAACGAGACAGTCTTGATGGAGGCAGATACAGGTAGATCACTCATTAAGGAAGATTAGGAAAAGACATGCAACATTTATAGGCCATTGTATGAGGAAGGGGGATTTGGAGCACGTGGTCACAACGGGAAAGTTGGAGGGAAAGAGAGCACCGGATAGACCCAGGGAGAAAATGCTGGACGGATTTGCAGAGTGGCTGGGGACGAGGAGGATGGGAGGATGCTAGGGGCAACGAAAGATAGAGACAGATGGAGGTCCATGATCGCCAACGCCATGCGGCAGGGCACCTGATGATGATGATGATGATGATGATGATGTCTCTTGATTGATTGATTTGGTTTAGTTTTCACGTCGACACACAACCTCAGGTGATACGGCCGACAGGAATTACCATCCCAGGGAAGTTGGGGAAGGGGGGACTTATCTAATCCTATACTGACACCACCAGAACTACAAGAGAAGTGGGGGTAGGGGAACTTTTCTAATCCTATACTGACACCACCAGCACAACAATGATGTTAAGATGGGACAGTGAGAAGGCCAGTTTTAACACAGCTCACCCCGGCATTCGAACCCACAACCATTAGCATGTGAGTCCGACGCTCAAACCAACTGATCTATTGAGGCTCGCTTTTGTCTCTCGGTTCGCTCACGTGCGACTTAACCCTTTGACACCCGCATGCTATCTACCAACTGCAAAAACTTAACCTTAAGCGTTTGCTTTGCTAGCATGGTTGGTAATGTAGGATGCTGGTGGATAGGGTGCGGGAGTCAAAGGGTTAATATTCGGGTTTGAGAGAACGTGTCGTGTTTCGTTGAGATGACGTTGACATGACAAGCCACAAGGTCTCGTGGGATCACGTGTGCTATGCTTAATCATCACCACTGGTGACAGGAGTGTTAGGAATTGATGGATGGCACACATAACCAGACAGACAGGCAGACACACGTACACACACACTTACATACACACACACATGTGAAGACATGAACTAATTTCGCTGTTAAACTTTCAGAATCATTACTTCACAGTCCTGTTAATGCATTACTTTATGCAGTTTGTGTTTTAGTGTTAAGATTTCCCTTCACATTGTTGAAGTTAATTGTTACTAATGTTAGTGTTAAGATTTCGTTCCATTTTTCTATTCTACCACCTATTTATGATTTTTTACTCTGTCTCCCCTCTGCCCTGATCCAACCTGTCCAACTATCGTTCTCCAATTTATTTTATTTATATATTTTTTTCTTACCCCCCCCCCCCCCCCTCCCCCGTCTAATATCACTTGTAGTGAAAAGACGTTAAATCAAAGAACGAACGAACTGATGTCGCTGTTTTCGGCCGTTTTTCCCTACTGTCTCATTGTTTTAATATGTTTCTGTCCCTGTTTATTTGTCTGTAATTGAAAGGGATACATCTTATTCATCTTTTGTTTCTTCTTATCTGTCTCTTTGTCTGCCTGCTTGCCTGTTTTTTGTATCTCTATTATGTTCCCCCTCCCCACCCCCTCTCTGTCTGTCTGTCTGTCTGTCTGTCTCTTACACACCCACGTTCATTATGTCTCCTTCCCTCCATCTGTTACACACGTTCTCTCATCTTTATCTCTTCCTCCTCCCTCTGTTAGACTCATTCTCTCTTTGCCCCCAGCTCTCGCACACACACACACCACATACACACACACACAAACACACACACACCACATACACACACACACACACACACATACGCACACACACATACACGTAGATACACAAACACACACACACACACCACATACACACATACACACACACACACACACACACACGCACGCACACACACATACATACACACACACACACACACACACACACACACACACACACATAGTTACTGATTTTTTTTTTTTTTTTTTTTTTTTTGCCTATCCTTCTCCCTGTATCCCTCGCAAACGGTAGCATGTGCTGTTATTTTTTTATTTTCTGAAATACAATATCATCATCACCATTATCATCATCATCATCATCATCATTATCATCATTATTATCATCATCATCATCAAGTGCCTTTGCCACATGGCGTTGGCGATCATGGACCTCCATATTCATCTGTCCCTTGTTGCCGCAAGCACATCTTCCACTCTCTCTGGCCTCAGCCACTCTGCAAGTCCGTCCGGTATTTTTTCCCTGCGTCTACCTGGTGCTCACTTGCCTGTCTTTTCCTCATCTTCCTTATGAATGATGTTCTTGTGTCTGCCTCCATCAAGACTGTCTCGTTTGTTTTCTTCGTGTATCATTAATCTAACGAAGTATTTCTTGTGTAATTTTAGTTCTGGGCAGATATGTAGATTAGTAACATTAGCCAAAATGGCATTCAGCTAATAAGTTTTACGCTGGAAAGTAATAGTATTGCCACTGTGAATCTCTGTTCCTTATGCCTCCTCCACTTTCCTCTCTCTCTCTTTCTCTTTCTCTCTCTCTCTTTCTCTCTCTGTCTCTTTGTCTCTGTCTGTCTGTCTGTCTGTTTCTCTCTGTGTCCTTCTCTGTCTGTCTCCTTCTCTCTGTCTGTCTCTGTCTGACGCTGTCACTGTCTCTCTTGCTTTCTCTCTGTCTCTGTCTGTCTCTCTCTCTCTGTCTCTCTGTTTCTCCTTCTCTCTGTCTCTTTCTGTGTGTGTCTCTCTCTATCTGTCTCTCTCTCTCTCTCTCCTCTCTCTCTCTTTTTCTCTGTCTCTCTGTCTGTCTGTCTCTCTCTCTCTCTCTTTGAGAAAATCAGTATGATTATAACACAACTGATACTGTAAGTATCACTACAGAGAAACAAAAAATCCTTGACCTGTTGGCCACGTCCTCCCAAGAGATGATGACGACAACCTTTCCAAATGACAGTGCCGCAGTCCAGCCATCACAATTACTGACCATTGCTGGGATAATGATGATGGACTGTCCTGTCATTTAGGCTGGTAAACAGACACACTGGTCTTCAGATTCAGTTTCTCAAGACCGTGTTCCCGTGCTTGGAATGAAGTCCTTTATGTGCTGACGCACCTTGTGCTGGAAAATATTGTTATTGTTATTTTTCTTTAAAGCCCAGCCGACTGCGTACAGCCGTATCAGGGGCTATAACCCCTTCAAAACATATACGATACTTCAACAGGAAAAAATGATTAAGTGCACTTATTGATGCATATTAATTGCAGAAAGTGAAAGAGACTTACAAAACCTTGTGAATATACTAGAAGTGGAGAGCAAGGGCGAGGGGCTGGAGCTGGACAGCAGGAAGACTGAAGTCATGGTGATCAGTAAAAGACATGAAATCCCCTCAGGGAATGTGAGGTGGCCTGGAAACTGTACCACCATGATATAATCTCTACGTCCCAGCTGAGCCAAAAACTCTTTCATCTTTATCGTTACCAGTGGGTCCCGTGGCAGGTTTGACGCTACTGATGACTTAGCAACAAGCCCTTTCCATCCCTCTCTGTCTGAACTCTGTCATTCATGTGATCAGAATCCTTTCATCGTTGTCCTTACCGGTCCTGTAGTTTGATTGACGGCAGGAGCGTCACTGATGACTTTGCAGCTTGCTCTTTCCGTGTTGTGATTCTCTCCGGAGATTGGCAAGTGTCAAGCCTGTCCGCTGTGGGAATCTATCTACTGAGATTGGTAAGTGTCAAGCTTGTCTGCTGTGGGAATCTATCTACTGAGATTGGCAAGTGTCAAGCCTGTCTGCTGTGGGAATCTATCTACTCAGATTGGCTAATGTCAGACCTGTCTGCTGT
>CM060315.1:14062353-14064853 GCA_030674185.1 Monoplex corrugatus | reverse complement strand
CAAAATAAGAAAGCCAATGCGTTGAAGTTTGGCAAACATTTAATTCCATGCTTTTGTGATAACGATACACAATTGCCTTCAATTTCGAGCAATCGTTTGGTGTGTACATTTGATCAAAGTGGGTACGTATCGAAATTTGATTTCCCAAAGTCATTGAAATCACAAGACAGGGCATTCTGATGCTCCCAAAAGTTCAGTAATGCGTGTAACCGCCATGGCTGTTCTGGCACTCGACGCAGCGAGTCCTCATCGAGTTGACCAGGTTGGTGAAGATCCTCTGTGGAAGCGCCTGCCACTCAGCCTGCAGCATCTAGTAGAGGTGTTGGGCATCCCTGGGAGGGGGGTGGTTGCTCTTCATTTTGCGATCCAGCTCATCCCAGAGGTTCTCAATCGGGTTGAGATCGGGACTGCATGCTGGCCACTCCATTCTGTTGACTCCAGACTGCTGCAGGAAGTCGTTGACCACCCTTGCCCTGTGGGGGCGAGCGTTGTCATCCTGGTAGACAGCCGTCGGTCCCATCTGCTGCAGTGTAGGCACAGCCAGCGGTCGAAGGATCTCATCCCGGTATCGGAGGCCAGTCAGGTTACCCTGTACATGATACAAGGGTGTTCTGTGGTGAAGGCTGAAGGCCCCCCAGACCATTACAGAACCTCCACCAAAGGCCACCTTTTCTTGGACAGTGGTGTCAATAAAGCGTTGCCCTGGGCGCCTCCAGACCCTCAGTCGGCCGTCGTTGTGGTTCATGGTGAAGCGTGATTCATCACTGAACAGGACCTGGGACCATTGCTGACGTGTCCACCTCACGTGACGTCTGCAGAAGGCGCGGCGTGCTGTCCTATGGGCTGGAGTTAAGCGTGGCCATACAGCTGGGCGACGAGAATGGAGGTTAAACCCATGAAGGCGGTTCCGTATGGTCTGCTGGCTGATGTTGATGTTAGTAGCCACCCTCAGCTGCCTTCGAATGATGCTGGAAGAGGCTGTTCTTGTCTGCAGGGCTTGTCATTCAATGAGACGATCTTCACGTGGGTTTGTCTTCTTCGGTCGACCAGATCTGCGTCTTTCATGGACCCTCCCAGTGGCTGTGAAGCGTTGAATCAGTCTGACAATGACCGAGATGGACACCTGAAGTTGCCTGGCCACTTCTCGCTTGGGAACACCATCTTGGAACCATGCAACAGCTCGTCCCCTCTCAAACTCGCTCAATTTTCGTCGTGGAGGCATTGTCAGATCAGGCCTACTACTGGTGGAATGTCTTCTTATAAAGCCAAGCAAGAGACAGCATCTCACACATAAACAGCAGTGCTTGCACGTGCATAATGGTTTTTCCATCTAGCTTGTGCAATGTGTTCAGGCAGAACGGTCCAAAACAAGGTCCTTTTTCGCAAGTTTCCGCTTTTCCGTTTGCGGCCAAGCTCAGTAGTAGAGAATCCCGTGCAATTTTCGCACTAACACAACATCGCCCACTTACAGCTGAACAAGAATTCATAACAATTTGGCTGGACTGAGAAATAAATAACAGTAGCGAACTGAGTTTATTACGCACCTGTTTTCTCATAGTGATCCTTAACTTTTTGTGCGTAGCTTATTTGAAAATTTTTCACTTGACAAAGGTCCTGGGCTCGAAACGTTGTGTTTTATACTCCCAAAGATCTTTTACAAACAAGGTGTTTTCTAATATTTTGTTTTTTACCCTCAAGATCCAGCAGTCACATTTTGTTTTACCCGGAATGAACAATAGTTTAAAAATTGCAATGGGTGATTTTTTTCGTGTATGCATATAACGATACTTATCAAATTATTTTGCCATGGCACATACACAGTGTTCTTCACATATCACCAAGCCTTGCTTTAGCACACAGGAGCAGCTGATTGGAGTTACCACTGTTTTTACACTGAAATATTTCGATTTACAGCAGCAGACTAAGAGAGCATCACATTCTAAATTTCCACACATTGCACTTTGAGTGAGTACTCAATATGGTCATGTGTATTTCATTACTTTACAACACCTCACGGATCCCTGATCCCTGGAAATGTGAGAGAAATACTTGGACTGGAACTGAGTGCTTGAGGTTGACGGTAATGATTAAATTTAATCAATGAATTTACACGGCTGGAAATCATAAGGTTGGAGCTGGTAGGATGGCGGTATATGAATAAAAAAACCAAAATAAGCAGAAGAGAAAGGGAGGCGGAAGGAGATAGACAGAGACAGAGAGACAGACAGACAGACAGACAGACAGATAAAGGTAGACAGAGAGAGATACACAGAAGCGTAAACTGACACACGCACTCGCACGCACTTACGTTCACACTCTCACGTACACACACACACACACACACACACACACACACACACACACACACACACACACACACACTAACTAACACTAACACACGCACACACACACATACACACACACACACACACATACACACACACACACTAACACACACACCCAACACTAACACTAACACTCACCCACACGTACATACACA
>CM060315.1:14047353-14054853 GCA_030674185.1 Monoplex corrugatus | reverse complement strand
TTCCACGCTTTACTTTCGCTGCTCCTGAATGGTCAATTCCACCCAAATTTGATAAAAACCCATCCAGAAAGAGCAAAGAAAATCTGTCTAGCACATTTTTTGTCACATGCATACACGCAGACGCAGACATACTCACATACACATACACACACACTCCCGCAAACAGACACAACACAACATGTACACCCACAACACACAAACACAAAACACACACACACACACACACACACACAAACACACACACACACACACACAAACACACACACACACAAACACGCACTGAAACAGACACAACACACACACACACACACACACACACACACACACACACACACACACACACAACACAACCACACACACGAACACAACAACACACACACACACACAACACACACACACTGAACACACACACACACCACACATCAGCAACACACACGCACACACACACACACGCACACGCCACGCACTGCACGCACCGCACGCACGCAGACGACATACACACACCAGAAAAAGACAAATGCACTCACACTCACACACACGCGCGTACACACACGCACACACACACATACACACTAGTTTTACTCATTTTTTTTTCTACCTTTACTTTGTAGTAAAAGTAATCATTCTCCCCCTCCCCATTTTCCTCGTACACAGAAAACCAAAGCATACGTGATTTTCAAACAAATCACCGTTAATTGAAAATAAGGGATTAGCCGACAATGAAAATCAATTTTTTACAGTGGAATTGTAGGTCTATTTCCACCAATTCAGCATACCTGGAACATTTCCTCGCCTCAAATCAGTGTGAAGTCTTGATTCTGCAGTCGCTTAATGTTATACCAACCAAACTTCCCAATTTCCAAAATTACTATTATCCACCAGTGTATGCCTATGGGAATCCCGGGAAGAAAGTAGCCACTGCGATATACATATTTAAAGAGTTACAATATCACATATTTACTTCCCCAGTTTTAACGTCAACTGAAGACTTACACGCTTGTGCCGCTACTATACAATTCAGTAATTCTTTTATCCTGAACGTTTTGTCAGTCTACCTGCCAACAGGTCCAAATGACCACAACACAGAATGGCTGCGCACGATTCCGGATCTGCTGCACGGTAAATGGCTAATAGGTGGAGACTTTAATTCCCACTCCCCGTTTTGGGAAAAAGATTGCTGTACTGTGACAAGCAATCGTTTAGTAGAAAATATAGTTGACAGTTCGCTTTACCTTTTGAATGATGGGAGTGTCACTAGAATTCCTGATATTTCCAAACATCGGGCAACAGCCATCGATCTGTCTTTAATCTCACCAGAATTAGTACCCTGCTGTACCTGGGACACTCACAGAGATACTTTAGGAAGTGATCACTTACCTATCATCATAACAATAACTAACGAAAACATCAGGATGAAAGACAGCATTCCTGATATTATACCAAAATATAATTATACACGCGCTGATTGGTCCTTGTTTCAGACTGTTCTTTCTAATCGAGATTTCACACATCATGAAAGTGGAAATGTAGACGTTATGTTTTCTAAATTCCAGGAGTCAGTTCTAGCTGCTGCAGACCTTTCCATCCCGAAACTCAAAACTTTTAAGTCTAATAACCGTTTGGGTAATGTTTGGTGGACGGAGGCATGTGATCAAGCAGTTCAGTATAAAAAAGAGAAATACAAAATCTACATCAAAAGCAGGAAACCTGAAGAGTATATGGAAATGAAAAAAGCTAACACCCAGTGTAATAAAATCATCGCTGAAGCAAAGAAAAATTATTGGGCATCATACTGCACAAAAGAAATTTCAGATTTCAAGGATTTCCATAAAGTCTGGACAAAAATGAATCAAATGAAAAATGGAGCCAACTTACCTAGGTGTCCAATAATGATTGATACAAGTCACAAATTTCTTTCCGACATGGACAAAGCTGAAACTTTTGTGGAACTTTTTGCCCAAAATAGTAAAGTAGATGGTTTGACTCCTACCTGCAAACACTACAGGGAAATGGCAGCTAACAACCCTATCTACACTGATCCAATACCTCAGAATGATCTCTGGTTTAATTCTCCAATCACCTTAGAAGAGTTAAAAAACACTATCTTGTCTCTACGCAACAAAAGGAGTTCGGTAGGTGTCGATGCAGTTTCAACTGAAATGATTAAACATCTTCCAGAAAACTATTTATTTTTTTACACAAAATTTTTCAGAAATGCTGGGTTGGTGGAACTATACCACAATTATGGCAAACGTCTGTTGTTATACCAGTATTAAAAGCAGGAAAGCCTAAAAACAATAAAAACAGTTACAGACCTATTGCTTTAACGAGCAAACTATTGGAAAAATTGGTATTAAACAGACTTGTACATTACTGTGATAAAAATAACGTTATTCCAGTAAATCAGGCTGGTTTTAGAAAAGGGAGATCTACAGTTGAGCACCTGGTTAAACTTACCACTCATATCAAGAAACAGTTCGCCCGAAGAAAAAGTCTTTTAGCTACATTTTTTGATGTGAAAAAAGCTTCGATCAAGTTTGGCATACGCGTTTATTGTACAAGCTGAAATCTATTGGTTTATCTGGCAATATGTATGATTATATTAAGTCATTTTTAGCCAATAATAATAATAATAATAATTACAATATTTATATAGCGCAAAATCTCGATAAAAATCAAATCTAAGCGCTGAACATACACTTACGCACGCGCGCACACACACGCACACACACACCACACATGGCTATAAATGGAGAAAAAGAATAAAAGCAATGGAAAATTATAGAGAGCATATTATATACAATATATATTACAATGTGATTCCCCTCCGAGCGGAGACAGGCTACAGAGGGGGGATGAGTGAGGTCAGGATTTTATGCAGAGGAGAAAAGGTGAGTTTTGAGAGCGGACTTGAAGGAGACAAAAGTAGGTTGCTGACGGACAGAGAGAGGAAGTTTGTTCCAGGAAAGTGGACCAGAAACAGAGAAGGCTCGTGGACCATAGGTATTGAGCTTGGTGCGTGGAAAGCGAAAAGTCAGAGGATCGGAGGCAGAGCGGAGGGTACGTGAGGGAACATAGATCTCAAGTAGGCTTGACAGGTAATCGGGGGCTGCGTTATTGAGGCTTTTGTAGCACATGGTGTCTAGTTTGTACTGTATGCGCTTTGATACAGGGAGCCAGTGAAGTTGTGCCAGGAGAGGAGATATGTGGTCAGCTTTTTTCTTTTTGAGTACAAGGCGTGCAGCATTGTTTTGAATGCGCTGTAGGATGTGAATGGTGGAGGCAGGAAGACCAGACAGGAGTGAATTGCAATAGTCAATGCGAGACATTATGAAGGAGAGAACGAGTTTTGCAGTTGTTTCCACAGAGAGATACTTCCTGATCAAGCTTATACGATGGAGGTGATAGTAGCAAGATCTGGCAGTTTGAGAAACAAAGTTGTTAATGGAGAGGGTAGAGTCAATGCAGACACCAAGGTTTAATAGAAACTATTCAGGCAAGAGTGGGAACTAGTTATTCTACTTCACGATCTTGATATGGGAATTCCACAAGGTTCAGTGATAGCACCGCTTTTATTTAATATCCTTATACAGGATCTTCCTAAAGCACTCTCAAATCGAGTTGTTTTGGCACAGTATGCTGATGATATATGTATTTGGATGAATATTACTTTAAAAAAGACAACTCCACAGAGAGCACAGAATTACATTAGGAAATTGTATCAATCTGATCTTGATAATCTTGGAAACTATATGTTAGAAAATGGTCTGTCGTTGTCAACGGAAAAAACTAACATGATGCTATTTAATTCTGGTGGTACTTTAAGTAACTTGCCTACTTTCAGATTGCTTGGTGAAGTGTTACATTACAAACAGGTTGTAAAATTTCTGGGAGTATTTATGACATCGAAATTAAACTGGAATGTCCATTTTGATTATATTTCAACAAAAGCAAGAAAAGCCCTAAATTTTCTAAAGATAATAAGCCGATTACCTTGGGGAATGGATACGAACATACTAATTCATCTATCAACAGCACTTGTACGATCTAAATTATCCTATGCGCAAGAAGTGTTCTTCAGTGCACCAAAATATTTATTAAAGAAGATACAAAGCTTAGACTGCAAAAGTATTAAAATTGCTCTAGGTGTCCCTACTCATGCCTCTAATCTGGAAACGTACAAAGTTGCTGGAATTCTGCCTCTGAACAACTATTGTGAGCTAGCGACAGCAAAATTTGCAGTTAGAACTACTTCACAAACGGACAATTTTGTGAGTAAGGAAATTAAAATCAGGTCTGATGTTGACATTTCCAAAGCGAGCAAAAAGCATTTCATCACAAATGACTGTTACAACTTACATATCTGACTTGGTCAAACAGTCTAACATAAATATGGATGAAATAGCTGAGACACCATCAACAACGCCTATCCCTACATGGGAAATGCAAAAAGCCTCTTTTGATATTGATTATACAGACGTTAAGAAATCTGAAAACGTCAACATTTCGATATCCACAGCAAGAGAACACATCGATGAAAAATACCGTACCCACCTTCACATTTTTACCGATGGATCAGTCTTAGAAAATAAATGTGCTGGAGCAGCATTTTATGTTCCAAAATTTAAGATAAAAAAGTCATTTTTCGTTGGGGCAAACTTATCGATCTTTACAGCGGAATTAGTCGCTATTAATCAAGCATTGCATTATCTAGTAAATCTTAAACCCATGTCTTTCAAAGTAGTTCTCTTTGTTGACTCAAAATCTGTATTATATGCCTTACGGTCTTTTAATGCCACACAAGACCTGATTTAATTACTGAGGCAAATCATCTTATACATCGTTTAAGGGTCAAAGGTACAGATATCAGTTTATGCTGGGTGCCTTCTCATGTTGGTCTTCACGGCAACGAAGTAGTTGACAGAGCAGCTAAGCAAGGCGCCCAGAATGCTGATAATGCTATAGAATTACATGTTCATACCTCCGTAAAAGAAGCTTGCAACTTGCTCGAATCAGCCTCATGGACTCGATTTCATGAACATTCAGATGAACAGTTTGTGTCACAACAAATGATAAAACTTACCGTTCAAAATGTATGTAAAAAATTGCAGTATTCTTCCATGTATCATTTGAGATCGATTGTTGCTGTTTGTTTTCGTATTCAGCTAAACGCATTGAAAACAAAATATTGTAAAAATGTCAAGTGTATTTGCGGCGAACAGTTCACACTGTTTCACTGTTTATTCTACTGCAAAATGCTACGTTCTTTTTTACCGAAAATGTTTACTCAAGAAAAGTATTCTGAAAATCATCTCCAGAAAATTACATCAGATCAAACGTTGTTAGTTAGAATTTCAGAATCATTAGTTCACAGTCCTGTTAATGCATTACTTTAACTTTATTCGGTTTGTATTTTAGTGTTACAATTTCCCTTCACGTTGTTGAAGTTAATTGTTAGTGTTAAGTTCTCGTTCCATTTTACTGTTCCCCCACCTGCTAATGTCTTTTTCCTCTGTCTTCGTTCTACATTTTATTTTGTTCAGGTTTTTTTTTTTTTTTTTTTTTTTTTTTAAATTTCCCCTTCCCCCCCCCCCCCCCCCCCCCGTCTAATATCACTTATAGTGAAAAGACGTTAAATTAAAGAACGAACATACACACTCACACACACACAGCGCGCGCGCACACACACACACACACACATACACACACACACACACACACACACACACACACACACACACACACACACACACACACACACGCACGCACACACACACACACAACACACACACTACAGAAAAACAAACACCTCCGATGGATACGAAACAATCAGCCTTGCTTTACTAATGGAGATTGAAAAAAAAAAGGAAGAAAGAAACGCTCAAAGTCAATTCACTGTTTTGTTACAACCCTAACCACACATAATGGAGAAATGGTCATTATTATTCCAGTAGCAGCACTGGATTGTTATCTGCAGGCTAGCTAAACAGCTAAACAGTATTTGCTCCTCTTCCATCCCAAACTTCGAGATAAAATGTTTTCACAATCTCTATTTTTGATTTTAAAAAAGTAGAAAAGGGGGAGATTGTTTCATATCGATGGAGGATCTCTGTCTCTGCCTGTCTGTCTCTGTCTGTCTGTCTGTCTCTGTCTGTCTGTCTGTCTGTCTGTCTCTCTCTCTGTCTTTCTCTCTCTGTCTGTCTCTGTCTCTCTTTGCCTCTCTGTCTCTGTCTCTCTCTGTGTCCCTGTCTCCCTGTCTGTGTCTCTGTCTCTCTAGTGCATACTTGAAATGTTTGGAAATATTTTTCTTGGCGTGTTTGGTTTTGTCGTTGCATGTAAAGACCTTGCTAGCTGTGCCAAAAATGCCCTGTATGTGTATTGCAAAGACTGCATTTTCTTAACAAGAACTTTTTTGACACTGTTTGGTTCTCAGATTCATCCCATTATACGATATACTTCTAAATTATGGGGTCTTGATAAAGTTTGACATACTCGCCTTAAAGAAATATTTAGGTGTGGATATGGTTACACCTAACGACATTGTGTGCGGAGAGATGGATATCCTACATTTGTAAAATCTGCTGTTAGACGTATCAACTGCTGGTTTAAATTAATCCAGATGGAAAATTGTAGCATACCACGTAAAGCGTACGATATGCTATATGATTTAAAGGTTAAATATAAACATAACTAGCTGTCAAATACACATGCTTGCTTGTTTGAATATGGATTTGGTGTATTATGGATAAGTCAAAGTTTTGCCAACGTAAATGAATTCAAACGAATGTTTCGACAGCGTTCGATCGATTGTAGATGGTAAAAATGGAACAATTACATTCAAAGCAGTGATAGATCCAATATTTACAGGCCTTTAGTAATGCTTGTGAAGTGACTTACTTTACTTTACTTTACTTTTTCCTTCCGCTTGTACCGGTGCGCGTCGCGGGGAGATACAGTCGTCTGTCAGCAGCAAGGCGGGTGGCCTG
Organism: Monoplex corrugatus; assembly: GCA_030674185.1. Taxonomy (NCBI): domain Eukaryota; kingdom Metazoa; phylum Mollusca; class Gastropoda; order Littorinimorpha; family Ranellidae; genus Monoplex; species Monoplex corrugatus. The sequence continues at coordinate 14,047,867 of CM060315.1, read as the reverse complement.
GAGAAGGGACATCTCGTGAGCTCTAAGGGTGTCTGCCACGGAGTCGTTCCATCGTCGTCTTGGTCTTCCTCTGGCTCTCCAGCCAGAGTATCTGGTGTTGTATGCCCGAAGAGCTGGATGGTTTAGGGGCATACGTGTGAGTGTCCGAACCACTTGATCCTCATATGTTCGATGTGTTGTAGGATTGGTGTTGCTCCTACCATGTCTCGTATCACCTCATTTCTGATCTTGTCCCGCCTTGTCTTGTTTACTGCTTTCCTCAGGCATTTCATTTCACAGGTGACCAGTTTTCTCTCGAGGACTTTAGTTAGGGACCATGTCTAGCACTGGTATGTCAGCGTTGGTAGAAAAATGGCGTTGATGAGTTTCGCCTTCGTGCTGGTGGGAATGCTGGGGTGTTTCAGGAGAGGGGCAAGTTGGTAGCTGACTGCGTTGGCTTTCTGGCATCTGGTCTCGATTTCTCTGTCTAGTTTGCCATTTTCAGTGAAGATGCTGCCCAGGTATTTAAATTCAC
>CM060315.1:14022353-14027353 GCA_030674185.1 Monoplex corrugatus | reverse complement strand
CGGGTCTTAATCTAGGCGCAGACGCATCCTGGTCTGGCAGCGTACATTTTACTTTCTTTTTCGTGTGAGAATCGCTTTTTTTTTTTGGCGTTGTCGAAAAGACAAAGTCAGTGGCGTCTGTCCTCTTCGACGTTGTCGGGTATTGGCGCCTTGAGGTTATTTTCAGAGCAGACGTGTTCGGTATATTTGGGTTCTGTCGCTTTCTGCCATAGCGTATTTAACCGGGAAAGGAGAGGGCGTGTTTGTGTGTGTCTTTTTTGTGTGTTTTTTTTGGTCAATTGTTTACATGCAAGTTGAGTTTCGCAGCGGTGACGCGTGCCTATGTTTGTAGTTGTTATCTTTTCTAAGTTTGGTAAGTGATGTCAACTTTTTAACCTGAATTTTTGAGTCACGTTTCTGAGTGTTGTTGTTGTTGTTTTGTTTTTTTGTTTTTTTGTTTCATGATCGAGACACACTGTGTTTCTTCCTCTGAAGTTTATTGACTATACTTTTACCGATTTGGTTAAAATAATGATCTCTTATTGATTGTTTGGTGGAAGTTTGGAAGTTGTTTTTCGGGCCATACATATTTGAGACGTTCATGTCTTTAAGTTTGCGTTAACTTTCACAAAGTTCTGTGATTTCAGACAGCTCATTTTAATCCCAAAACAAGTGTGACTGCCCGCTTTCAAGCAAACAGGAACCAGAAAAACACGAAAGTAGAATCAAAACGCATATTTAATATAACAAGACAAGACAGGCGCAAATTTTCGGCCAACTGGCCTTTGTCAATCGTGAATGTAAGATCACAAACAAACACCAAATACACAATTAGGAGAAAAAGACTGAAATTTCCCTGCTGTTTCGTCCAGTGGGAGAAGAGGACTGAATGAAATCGCAATGTGTTTCATTTTAACATTAAGCATTGAAAACATTCCTGTTGCTGTTGTCCTCAAAAAGGAATGTCAGTGAGGAGCGATGTTTTCCTTCGTGGAACTGTGGACAACATTGTTACAACACACTTCTTGTTTGATATGTTACCGCTGTAACTTGTGATTTGAGGTACAATGCTACCTTGGTTTTTGGATGGTTTTTCTCGGGCATTTCTGATGTTTGTTGTGCTTGCAATCTAACTGAGATATAAGCTTTACATCAAATTTTGGATGAAGTTCTTGTTGCAGTTGTTAGTTGTATTTTTTCTAGAAAAGTTACGAGAGTTGCAGTACGCCTTTCGAACAAGGATCTTCGAATAGTTCTTGATGTTGAGGCTGCTGTCCTCGTTAACCTCCGTGATTTAAGGTATCTTCTTCTTTTTCTTCTCGTTTCTTCTTCTTCTTCTTGTTTCTTCTTGTTTCTGCTTCTTTTTCTTCTTCTTCTGCTTTCTTGTTCTTGTTCTTGTTCTTCTTGTTCTTGTTCTTGTTCTTCTTGTTCTTGTTCTTCTTGTTCTTTCTTGTTCTTCTTCTTGTTGTTGTTGTTGTTGTTCTTCTTCTTCTTCTTCTTCTTCTCTCTTCTCCTTCTTCTTCTTCTTTTTTCTTCTTTCTTCTTCTTGTTCTTGTTCTTGTTCTTGTTCTTGTTTTTTTTTCCTTCTTCTTCATCCTCCTCTTCTTCTTTGTTCTCCTCCTTCTCCTCCTCTTCTTCTTCTTCCTCTTCATCCTCCTTAACTCTACGAAGAATCATTAGGGCGCATCAATAAAGAGCTGTTCACCGGATTTTTCCTCCAACTGTATCGGTTGTGTACCAAAGCCTGGGTCTCTGCAAATGATTTCTTTGTCCATCCCACATTGTTTGTCAGTCCATTGGGCTTTTGTTCCTTCTTCTCCGTCTTCTTGAACTCAACATGCTAAGGGGGATTGATTTAACAAAGGCCATCAGATCTTGTCACATGGCCATACCAACGTAGTTTTCTTGTGTTAATTGAAGTCAGCAGATCTTTATATAGTCCATTGTGCTGATTGATGGTTTGGTGCTCTTGTTCATTGGTGATATGATCAGTATGTCTGATGTTTAGTATCTTTCCAGGTAACACATAGTCTAGGTTGGGCCTCAAGACCTGGCCAGCTAATGGATTTAAGGCATGTGCCACGGTCACCATACACGTGGCACCTGTGACGTTAGTGCAGCTGGAATTCGTTCCGAACGCGGAGACGTCATCTTGAGAAACAGAAACTGAAATAGTATCTTTCGATAACATCTGATTTCTATGGCTTGGAATCGTCTTTCCAATTCCGCTGTGAGGGTTCATGTCTAGCATGCATACAGAAAGACTATGTCAGTGCAAAACTGCTCTTGTCGTTTTATGGCCATGTTCTTATCATTAAAGACTCAATCCAAAACAAGTGTGACCACCCGCGTTCAAGCAAACAGGAACCAGAAAAAAAACACGATAGAAAAATACGAACGCGTATTTAATACTACAAGACAAGACAGGCGCAAATTTTCGGCCAACCGGCCTTTGTCAAGCGTAAGATTACAAACAAACAAACAAACACCAGATACAAAAATTTTCAGAAAAAGACTGAAACTTCCCTGCTGCTCTTTATTCCTTTTCTCATGCTGGACGGAGCAGCAGGGAAGTTTCAGTCTTTTTCTTCTCCTAAACACTGTTAATTCATTGTTCTGAATTATTAATTGCACTTGTTCCCCTTCTTACATTCAAACTTCTGTTACCCTTCCCCATACTCATCCTCCACCTCACCATTTTGTGTGTGTGTAGTGTGTGTGTGTGTGTGTGTGTGTGTGGGGTGCGTGCGTGTGTGTCTAAAATCACTATTGTGAACAGACATTAAATAAAAGATTCATTCATTCATTCTTCTCCTAATTTTTGTATCTGGTGTTTGTTTGTTTGTTTGTGATTCTACGCTTGACAAAGGCCAGTTGGCCGAAAATTTGCGCCTGTCTTGTCTTGTATTAAATACGCGTTCGTATTCTTCTTTCGTGTTTTTTCTGGTTCCATTTAAGACTCAGACAGGCTCTTTTATTTTGACATGGAGCTTTGCAGGACGTGTTCTGTTACTATGAAGTGCTTGTTACGTAACAACGCCTTCCTTCTTCTGCTTCTCAGTTCAAGACCTTGTCAACACATAGGGTTTTGCGCAGGCTCAGGGAATCTGCCAGATAAATGCTGGCAGATTTGGGTGGAGCGCATATGGAGCTAATCGAGCGCGATGAATCCCTCTTGATCAAAACTCCAAACTTCATTGTTACGTGGCAGAAGTACATTTGTTCGCGTGGAACTTTTTGATGACATTCCTGCCCCACATCTGTTATTGGTTGTTATCGTTAAATCCTTGAAAGGTTGCGTGATTTGCGGTGCATGGTTTTGTATCAAAACATCAGGTTGATATTCTTGAGAACGTATAGTTTGTTCTTGTTTTGTTGATATCATAACTGAGCTTTTAAGTTTTTACGTGGAGCTTCGGATGACGCTTCTGTTGCTATTATTAATTGTAATTATTATTATTATTATTACTGTGTTTGTTGTTTTTGTGTTGTTTCTGTGAATTGAGACACAAGTTTTTACGTAAAACTTCAGTTGACATTCTTGAGACTTTCCTATTCAATACCGTTTTTATGTGACTGAATTTTTTTTTTTTTTTGTGAACGTGGAATTTCGAATGGCATTCCTGAGTCATTGGCATCATAACTACCAAGTTTGCCATCTATATAAAATTCTGATTCCAGGTACGCTGCCTGTATCACAGAGAATCCGACGGAAGCATTGGTATCTCACAATGCAACCAAAAATGTTTTAAGGCTTCTTTGAGCAACATTCTTATAGCTAGTCCTCATATACTCTGAGAGTGGTAGGATTTCAAACTCAACAAAACAGAACAGAACGCTGCCTGTGTGTGAAGTTCGTTCTTTGCAGTGTCAACCAATACAGGTTATGTTATGACAGAGACTGATCATTTTGTGGAGTTTATTGATCGTTTTTGCTTCGTGGTGGGCGTTCTCCGTGCTGAGGTGAATGATTCGTTTATGATAAACTTCTCGACATTTGAAAACAGTGAACTTGAAGTGAACACACGAATATTGACCATTCTTCAAACTGTGCGATTGTAAGAGGAACCTTGGAGCAGCATTGGCAGTATGAGGAGGTAAGTTGATGTCTGAGCATTGATGTAATTCATTTGTGATATTACATTTCTGTGAAATCATTGATAAATGTACTGTGTGAGCTATGCCTCGTGTAGATCTGAATAATGATAGATTATAAGACACACTGCACAAAGAAGAAAGGAGAAGAAGAAGAAGAAAAAGAAGAAGAAGAAAAAAAGAAGAAAAAGAGGGAGAAGAAAAGGAAGGAGGAGGAGGAGAAGAATAAGAAGAGGGGAGGAGAAGGAGGAGGCCGAGGAAGAGGAGGAGGAGGAGAACAAGAAGAAGAAAGAAGAAGGAGGAGAAGAAGAAGGAGAAGAAGAAGAGGAAGAAGAAGAAAAAGAAGGAGGAAGAAGAAGAAGGATAAGAAGAAGGAGAAGAAGAAGAAGAAGAGGAAGAAGAAGAAGAAGAAGAAGAAGAAGAAGAAGAAGAAGAAGAAGAAGAGGAAGAAGAAGAAGAAGTAACGACAAATAATTAGACATACAGTGCGCACGCTGTAATATTAAGATTGATGTACATATACTGTATATATTGTAATTCTAGGTAACTGGAAATTAATGTTTATCCGTAAGTGTATCAAAGCTGTAAACTGCTTGAAAATCATACACATGTTATACATCATTCACACTGCAGTGGCAGACTAATTTACATGCACAGTATACGTTATGGTTCTAAGCAATAGCAGACTAGTTTACATACATACAAGTTATGGTTTTTGGCATTGGATGATTTCTGTTTACAGTGTACAGTAGTTTTAAGGAAGAACGGCGTCGTTATCTTCATAAATCCTGCATTGATAGATTGATGTAAAAGTTGTGCTGACCTGTTAACAATGTACGTGATTCATTTTGGAAAATATTTTTAAATTGGTTAAAATGCGAAAATTAAACAAAATATTGCAAAATGGTTTTAGAAAAAGGTGTTAC
>CM060315.1:14012353-14014853 GCA_030674185.1 Monoplex corrugatus | reverse complement strand
TAAAGGGATACCATCTTCCAATGCCCATAATTATTATCTCAGAAGAAGTTTACATCTGATTTCAAAACGGGTTTTACAATTAGAGAGCGCATAAAGTTATATCCAGATTCTTCGATGATAATAATAAGAATGATAGCAATAATAATAATGACAATAATGATAATAATAGTAATAATAATAGTGTAATGATGATAATGATAATGACTAATAATAATGATAATAATGATGATGATGATGATGATGATGATGATGATGATGATGATGATGATGATGATGATAATGAGAATGATAATAATGAGAATAAAAACAAACAAATAAATCGATAAATCATAAAATAAAAAATATAAAATAAAAACCCCGATCATCAAGTGACAGTCGACTTATTCTGTAATGGAAAGTCACAGGTAGGAATCGTCGTTCCTTTCTTAACATTTATCGCGTTCGGTTAGCTCCATACGCGTTCCAGTCAATAAATTTGCTCGCTGTCCCGTTAAGCTCACTGAGCTTGTGTGAACACAGTATACACTGGCAGCATCTTGATGAGTTGGAGGGAGAGAGGAAGGGGGAGGGACTTAGACTTTGTATCATAAAGTAAATGAATTTTTCTCCCCGAGAGATTCATCACACTTGGACAATCCCATATGCGTGCCATCTCATTGTGCCAGTGGTTACTTCTAGACTCTGTGACCTGGAGAAAGAAACTTCCTGTGCGCTGGCAAGGTGTCCTTTAGCAATGATAAGAATAGCATTTTGCAACAGAACAACAACAACAACAACAACAAAAACATATTTGCTATAACTATGGAAGAAACTTTTACGGCATAAACAGGGTGCACTTTAAGAAAATAAGCAGAATAAACAGACTGCACTTCAAGAAAATTTACAGCATAAACAGACTGCACTTCAAGAAAATTTACAGCATAAACAGACTGTACTTTATGAAAATTTACAGCATAAACAGACTGCACTTCAAGAAAATTTACAGCATAAACAGACTGCACTTCAAGAAAATTTACAGCATAAACAGGCTGTACTTTATGAAAATTTACAGCATAAACAGGCTGTGCTTTATGAAAATTTACAGCATAAACAGGCTGCACTTCAAGAAAATGTACAGCATAAACAGGCTGTGCTTTATGAAAATTTACAGCATAAGCAGGCTGTGCTTTATGAAAATTTACAGCATAAACAGGCTGTGCTTTATGAAAATTTACAGCATAAACAGGCTGTGCTTTATGAAAATTTACAGCATAAACAGTCTGTACTTTATGAAAATTTACAGCATAAACAGGCTGTACTTTATGAAAATTTACAGCATAAACAGGCTGTACTTTGTCAAAATTTACAGCATAAACAGTCTGTACTTTGTCAAAATTTACAACATAAACAGGCTGTACTTTGTCAAAATTTACAGCATAAACAGGCTGTACTTTGTCAAAATTTACAGCATAAACAGTCTGTACTTTGTCAAAATTTACAACATAAACAGTCTGTACTTTGTCAAAATTTACAGCATAAACAGGCTGTACTTTGTCAAAATTTACAGCATAACCAGGCTGTACTTTGTCAAAATTTACAGCATAAACAGGCTGCACTTTGTCAAAATTTACAGCATAACCAGGCTGTACTTTGTCAAAATTTACAGCATAACCAGGCTGTACTTTGTCAAAATTTACAGCATAAACAGGCTGCACTTTGTCAAAATTTACAGCATAACCAGGCTGTACTTTGTCAAAATTTACAGCATAACCAGGCTGTACTTTGTCAAAATTTACAGCATAACCAGGCTGTACTTTGTCAAAATTTACAGCATAACCAGGCTGCACTTTAAAAGGTGCCTTTTTTTTAACGAAAATTTACTGCATAAACAGCGTGCACATTAAGAAATTATACAACGTAAACAGGGTACACTTTAAGAAAATTTACAGCATAAACAGATTGACTTTAAGAAATTATACAACGTAAACAAAGTACACCTTAAGATATTTCATAGCATAAACAGGGTATACTTTAAGATGGCATACAACATAAACAGGGTACACTTTAAGAAAATTTACAACGTAAACAGGGTACATAACAGCATAAACAGGATGCATTTAATGAAAATTGACAGCATAAACACGGTGCACTTTAATATAATTTGCAAAATAAACAGGGCACACTTAAAGAAAATTTACAGCATAAACAGGGTACATTACAGCATAAACAGGATGCATTTAATGAAAATTGACAGCATAAACAGGGTGCATTTAAAGAAAATTTACAACATAAACAGTGGGAACTTTGAGAAAACTTACAGCATAAACAGACTGCACTTTAAGAAAAATTACAACATAAACAGGCTGAATATTAAGAAATTCCACAGCATAAACAATGTACACTTTAAGAAATTTACCGCATAAACAGGGCGCACTTTAAGAAAATTTACAACATAAACAGGGTGGACTTTAAGAAAATCACAGCATAGACAGGGTGCATTTTAAGAAAATTTACAGCATAA
>CM060315.1:13997353-14004853 GCA_030674185.1 Monoplex corrugatus | reverse complement strand
TGTCGTTTTACCTGAACGCATGAAAGAATATGACTATGAGTTATCTTCTTTCCACACAGACACACTACATTCCTGGTGTATTTTGTTTTGAATGCATGTGTGTGTGTGTGTGTGTGTGTATGTATGTGTGTGTGTGTGTGTGTGTGTGTGTGAATGGGGGGGGGGGTTGTAAGTTGTGTGGGGTTTTCGCTGAAGAAATATTTGACATAATCCTGACTTGTGTCCAGGCGGTTTTTTTTTTTTGGTTTTTTTTTTCACCATCTACGCGGTAGGGCCACATCTAGCAATGAGTATGTTTAACAAACGTTTCAGAAAAATTCCCAAGAAATTCAAAAACAAAAATAAATGAATAAATAAATAAATAAATAAATAAATAAATAAATAGATAAATGAATAAATAAATAAAGCAAGAAAGAAAGAAAGAACGAAAGAACGAAAGAAAGAAAGAAAGAAAGAAAGAAAGAAAGAAAGAAAGAAAGAAAAATGAAATACTACTAACACCTAAAAGGACAGATCAATCAGTGACAACACCTTCGAGTATATTTTCAGAATGATTTTAATAAGAGATATCACTGACATTATCAGTAGTGGCTGCGGCCAGTTTGCATTCGGCTCCAACACTATTTTTGACTGGTTCAGGGCAGATAATTCATCATTAGGGATTCAGCAGACTGGGGCTTCAGGCAGAAAGAGTGATTAATGGTTGTTTTGCAAATGGAATAATCCTCTTTTATACAGGTTGGGGGTAACGGTAGGTGGGTAGGGTGTGTGTGTGTGTTTCCGCTGAAGAACTATTTGAAAAAATCCCAATTTATGTCTATGCATTTCTTCTTCTTCTTGTTTTTCTTGTTTTTGTTCTTGTTCTTGTTGTTGTTCTTGTTCTTGTTCTTCTTGTTCTTCTTGTTCTTATTCTTCTCCTTCTTCTTGTTCGTCTTCTTCTTCTTCTTCTTCTTCTCCTCTCTCTCTCTCCTTCTTCTTCTCCTCCGCCTCCTCTTCTTCTTCTTGTTCTCCTTCTTCTTTTCCTCCTCCTCCGCCTCCTTCTTCTCCTCTTCCTCTTTTTCTTCTTCTTCTTCTTCTTCTTCTTGTTCTTCTTGTCCTCCTCCTTCTTTGCCTTCTTCTTCTTTTTTTTTTCTTTTTCTTCTTCTCCTCCTCCTCTTCCTCTTCTCCTTCTTCTTCTTCTTCTTTTGATCTCTCTTTCTCTGTTCTCTCTCTCTGTGTCTCTCTCTGTATGTATCTCTGTCTTGTGTCTGCCTGTCTGTCTGTCTTTCTTTCTTTCTATCTCTGTCTCTCGTTCTGTCTGTCTGTTTCTCTCTCTCTCTGTCTCTCTCTCTCTCTCTGTCTCTCTGTCTCTCTGTCTCTGTCTCTGTCTCTGTCTCTGTCTCTCTCTCTCTCTGGGCTGGCCTTATGAAATAAATTTCGTGTTCGCTTTCGCTTTCGCTTTCGCTTTCGTGATCGTGTTCGTGCTCTCTCTCTGTCTCTCTCTCTCTCTCTCTCTCTCTCTCTCTCTCTCTCTCTCTCCCTCCCCCTTTCTCTCTCTCTCTCTCTCTCTCTCTCTCTCTTTCTCTCCCCTTTTCTGTCTTCTTTTTTGGTTTGTCCACCGTGAGCACATTCAGGCCACATCAAGCGATAAATGTGGCCAGTACTGTTTTTCTTTTCCCTTTTTCCCAGTTCCTGTCGGCTACCATGGAGGTTGGCGGTGAGAGGGGTAGAAGTCAACAATGTCTCTTATCACTGCACTTGACAGAAGCGAGTTTGCTGAAATATCAGTTCAGCTTCAGTTTCAGTTTCAGCAGTTTCTCAAGATGACGTCTCCGCGCTAGGAACGAATTCCATATGCACTAACGTCACAGGTGCCATGTGTATGGTGATCATGGCACACGCCTTAAACCTGCACATAAACCCATGATCTAGCCAGGCCCTGAGGACCTACTTAAGACTATGTTTTACCTAGTCTATATTTTATACTGGTATTTTATCAGCCTACCGCTGGAATAATCTTGGTTACATGTAAATGCCATGTGTATGTGTGTATCTTACCTTCAAAAAAGGAACATACATATAAAGTAAATAAATAAGTAATTAAAGGTCTGAATCAAACACAACTAGCTATTCTGTATAAACTTGTCTCACACGACAGACCCCACCACCCCCCAGTCAATGCCCAAATGCTCAGCCGTCTGTCAACTAGATGAAGACAATGCTGTCTTAATCATAGATAGAGGCAGTTTGACGAAGGCGTCACTTTGAACATGCGGTTCTTGTGTGGATGTCAGACCCATTGTGGCCGGTGTTGAGTCTTATCAGGACCACTGGCTGCTGCTGTGTGGACAGAAGGTGATGGTGGTCCTTTCGGATCTGATGATGCTCCTCTTTTTTTGCTTGAAGCTAATGCTGCTGTGTGACTGATCTTTCTGGGCTCTTTTTGTTTGCTGGGTCATCCGCCGTTTCGTTTGTATTATTTTGTGTCGTGGGTTTTGTTCTGATGTAGTTTTGTTTGTATGTCTGTTAGGAAGAGACAAGGTAGTTTCTTTAACCCTTTGATTCCCGCACCCTGTCCACTGGCATCCTGCATTGTCAACCATGCTAATAAAGCAAAAAATGTAACCCTTTGATTCCCTCAACCTCTCCATCAGCTTTCTGCAGGAAGCCGGTGGATAGGGTGCGGGAGTCAAAGGGTTAAAGTAAAGACCTAAGCACAGAGCAGCAGCCACTGACACGTCCAAGGATAAGCATAAAGCGATGTTGTGTCCATATTCCTAGGTCTGTTAAGAAGATTTGCTTTGTCTTTGCCGTGCGTTACGATGTCAGAAAGAGAAAATACTCTCATCTCATCAGTCTGCCTCGTTTTGGTTTTGTTTTTAACCCCATTCTATTTCTGTACCACTTTTATTCACTGCCCCCACTTTCTGTACGAGACTAGTTCCTTAAAGTAAATTCTGAGTACAGTGCAGTAGCCACTGACCATCTAAGGATAAGCCTTAAACGATGTTGTGTCCATATTCCTGAGTCTGTTAAGAAGCTTTGCTCTGTCTTTTCTGTGCATTACGATGGCAGATGGCAGATGTGGCCTTTTGGAAGCCCTGGTATGGCTCTAGTAGTCGGCTGGGCTATAATCAGTTTGAACTGAATTGGCCTTTTGGAGAGAGAAGATACTCTCATTTCATCAGTCTTTTTTTTTCACCCCATTTTTCTGAAAACCACTTTTGTTCACTACCCACCCCCACCCCCCTGCTCTGCGCGTTTTCTACTCTACACGTGGCTAGTTACTTTAACCCTTTGACTCCCGCACCCTGTCCACTTGCATCCTGCATTGTCAACCATGCTAGCAAAGCAAAAAGTTAACTCTTTGATTCCCTCTGCCTATCCACTAGCTTCCTGCGGGAAGCCAGTGCATAGGGTGAGGGAATCAAAGGTTTAAGTTTTGGCTGTTGGTTTTGTTCTGATGTTGTTTTGTTTGTATGCCTGTTAGGAAACGACAAGGTAGTTCCTTTAACCCTTTGACTCCCGCACCTGTCCACTGGCATCTTGCATTGTCAACCATGCTGGCAAAGCAAACGTTTAACACTTTGATTGCCTCAACCTATTCATCAGCTTCGTGCGGGAAGCCGGTGGATAGACTGAGGCAATCAAAGGGTTAAGTTTTCGCTGTCGGTAGATAGGGTGCGGGAATCAAAAGGGTTAAAATAAAGCTTGAGTACAGTGCAGCAGCCACTGACCATCTGAGGATAAGCCTTAAACGATGTTGTGTCCATATTCCTGAGTCAGTTAAGAAGCTTCGCTTTGTCTTTGCCGTGCTTTACGATGTTAGGAAGAGAAGACACTCTCATCTCATCAATCTGCTTTGTTTTCTTTTAACACCCCTCCCTCCCCCCCCCCTCTTTGTGTACCACTTTTATTCACTGCTTCCGCCCCCACACTACGTATTTCGACTTTTCTCCACGAGACTAGTATAGTAGTTCCTTAAAGTAAATCCTGAGTACAGACCAGTAACCACTGACCGTCTAAGGATAAGCTTAAGACGATGTGTCCGTATTCCTCTGTCTGTTAAGAAGCTTTGCTTTTTTTCTTTTTCTTGCCGTATCAGAGAAAGAGGACACTGTCATCTCATCAATTTCCTTTGTACCACTTCTGTTTACTGCTCCCATCCCCGCACTACGCATTTCGACTTTCCGCACACAACTAGTTCCTTAAAAGTAAATCATGGGTACAGATCAGTAGCCACTAACACGTCTAAGGATAAGCCTTAAATGATGTTGTGTCCATATTTCTGTCTGTTAAGAAGCTTTGCTTGTCTTTGCTGTACGTTACGATGGCAGAGAGAGAGGACACTCATCTCATCAGCCTGCTTTGGTTTTGGTTTTGTACCCCCCTCCCCATTTCTGTCCCACTTTTATTCACTGCCCCCACTTTCTGCACGAGACTAGTGCCTTAAAGTAAAGCCTGAGTACAGACCAGTAACCACTGACCGTCTAAGGATAAGCCTGAGACGATGTTGTGTCCATACTTCTCAGTCTCTTAAGAAGCTTTGCTCTGTCTTTGCTGTGAATTACGATGTCAGAGAGAGAGGACACTCTCAGCTCGAGAATCAGTCTGCTTTGTTGTTGCTGTTCTTTTTAGTTTTGTTTTGTTTCGTTTTGTTTTTTTTTACTCCATTTTCTGTACCACTTTTATTCATTAATCCCTGCACTTCGTGTTTCGACTTTCTATACGTGGGTAGTTCCTTTTATGTAAAGCCTGAGTACAGACCAGCAGCTACTCATCATCTAAGGATAAGCCTGAGACGATGTCGTGTCCATATTCCTCAGTCTGTTAAGAAGCTTTTCTTTGTCTTTGCCGTGCGTTACGAAGTCAGATGTAGCTTTAGGAGAGAAAAGAAGACAGTCTCATCTCATGTCTTTTTTTTTACCCCATTTTCTGTATCACTTTTAATCCCCGCACTTCGCGTTTCGACTTTCTACAATTCGCCTATCAATTAACATCAGAAAGAGAGTCCTTGAATGTTATATAGAACCAATACTGTTATACGGATGCGAGGCGTCGACAGTCAGCAAGCAAAGCCAGAGCAAAATTGAGGCAGCCGAGATGTGGTTTCTCAGAAGAATGTTGAGAGTTCCGTGGACAGCAAAGAAAGCAAACGAGACGGTCTTGATGGAGGCAGACACAAGTAGATCACTCATAAGGAAGATTGGGAAAAGACAAGCAACATTTATAGGCCATTTTATGAGGAAGGGGGATTTGGAGCACCTGGTCACAACGGGAAAACTGGAGGGAAAGAGAGTACCAGGTAGACCCAGGGAAAGAATGCTGGACGGACTTGCAGAGTGGCTGGGGACAGGGAAGGGTGGGGGAGATGCTGGGGGCAACGAGAGATAGAGACAAATGCGGCAGGGCACCTGATGATGATGATGATGATGATGATGATGATGATGATGATGATGATGATGATACGTGGGTAGTTCCTTTTATGTAAAGCCTGACTACAGACCAGCAGCCACTGACCGTCTAAGGATAAGCCTGAGACGATGTTGTGTCCATATTCCTGTCTGTTAAGATGGTTTGCTCTGTGTTTGCAGTGCACTACGATGACAGATGTCCGATGTGGCCTTTTGGAAGCCCTGATATGGCTCTAGTTGTCGGCTGGGCTATAAGCAATGTGAACTGAACTGGCCTGTTGGAGAGAGAAGATAATCCCATTTCATCAGACTGTTTTTTTTTTACCCCATTTTCTGTACCACTTTCGTCTTTCGATTCTACACGAGGCTAGTTCCTTTAACCCTTTGGCTCCCGCACCCTGTCCACTGGCATCCTGTATTGTCAACTATGCTATCAAAGCAAAAATTTAACCCTTTGATTCCGTCAGCCTGTCTACCAGCTTCCTGCGGGAAGCTGTGTATAGGGTGCCGGAATCAATGGGTTAGGTTTTCACTGTTGACGGATAGGGTGCGGGAGTCAAAGGGTTAAAATAAAGCCTGCGCATAAAACAGCAGCCACTGACACGTCCAAGGATAAGCCTAAAGTGATGTTGTGTCCATATTCTTCAGTCTGTTAAGAGGCTTTGCTTGGTCTTTGCCGTGCGTTACGATGGCAGAGAGAGAGAGAGAGAGAGAGAGAGAGAGAGAGAGAGAGAGAGAGAGAGAAAGAGAGAGAGAGAGAGAGAGAGAGAGAGAGAGAGAGAGAGAGAGAGAGAATACTCTCATCTCATCAATCTGCTTTTGTTTTTTGTTTTTTTTACCCCCCACCCCCACCCCCCCAATTTCTGCACCCCGTTTATTCACTGCTTCCACCCCGCACTGCGCATGTCGACATTTTGCACGAAATCAGTTCCTGAAAAACAAAGTGTGAGTACACAGCACTAACCACTGACGGTCTAAGGATAAGCCTAAAACGATGTTGTGTCCGTGTTCCTCGGCCTGTTAAGAAGCTTTGCTCTGTCTTTGTCGTGCGTTACGATGTCAAGAGAGAGAGAGGACATTCTCATCTCATCAATCTGCTTTATTTTTTCCCCCACCCTCCCACATTTCTGTACCACTTTTATTCACTGCCCGCACTTTTTGAACGAGACTAGTTCCTTAAGTACAGAGCAGCTGCCACTGACGTTCTGAGGATAAGCCTGTGACAATGTTGTGCCCATATTCCTCAGTCTTTGCCGTGCGTTACGATGGCAGATGTAACCTTTTCATCATCATCATCATCATCATCATCATCATCATCATCATCATCATCATCATCATCATCATCATCAGGTGCCTTGCCGCATGGCGTTGGCGATTACGGACTTCCATCTTTCTCTATCTCTTGTTGCCTCAAGCATCTCTTCCACCCTCCTTATTCCCAGCCACTCTGCAAGTCCGTCTAGTATCTTCTCCCTGGGTCTACCCGGTGCTCTCTTTCCCTCCAGCTTTCCCGTTGTGACCAGGTGCTCCAATTCCCCTTTCCTCATAAAATGGCCTATAAATATTGCCTGTCTTTTCCTGATCTTCCTTATGAATGATCTACTTGTGTCTGCCTCCATTAAGACTGTCTCGTTTGTTTTCTTTGCTGTCCATGGAACTCTCAACATTCTTCTTAGAAACCACATCTCGGCTGCCTCAATCTTGTTCTGGTTTTGCTTGTTGACTGTCCACGCCTCGCAACCGTACAACAGTATTGGTTCTATATAACATTCAAGAACTCTCTTCCTGATGTTAACTGATAGGCATCTGTTGGTAAGAATGCTTTTCATCTTCTTGAATGCTGTTTTGGCTTAGCCGATTCTGCTGGCTATTTCTGATGTGCATCTGCCGTCTGGTGAAATGATCGTTCCCAGGTATTTAAACTTATCAACCTGTCTCAAGGTTGCGCCGTTTGCTGTTATTTTGCATGAGGGGATTTTATGTTTTTTTACTGATCACCATGACTTCAGTCTTCCTGCTGTTTAGTTCCAACCCCTTACCTTTTGGAGACAGAAAATACTCTCATGTCACCAGCGTCCTCTTGTTTAACCACCATTTTAGTACCACT
>CM060315.1:13987353-13989853 GCA_030674185.1 Monoplex corrugatus | reverse complement strand
TTGTGTTGTGTCGTGTTGTGTTGTGTTGTGTTGTGTTGTGTTGTGTTGTGTCGTGTCGTGTCGTGTTGTGTTGTGTTGTGTTGTGTTGTGTTGTGTTGTGCCGTGTCGTGTCGTATTGCGTTGTGTTGTGTTGTGTTGCGTTGTGTCGTGTCGTGTCATGTTGCATTGTGTTGTGTTGTGTTATGTTATGTTATATTGAGTGGCATTGTATTGCATTATGTTGTCAGTAGTAAGAAACTCTAGGGAGAGCCAGACAGCAGAAGGTCCTCAGAGGAGAAACCCCCCGTCAAGCAAGTGTTTCGGCCCTTAACTCCTTATATTTCATTGCATTGCATTATATTGCGTTGTACTGTGTTGTGTTGTGTTGTGTTGTATTGTATTGTATTGTATTGTATTGTATTGTTTTGTGTCGTGTCGTGACGTGTCGTCATGTATAGTATCGTATTGCGTTGCATTGCATTGTATTGCATTGTATTGTATTGTATTTTATTGGGATTGCATTGTGTCGTGTCGTGTCGTGTCGTCATGTACAGTATCGTATCGTATCATATTGTATTGCATTGCATTGTATTGTATTGCATGGTATTGTAATGGATCGTATGACATTGCATTACATTGCATTGTATTGTATTGCATTGTATTGTATTGTATTGTATTGTACCGTATCGTATTGTATTATAACGGATTGTATTGTATTATATTGTAAACGATCGTATTACATTGCATTACATTGCATCGCATTGCATTGTATTGTATTGTATTGTGT
Organism: Monoplex corrugatus; assembly: GCA_030674185.1. NCBI lineage: Eukaryota > Metazoa > Mollusca > Gastropoda > Littorinimorpha > Ranellidae > Monoplex > Monoplex corrugatus. The sequence goes on along the minus strand of CM060315.1, from coordinate 13,989,087 downwards.
CGTGTCGTGTCGTCATGTACAGTATCGTATCGTATTGTATTGTATTGCATTGCATTGTATTGTATTGTATTGTATTGTATTGTTTTGTATTGTATTGTATTGTGAACGGTCGTATTATATTGCATTGGATTGCATTATTTTGTATTGTGTTGCATTGCATTGTATTGTATTGTGTCATGTGCAATATCGTATTGTATTGTGTTGTATTGCATTCTATTGCATTGCATAGCTTTGCATTGTATTGTATCGTATCGTATTGTATTGTAATAGATTATATTGCATTGTATTGCAATGGATCGTATTGTATTGTGTTGTATTGTATTGTATTGTATTGTATTGCATTTCTTTTTCTTGTCACAAAGGATTTACCACGTGAAATTCGAGCTGCTCTCCTCCAGGGAGAGCGCGTCGCCTCACTGCAGTGCCACCCGTGTTTTTCTTTCTTTTTTTTTTCTATAGGTATATGCCACTTTGTTTACATGCGAGGTAGATCAAAATCTAGAATAACAAGACTACAGAGATTTAATCTCATAATCATTATCATCATGCTGATTCGTGGCACCTGGGTAGATTAGTCAGAATGGCATAAAAGTCAATTAAGCAATATCAGTGGTGATATTGTCCAGTTTGCATTCAGCTCGACAGGTCGGTATTAATGTTTGCCTGGGAAATATTGTACACGTGTTATTTGCAGGATGTAGCTAGGGGGATAAAGAGGGGAGAGACTGCCAATGTTGTATTGTAACTCGTACGTTATCAGATGTTAATTCTAGGCGGGAGGTTATTTACTTCATTTCATAGAGAGAAAGAGAGAGAGAGAGAGAGAGAGAGAGAGAGAGAGAGAGAGAGAGAGAGTGAGAGAGAGAGAGAGAAAGAGAGAGTGAGGGAGAGAGTGTGAGAGAGAGAAAGAGAGAGAGAAAGAGAGAGAGAGAGGAGAGGAAGAGATAGGGAGACTAACACACACACACACACACACACACACACACACACACACACACACACACACTCACACTCACACACACACACATACACACACACACACACACATACACACACACATACACACACACATAGACACACCCACACATACACACACACACACACACACATACACACACACACACACACACACACACACACCACACACACACACACACACACACACACCATTCCTCATGACCCCATGTAATGACAGCCCTATCTGACACATGTGACCTTATCGTGACCCTACCTGTTGAACACACACACACACACACACACACACACACACACACACACACACACACACACACACACACACTCACACACCACTCCTCACGACACATGTGACCTTATCGTGACCCTACCCGTTGAATGGTATCACTGTCGTGACTGATGTCTTTGCTATTGATCCTGTCACTGCAGTGAAACATGGCGTGACGGTTTCCTGGTTAGTTAACCACTGATTGGGCTGGCACCGAACTGCAGAGTCTCAGTCACTCTCTGTCTCTGTCTCTCTCTGTCTCTCTCTCTCTCTCTCTCTGTCTCTCTCTCTGTCTGTCTGTCTCTGTCCCTGTCTCTGTCTCTGTCTCTCTGTGTCTCTGTCTGTCTGTCACACACGCACACACACACACATGCACACACACACACACACACATATATATATACACACATACACACACACACACACACACACACGTCTACACAGACTTGTGTATAAGTAAATCATAGACACACACACATGCGCGCGAACAT
>CM060315.1:13964853-13979853 GCA_030674185.1 Monoplex corrugatus | reverse complement strand
CTTTTGCTTTCTGTCATCTCTTCATTTTTCTGCCTTGCTGGTCCATTCACCTGTATGTCTTCTATAAAAGCTTGCATCACTTTCTCCTAGGAATTGTTATTGGGTACCTCCCACCCACCCCACCTGTGGGGGATGCCGGGGGCTCTTTCAGTATAAATAGTACCCACCTTCTGTAAATTATGTGCTAGAAATTTCCTCTTTTCTGTCACTCACTTTGTTTCTGTCCTTCCTCCTTTGATTTCTGTCATATCTCCCTATCATTTTTGCCTTGCTGGTCCATTCACTTGTGTCTTCGATAAAACCTAGCATACATTTCTCATAGGTTTGATATTGGGTACACGTATTAACTGGCTCTAAGGAAAATGTGCTGTGCAGGAGCAATTTCAGGTAATTATTTTTTGTATGCTTTGGTGTCATTAGTCATATTCACATTTGTATACAAGTTAAAAAAAAACTTTGATGATAAATTGGATGACTGGTCAAGGCCAGGGTCATATCCCTAATGTGCGCGCATGCATTGATATGTGTATTAATTTTTTTCAGCCTTTTTTTTTTCCAGTTACTCGGTACGTTTGAAATAACCCTGATATGGTTGTGCAATGGTTGGGCTTTAAACATTAAAAAAACAATAAGAATAACAGCGTTGTACAGTCCTGTCCCCCTCCTCATTTAAGACCTTACCGGTGCATAGGGCTTTGGCACAGGCTCAAGGCGTCTTTTAGACAGATGTTGGCAGATTTGGGGCGAGCATAATGGAATTGCCTGAGTGCGAAGAATCCATCTTGAACAAACCCGGAACTCCTGAGCGCGCTCTTTTCTTCTTTTTCAACTCGTTTGTTAACCCTTTGACTCCGCTCTCTGTTCTTCAGCATCTTGCATTGTTAACCATGCTAGCAAAGCAAAAAAACAACAACAAAAAACTCAACCTTTTGACTCCCTCACCCTGTCTACCAGCTTTCTGCAACTCTTTGACTCCCTCACCTATCCACCAGCTTCTGAGGAAGTCAAAGAATTGAGAGTTTTTGCAGTTTGTGAGTAGGTTGCGGGAGTTAAAGGGTTAACACACCATTTGATTTCAACATCACCGAGTAATTTAGATCGGATTTGTGCATCACTGTACTGGAGAAAAACAGGCTTTCTCTGCATGTTTGACATTTCGGAAACATTTGCTGAAGGCTATAAGTAGCTATAGTAATGTTTTGTTTTTTCTTTCGTGTGTACCTGCGTGACAATACAAAGAAAGATAACGAACGAATCGATATGTGTCAATCTCTCTGTCTCTCTCTCTGCTTCTGTCTCTGTCTCTCTGTCTCTGTCTCTGTGTCTTTGAAGGAGGCAGTCTTGAAGGAGGCAAACACAAAAAAACATTAATGCAGATTAATAAAAGACAAGCAACATTTAAGGGTCATTTTATGAGGCAAGAGAAATTAGTCACAACAGGAAAGCTAGAGAGAAAAAAATAGCACCAGGTAGACCCAGGGAGAAAATATTGGACGGACTTGCGCAGTGGATGAAGACAGAGAGGGTGGGAGAAGTATTTGTAGGGACAATGGATGGAGGGCCATGATCGCTAACGTCATGCGGCAGGGCACATGATATTGATTAATGATGATGATGATGATGATGATGATGATGATATGATCTATGGTATGTGAGATAGAGTGATGATTTTGTATAGCAGACAAGGGCCAGTTGGCCGAACATTTGCGCCTGTCCTTTTTTGTCGTAGGGTAAATGTGCAATATTTCGAACACATAGAATATTTCGAACACTTACAGGTGTTTGCTTCTCTTCGCTTTTCTTTCTTGTTCCGTATTCACCATTTACATCGTATTGTGAAGGAATTAACTTTGAATATACTGGTGAGTACAGAACAAGAAAAGAAAGCCAAGGAAATCACAAATCTGAGCGTGGTCGAAATATTTCATGTGTTCGAAATATTGTACATATATTCTAGTAAACACTCGTTCTGGTTCTATTCTGTCTGTTTCTGGTTCTTCTTTGCTTAAATGTAGGCGGTCAAATCATTAAATTTTACAACTTGAGTAATACTTACAGTGAGCTTGAAAATCATTTGGCACCTCTTTTGAAACGTCAGGTACTTCTTTATACATAGTATGCCATATCCAAAGTCAGTAAATTCATTAACTGACACCCGAAAACGTTTGTTTGAATTTTTTAAATGTACATTTTGGGTCACAGTTAGTCAAAAATGTGTCATGCCCGTTTTAAGATATACACATTCACACTTTCTAGATTGACCGGACATGTGAATACCGAGACTGGTTAATTTATAATCATCAACAGCTGAGAAATACTTAATGACACATTTTGCTTTTAGACTCTAGTCATATACAACGACCCTCCAGGTAGCAAAATTAGTTGGATCAGAATGACAAAATCGCTTCTTCAGCGTGGGCTGGCACACACACACACACACACACACACACACACACACACACACACACACACACACACACACACACACACACACACACACACACACACACACACAAACACACACACAAACACACGTGTGCAAACACACACACAGACACACACACACACACACACACACACATCCCCTTGCGCGCAAACACACACACATACAAACACACACGCCAAAACGCGCGCACACACACACACACACAACACACACACACCACACACACACACACACACACACACACACACACACACACACTCACACACCGCACACACAAATTTCATAGACTTTGAAAAAGCTGGAACAAAATGTGTGTGTGTGTGTGTGTGTGTGTGTGTGTGTGTGTGTGTGTGTGTGTGTTGTGTGTGTGGGGTGCGGGCGCGCGCGTGTGTGCGTGCGTGTGTACGCTCGTACGCGTGTGTATGTATGTCTGTGCACGTCTGTGTGATGTGTGCATGCGCGTGTGCGTGTGTGTATGCGTATGTGTGTGCATATGCACGTGCCCAACGCAACTAAGCGAAAATCATTTCCAAAACACTTACAACACAAAACAACACAACACAACACAACACAACACAACACAACACAACACAACGTAATACATGGATGTGATCTTTTCGTTGCAGAACAGCCCTGGACGTCCACGGACGGCTGCACGTGCGTCTCCAGCAGCAGGAGAACGACACATGGGTGGGCACTATCGAGGACCCCCGTCTGGGCGAGAAGGACGACATCGGGGCTCTGTACTACGTCATCGCCGTCATCTTCATCTACGGGCTGTCCATCGTCATGATGATCGCCTCCCACATCCGCAAGAACAAGCAGGATTGTCAGCTGCGGGCCTACCTGAAGGAGATGGCCCTCCTCCGCAAAGCAGACCGCCGGGACAAGCTGATGAGTCGCATCACCTCTCTGGCCGCGGCCGCCACAGTCAAGAACGCCTTCAAGAACACCGAGGACGGAGGTAAAGGCTTGTTCAGGTTGAGCTCCAAAGGCAACTTTAAGCTGGGGTCGAAGAGGAACTCCATGAAAGAGACGGCGGTCGGTGAAGGTGGAGAGGATTCAAAAAGTGGGAAAGGGTGTTATCCTGACGTCTTCCCGCCGGAAGATCCCGGTCAGACTCTGGTGATGAAGAACTTGAACGAGGACCCGGCGCGTCAGGATGACGGGAACGAGACGGCAGATTCTGCTGACTTCCTGGACCTGCCTGTGGATTTCGCCTTGGATATGAACCGGCTGACCCCTTCCGGTAACGTCACTCCGATCACCAGTGCCTCGGCCACACCATCACCCCCACCCCGACACATCCACAAGACTAAAACTAAGATCAGTTTTGAAGATGAAGGGTTCATTTTGTGACGAGGTGAAGAATGGACGTGTCTTATTTTATCAGGCGGTGATTTCGATTTTTTGCCGATGTGTCCTTCGACAGTAAACTCTGAATGGATGGAAGTCTCACATCTAGGTTCATCAGAGACTGAGAGTTGGAGATAGTAAAACCTAGTCAAACCCTTGACATAGGTCTGAGAATGCAAATCACCTCAGAGGTGTTCGAGAGACTTTGCATATCGTAAAGAGATTTGTGGGCTCAACGTCTAACAAAAAGGTCGCCAAGAAAAAGCGTGGGCAGAACCGGTGGTGTGTTTTGGTTCAAATTGTATAAAAAATATTGTTACCGTTTACGTGCACTTGTGAGATCAAAATCTAACATGGCCCTAGCCCAAAGAAACGAGACAGAACCAGTGGTGTGTGTTTGGTTCAAACTTTGTTAAAATATTGTCAGCCTTGATGTTGCCAGAAATTTGTAAGATCAACGTTAAGCATGGCACTTACCGGAAGAAAGGAGACGAACCGGTGGTGCGTGTATTTTGTTCAAACTGTTAAGATATTGTCTGCCTTGATGTTGCCGGAAATTTGTGAGATCACCGTTAAGCATGGCTCTTACCGGTAAAAACGGGACAAACCGGTGGTGTGTGTGTTTGCTTCAAGCTGTCTTTACACTTTTTTGCCGTTGACATTTGCTGCAGAAAGAAAAGGTGCCCATTTTCGACATGTGGAATTATTTCGTCAATTATCTCTCCGAGACAGTAGTAAAAGGTTTTTTCATTTGTCTGTAACACAAGTATTTTACTTCGTATGAACATAACAATATCATACATACTTACCATGAAAACGCTGTATAAATCATACATCATTTTGAATATTCTTTTTGTTTTGTTTTGTGGTCAGTCGAGCCAGAAAGTCGACGCCATTTTGAGTTTCAAACTGATTTTGAGAAGATAAGCTCTGACGCCATCAGGAACAATTTGAATATAGATTTTACTGTGGGGTTACCTTTTGTTGTCCACTCGCCCTGTGACTGATGTTTTGAAGACAATGAATGGTGTGACGTTTTCCTTCCTGTGTTTAATTTGACGTACAGCCATTGGCTGACATTTGCCCTCTACGTCAGTCTTTCAATCACGTGATCAGGGACTGAAGGACTGCTTAGTTCAAGCACATTCGTATATTCACATCCAACGTGGCATAAATCATCGTTAGTTTACCTCATCTGCCAGCCAACTGTCCTTAGTGTACAAATATGTATATGTAAATTGAGGCAACTGAAATGTGATTTCGAAGAAAAAAGCTGAGTTCCATGGACAGCAAAGAAAACGAGACAGTCTTGAAAGAGGCAAACACAAGAAGAAAATTAATAAAGAAGATTAGGAAAAGACAAGCAACATTTATAGGCAAGAGAAATTAGAGCACCTGGTCACAACAGGAAAGCTGGAGGGAAAGAAAACACCAGATAGACCCAGGGAGAAAATACTGGACGGACTTGCAGAGTGGTTGAGGACAGAGAGGGTGGGAGATGTACTTGTAGCAACAAGGGATAGATTCATATGGAAGGCCATGATTGCCAATGCCATACGGCAGGGCACTTGATGATGATGATGGTGATATATCTGTCTGTTTGTCTGTCTGTCTCTTCTCTCTCTCTCTCTCTATACACACACATACACACACATATAAACACACACACACAAACACACACACACACACATACACACACGCACACAGATACACACACATACACACACTCACATAAAGGCAAATTGCAATGCCACTGGATTGACAAGAGCTAGAAGTATCAGTTTATGATTTTCAGAGATCTGTCTGAAAGAAGTGTGTTTTGAGATGTTTTTTTGAAACCAAGCAGAGAGCTGCTTTGTCTTAAAGATATGGAAGGGAGTTCCATGTTTTGGGGCCAAAAACAGAGAAAGATTTTTTGCACGTTATTAGTGAGAACCGGGATACAGTTAACAGAGAAACGTCTTAAGATCTGAGAGCTTTGGAAGTTTGTATGACAGGAGGGGTTCTGATGTATATGTATATGTTGGCATCGTCTTCGAACTCAGACACTGAAAACAGAGTGTGGCAATTTCATACTCAGTTCTTGCTTTGACCGGTAGCCAATGTTGTTTTCGCAAGAGTGCTTTTGCATTGCTCCGTTTACTCTATCATAGGACAAGTGAGCGGCACTGTTTTGGATTCGTTTGATTTTGGATAGGTCATCATGAGAAAATCCAGCTAAGAGAGAGTTACAGTTATCTAGTCTGGATAGAATGAAAGATACACAGAACGTGTTTGTTGCATTAGCAGAGAGAAATGGGCGGGTTTTGTTTATTTTGTGCAGTTGGAGATACAGGATTTTGCTCAGGTAGTTAGCATGAGCTTCCATGGACAGGGATTCATCAAGAAAAACACCAAGATACCTTGCAGATTTTCTGAAGGTTATAGCATTGTCTGAGATAACCATGGTCGTTGAGGTTATTTTCTTTAGCTTTGATTTTATTCCAATGTACATTAGTTCTGTTGTTTCTCCTTTCATTTTTAGTTTGTTTGCATTTGTCTTGCTGTGCTGGAGATGTCTTTTGGAAAAGTGGAGTGGTACAGTTGTGAGTCATCAGCAAAGAAATGGTAGAGTATTTTTGACTGTTTGTTTAATAGAGCCATGTAGTTGTAAATACATAGTGAAGAGAACGGCACAGAACAAACCCCTGTGGGACACCATACTTTAGCAGAGATGGAGCTAACCTGATGTCATTGGTGACAGGAGACTGAGTTCGACAAGAAAGATATGATTGGGATTATTCTAGAACAGATTCAACGTAACCAAGTTGGGTGACATTCTTGAGATCATGATGTTGCTGTCAGTAATGTCAAATGCAGTTGAAAGATCTAGCAGTGGCAGAATGGACACTTTTCTATCATCAGAAAGGTGTCGAAGATCAGTTAAAACTTTTAGCTGAGTAGTTTCTATACTGTGGGTTTTACGATAGGCTGACCAAAAATGTTTAAGCAGATTATTGGTTTCTAGGCTTCTGCGAGAAGATGATACGCTCAAGTACTTTGGACAAGATTGGAAGATTGGACACAGGCCGAGAGTTTTTTGTTTTGTTTTGTTTTTTATCAATATTGGATTTTTACATAAGGGTTTGACCAGGGCATGTTTAACATTTAATGACGAGACACCTGTGTTTAAAGAAATATTCATGATTTCAGCTACGATCGAAGAAATTTCGTGAATACATCAAAAACAGGATAGGTAGCGTTGCGGTCAATTTTTTTCAGTCATTGTGTGGATAAATTTGTTCACTTGATCTGGATTGACTGGTTGAAATGATTTAAATACGATGCCAATAAAAGGGGGAGACACTGAGAGATTAGAGCTGGAGCTGAAATTTCTATTTGTTTGTTCTATTTACTCTTTGAAGAAGTCACTGAATTTGTTGGAGAGGCATTTTGGAAGGGATTTTGTTGGATAGCTGGTTTTAATCATTGCACCCATTATCTAGCCAGTCAGTTGGAAAAGATCGTTGGAAGAATTTGAATCAGTGATCAGTGATTTTGTTTTTGTCTTTGTATTGCGTTTTGGCTTTAAAATCAGTCTGTCGACTACGTTTTTGTGTTGGGCGTATATTTGTCTGTGGATAGTCAAACCAGTTTTACGCCAACGTCGTTCAGATTGACGCAGCTGTTGTTCGGCTTGTTTGATTTCAGCTGACATCCTTAGTGCTTGGGTATGATTCGTAATCTTACACGTGATTACGGGAGCATTGATATCAAGTATATTGCTGAGCTGAGAGTTGTAATGGTCAACAGAATCCGAAGAATCCGACTGTGCACTTGCAACGATTGAGATTTGTCTTCAGTATTCTCAACTCTTCGTAAAGTGTATTTTATTGTGTAATCACCAAAGTGGCCAAGGATTAGGAGTGCAGCTCTCCTAAGTTTAGACACAGCCATTTCCAGTGCAAAGGAGACAAACAGCAAGACCGGTGTGGAAATGTACGTGACCTCCTCTCGGTTTTGTTGGTTGTGACTCAAGGATTTCTGTTTCGGTCATGCGGCTTTACAAATGCGACACTGAATTTTGTTAAAACAAAACGGTCTTTTTTATTTGCACGTTTTCTGTTTTGGTTTTGGTTTATTTTCCAATTTGTTTGTGTATTTCCGCCATTTCAAGAAAGACAACCCTGCTTTCCCTCTTTTGGGCCTAAACACGTTTTTTTGTGTTGTTTCTTTTTATTTGTTACTCTTCTTGAAAATGCTGTCTTTAACAATCATTTCATTATTTTTGTTATAACTTTGTATATTTGACATGTGTGGTAGAGTGGTGAACATACCTTGTGATCAGTGATTTGTTTGGCCTGGACTGTTTGGTACACCTGTTTGCTCTGGTACTTTTCTGATTTCACAGTTCCGTCTACGCTGGCTTTTGTTGTTGTTGTTGTTGTTGTTGTTGTTGTGGCATTTACTCAGAATCTGATGTGTCAAGTTCAGACCCATCGGCAACACAAAAGCTGGCCTATTGGCTTCCCATTTTGATATTCCAACATGCTGATGGTGTCATCTTTGTGTATTAAGGGTCTTCTCACCCCTTACCTCCCCCGCCATCCCTTCCCATTTCTAGACCTTGGCAGCGCATATGGATTTGCCAAGACCCAAAGAGTCTGCTTTATATATGAATATGCATCTACATGTACACACAGACACAGACACAGACACAGACACAGACACACACACACACACACACACACACACACACACACACACACACACATATATATATATATATATATATATATATATATATATATATATATGCTGGCAGACTGGACCAGAGCGCGAACGGATTTACACGACTGCAATAAATCCCTCTTGAACAGAATCCAACTTCGGTTCTGCCTGTGCGTCACAAAGAATAAACTGGATTGGATTAGGTTGGATTGAATCAGATAATGAAACTAAAGACAATTAGCAAAATACGACAATGCTTCATCATCATCATCATTATTATTATTTTATTATTATTATACTATTATTATTATTATCATTATTGTTGTCGTTGTTATTATTATTATTATCATTATTATTATTATCATTATTAATTATTATTATTATTATCGTTGTTGTCATTTTTGTTACAATTATTTTGAAAACTCAGTACGTTTAATGAAATCGTGTATTGATTGATTGTTTATGTATGTTTATCATATGGATCGGTTTTATGATTCGGTTGTTATTTGGGTGCTTCTGTGTTGTGATGAACTAATCTGACCGGTCTGATTTATTCCTACGTTTTGTTTGTTGTTGTTTTTTTTGTTGTTTTTTTTGTTATTGCTAGAATTACTACCGCCATTTTGGATATAGCTAGTTGCTAGTTAACTCCTTTTATACAAGCGTGGACTCCAGATCAATTCACTTTTGTTTGTTTGTTTTTTGTTTATTTGTTTTCTTTGTTAATTTTCATGTATGTATTTATTCTTTTGATTTGATTTGATTTGATTTGATTCGATTTGATTTGATTTGATTTGATTTTGGGTTTTTTTATTTATACTATTTCATTTTGTTTTATTTCATTTTATTTTATTTTTATTTATTTATTTTATTTTATTTATATTTTATTTATTTTATTTTATTTTATTTTATTTTATTTCATTTTATTTTATTTTATTTATTTTATTTATTTATATTTTGCTTTTATTTATTTAATTAATTTATTTATTTACTTATTTATTTGTTTATTTATCTATCTATTTTTGCTGCTTCACTTATTTTGGTAATGTCGGTGTTCCATATGTCCCATTCGCCTCCACCCTACTCCTCTCTACACATTTCAAGACCTTTCCAGCGCACGAGGTTTTTGCACAGGATTAAGGAGTTTGCTATAGAGTTGCTTGCCTGTTTGGGTGTATCCCTCTCGAACAAACCTCAGACTCTAAGTTTCTGGATGCCTGTATCGTTTGTTGAATGTAGTGAAGATACTTTGTAAAATTCTCCTTGTGGATTTTCTTGGGTTGATTGGGATAATGTTTTCCCTGTAACTAATAGAATATTCATTTTTAAAATATAGGATATTACGAAAAAAATCTATATACATACTTCATCCTCTTCGATCATTTTGTTGTCTTCTTCGATCTTTATGTTTGTCCTTTTCAATCTTCTTTTTTTTTTTTTTTTTTCTCGGTTTTATTTCTCTTCTACCGATCAGTTCCTTTTTATATTTTAGAAAATGGGTAGGTAGTGAAAAAGTATCGGAAATACCAAGTTCAGGAAAATGGTGGGGGTAACACCAGTCCATCATAATATTCATAATAAACAGAAACATACTGAAATCACTCTGTATTTACCACATTGCTAGGCATTTACTGCACAGTCCCGTAGGTCGTTTCCTTTGATTAAGCCCGATTGTTTTATACCTGTAACTCCCACCTATCCCTGTTTATTCGCTTGTTAGGTTTTTCTTTATTCCTTGACTGGCACAACGCTTTTACATCGCCCGCACGCCCGCATGTATGTATATATACACACACACAAAGGCTTACACACACACACACACACACACACACACACACACACACACACACACACACACACACACACACACACACACACACACACACACACACACATTACATCGTCTTTTTCTCTGTCTCTTTCTCTCTTTCTGTCTCTCTCTGTCTCTGTCTCTGTCTCTGTCTGTCTGTCTGTCTCTGTCTCTCTCTCTCTCTTACACACACACACACACACAACACACACACACACACACACACACACACACACACACACACACACACGCACACACACACACACAACACACACACACACATGTGATAATTATTTTGAAATAGGCTGAATTAGGTAAGGGAGGGTGGGAGTGAGTAGAACTGGTCTGTCTTCATGATTTGCTCGTCTTGACAGTTTTCAAAACGGCCCTAAATGTTCAACAGGGACGCCATACATGTTACTGTAAGTTCCCATACGTATCCACGAAGCCTTTTTCATCAACGTGCAGCAAAGTGAAGAAAAACATGTTCGGTGTGTTCTCAGCCTCTCACCTGGAGCCGAGTACACGTACCAGTATTTACTCTACTTGAAAATGCGGTCCCTGACAGTCATTTCGTTTTTGTAAAACAACGAGGTTTTTTTGTTTTGTTTTGTTTTGTTTTGTTTTGTTTTGTTTTGTTTGACTGTCTTCATTTTATCTTATTAATTGTCCGTTTTCGTTCTACTGGTTATTTTGGTTGATGCTATGGACTCCTTCATTTCTGTTCGTTTTTTTCCTTTCTTCAGTTTAATCAAAGGACATAACTCTTGACAGTCACGTAGGAATTATCTCCCGTGTTGTAAAACTTCTCAAATCTAATACAGTTTGCGCTACCCATTCAGCTAGCATAGAAACAGATACAAAGCACAGAAACCGTAAGCTCAGAACACTTCAGTTTGTTGCTGGTATTATTGTTTATTGCTGTTGTTGAGTTTACTTTTTGTGGTGATGGGTTGTGGTGGAAGCAATAAAGATGCAGTTTCATTATTGTCGTGCTGCTGCTAGCTGTTTTGTTTATAATCTAAATCAAACCGATTGCCAGTTTTCAAGCAAGCAAAAGCTAGAAATGCAAGAAAATAGAATGGTATCACTTGTGGTTTCTAAGAAGGATGTTGAGAGTTCAATGGACAGCAAAGAAAACAAACGAGACAGTCTTGATGGAGGCAGACACAAGTAGATCACTCATAAGGAAGATTAGGAAAAGGCAGGCAACATTCATAGGCCATTTTATGAGGAACGGGGAATTGGAACACCTGGTCACAACGGGAAAGCTGGAGGGAAAGAGAGCACCGGGCAGACCCAGGGAGAGGATACTATACTGACATGCAGAGTGGCTGAAGACAAGGAGGGTGAAAGAGATGCTTAAGGCAACAAGAGATAGAGACAGATGGAAGTCCATAATCGCCAACGCCATGCGACAAGGCACCTGATGATGATGATGATGATGATGATGATGATGATGATGATGATGATGATGATGATCGCGTATTTAATTCGTAGCACGAAACAGACGCAAATTTTCCGCCAACTGGCTTTTGGTAGGGAACACGAAATACAACAATGGCCACCAAATACAGAAGACTTGAGAGAGAAAAGATAACAATAACAACAACATAACTTCCTTAACCCTTTGACTTCCACACCTTGTCCACCAGCATCCTTTCTGCATTGTCAATCATGCTAGCAAAGCAAAACCTTAACCCTGTGACTCTCCCACCATATCTGCCAGCTTCTTCCAGAACAAAAACTCAACCCTTTGACACTCCCACCCTATTCACCATCTTCCTGCAATGGGTAGTGTGTGGGAGTCAAAGGATTCAGTTTTTGCAGTTGGTGGACAGATGAGGGAGTAAAAGGGTTAAGAATTTGCAGTTGGTGTATAGTGTGTGGAAGTCAAAGGGTTAGGTTTTTGCAGTTGGTGGGTTGACAGAAACAGAAGGACAGAAAGAGAGGGAGGGAGAGAGAGGGGGGGCAGAGACTACAGACAGACAGAGACAGACAAACAGACAGGCAGGCAAGTAGGCAGACAGACAGAGACAGAGTGACAGAAACAGAAGGACAGAGAGAGAGAGAGACAGAGACAAAGTCAGAGGCAGAGAGAGAGACACAGAGAGAGAAGGATAGAGAGAGAGGGAGAGAGAGGGATAGAAACAGACACACATACAGGAAGGCAGGTAGGCAAGCAGGTAGACAGACAGAAAGACAGAGACTCCATCTGTCTCTGTCTGTCTGCCTACTTGCCTGCCTGTCTGTTTGTCTGTCTCTGTCTGTCTGTAGTCTCTGCCCCCTCTCTCTCTCTCCCTCCCTCTCTTTCTGTCCTTCTGTTTCTGTCACTCTGTCTCTGTCTTTCTGTCTGTCTACCTGCTTGCCTACCTGCCTTCCTGTCTGTGTGTCTGTTTCTATTCCTCTCTCTCCCTCTCTCTCTATCCTTCTCTCTCTCTCTCTCTCTCTCTCTCTCTCTTTCTCTCTCTGTATGGGAGTCAAAGGGTCAAGGTTTTTTCAGTGTGTGGGAGGCAAAGGAATAAGCCTGCTCAGGAAAACGTCTGCTGTTTTTTTGTTTCGTTTTTATTCTTTCTTGTCTGTTGCGTACGCTTAAGAAAGGTCAGATGGCCAAAGATTTGCGCCTGTCTGGTTTTTTTTTTCTTTTTTTTTTTTTTTTTTTACTTACATATGTGTACTTCTATTTTCCTGTTTTTATTTGCACTATAGACTCTCAATCTCTGTGTCTCTCTCTCCATCTGTCTATGTCTATCTCTCTTTCTCTCTCTGTCTCTCTCTCTTCTCTGTCTGTCTCTCTCCCCCTCTGTCTCTCTCCCTCCCTCTGTCTGTCTGTCTGTCTCTCTCTGTGTCTCTGTCTCTCTGTCTCACTGTCTCTCTGTCTCTGTCTCTGTCTCTCTCTGTTCTCTGTCCTATTTCTGTCACTCTGTCCTTTGTCTGTCTGCCTACTTGCCTGCCTGCCTGTCTGTTTGTCTGCCTCTGTCTGTCTGTATGTCTCTCCCCCCCTCTCTCTCTCCCTCCCTCTCTCTCTGTCTTTTGTCTGTATGTCTTCCCCCCTCTCTCTCCCTCCCTCTCTCTCTCTCTGTCCTTCTGTTTCTGTCAGTCTGTCTCAGTCTTTCTGTCTGTCTACCTGCCTTTCTGTCTGTGTGTCTGTCTGTTTCTATCCCTCTCCTTCTCTCTCTCTCTCCCCCTCTCTCTCTCTCTCCATCTGTGTGTGTGTGTGTGTGTGTGTGTGTGTGTGTGTGTGTTCTTTTGGGGGGATTGGGTGGGTTACTGGCTGTTAACGTTGCTGTTATCCAACTACATTTTGTTGTTATATTTGACGTTGTATTGTTATTAACTGTTTTTGTTGATACTTTCAATGCTACTGACTCATTATTGTTGATTCTAGTGACTGTTTCTGTTGATGTTATTGACTCATTATTTCATATTACAGACTCTTTTAAATATTGATGATTGATTTTGTTGATGTGACTTATCGAAGTTTGTTGGTACCATTGATTGGTATCGTTGATGTTATAACACAAAGTGTTTTCGGTGATGTTTTTGACTATTTTCAATGATGCTTTGATTCACTTCATTTTTTAAAAAATCTATTTTTGTGCTACTGAATGCATCCGTTGATGTCATTGTACAGGTCATTTAAACTGAAACTGAAGCTTATTTTCCATTCTTATTCAGGTTTGAGATTAAGCAACTTATATTTATTTATTTATGTACTTATTTGTTTGTTTGTTTATTTGTTTCTTAGCTTTATTTTCATTTATTTGTTTGTTTGTTTCTTAACTTTAATTAATTTATTTATACATCAATTTATCTATTTGTTATTTATTTATTATTTATTTATTTATTTATTTATTATTTATTTATTTATTTATTTACTTATTTATTTATTATTTATTTATTTATTTATTTATTTATTTATTTATTTATTTATTTATTTATTCGTGTTTTTTTCTGGTATGTCTACACTAGTTTTTGATGACAGATGGCCATGTCTACGTTATTTCTCAGAATTTCTTCAACTATGAATAGGTTCCAGTGGTCAGATGACACAGTATAGACGTAAAGTATATCATTTAATTTATACACTGCAGAGCATCAGTGATAAATGATGAGATCGGATATTTCCAGTAATTCACTTAAAATAGTTCTGAGATTTAACAATTCTTCTAGCCTCTCCATTAATTTGTCTTATTATATACCTCATGATATGTGCGTACGTGCATGCGTATGTCTATATACGCGAGATTACAGACGTCTTTTTGCTTCTTCTTTAGTTTTCTTTTTATCCGTATACCTCATGTGTATGTGTATATGTACGGTTATGTATGCGTGTATGAGTGAACATATATACGTATGCATGCATGCATATGTGTGTATGCATGTGCGTATATTTGCTAATATGTGTGTATGGCTATCTGTGTGTGTATGTGAGAACGTGTATACGTGTATGTGCATAGATACGTGTGTATGCATGTGCGTCTGTTTGTTTATGTGTATGTGTATGTGTATGGCCATCTATGTGTGTATGTGTGAACATATATACATATGTATGCATGCATTCATATGTGTATATGCATGTGCGTATGTATGTTTATTCATATGTATGTGTATGGCTATCTATGCGTATATGTTTGAGCGTATATATATACGTATGTAGGCATGCATATGTGTGTAT
>CM060315.1:13957353-13959853 GCA_030674185.1 Monoplex corrugatus | reverse complement strand
ACGTAATGGTTAACAACTAAACGAAACGTTGGTCATTTCGTTGTTTGTCTCTTTGTTTGTTTTTAGCATTTTTGTCAAGGTAATTATCAACAATTAAACGAAATGATGGTCATTCGTTCTTTGTTTCTTTTTGGCTATTTTTCAAGGTAATGATAAACAATTTAACGAAATGATGGTCATTTTGTTCGTTGTTTCATTTTGGATTTTGTCAAGATATTGATGATCAATTAAACGAAATGATGATCATTTCGTTCTTTGTTTTTTATTTCAGTTTGGCTTTTTTTTTTTTCCAAGGTAATGATAAACAATTAAATGAAATGATGTTCATTTCGTGTATTTGTTTCTCCTTGTTTTTTTTTTGTTTTTGGTTTTTTGTCTTTTTGTTTGTTTGTTTGTTTGTTCGGGTTTTTGTTGTTGTTGTTGTTGTTTTTGTGGTTCTTTTTATCAACGTAATGAGAAACAGTTTCATGAAATGATGGTCATTTTGTTCTTTGTATCTTTGTTTCATTTTGGCTTTTTTGTCAAGGTAATCATGAACAATTGAATAAACTGATGGTCAAGTTCTCCTTTGTTTCTTTGTGGCTTTTTGTCAACGTAATGAGAAACATTTAAATGAAATGATGGTCATTTCTTTGTTCGTTTCCCCGTTTCTTTTTGGCGTTTTTTGTGTTTTTTGTTGTTGCTGTTTTTTTTTTTTGTCAACGTAATGGTCAACAGAAGGAAATAAGAGGGAAGCAGGGAGAATTTTAAATATCAACTAAGTAACATAACTCTTGAAATTCTACACGGGAGATAACTTCGTGACTCTCAAGAGTTATGTTACTTAGTTGTAATGGTCAACAGTTAAATGAAATGACGGTCATTTCGTTTTTGTTTCTTTGTTTCTTTTGGGCTTTGTTGTCAACGTAATGAGTAACAATTAAGTGAAATGAAAATCATTTCGTTGTTTATTTCTGTGTTTCTTTGTGGATTTTTTTTCCTATTCCTCAAACGATTTTATGTCCCACGAGTAAACAACCTGGTGTCTTCTTCTTTTTATGTTTATTATGTTTTTCTCCCGGAATAAAGTGGTTCCTGTCTTAATCTTCCTTAAAGTTAAGGATGATGGATTCAGATGGATGATTCAAGGCTGTGGCTTTTTGTCTTTTCGTGTGTATGTGTGTGTGTGTGTGTGTGTGTGTGTGTGTTTGTGTGTGTGTTGTGTGTGTGTGTGTGTGTGTGTGTGTGTGTGTGTGCGCGCGCGCGCGCACAAGCACTCGCACGCGCACTTGGAATTACACACACACAAACACGTGTGTGTGAGTGAGTGTGAGTGAGTGTAAGTATGTGTGTGTGTGTGTGTGTGTTTGTGTGTATGTGCGCGTGTGTGTGTGTATGTGTGTGTGTGGTGTGTGTGTTCGTTCGTTGCTTGATTTAACGTCTTTTCACTATAAGTGATATTAGACGTGTGTGTGTGTGTGTGTGTGTGTGTGTGTGTGTGTGTGTGTGTGTGTGTGCATACACAAGCACACGCACACGCACACGCACTTGGATTCATAAATACACACAAGTGTTTTTTGTTTGTTTGTTTGTGTGTGTGTGTGTGTGTGTGTGTGTGTTCGTCGTTGCTTGATTTAACGTCTTTTCACTATAAGTGATATTAGAGGGTGTGTGTGTGTGTGTGTGTGTGTGTGTGTGTGTGCATACACAAGCACACGCACACGCACACGCACTTGGATTCATAAATACACACAAGTGTTTTTTTGTTTGTTTTTTGTGTGTGTGTGTGTGTGTGTGTGTGTGTGTGTGTGTGTGTGTGTGTGTGTGTGTGTTGTGTGTGTGTGTGTGTGTGTGTGTGTGTGTGTGTGTGTGTGTGAAATTTTCAAACGGTTCAAAGACAATTCATTGCACTGGGACAGCTCCATATGCACTCTGTCCAAATCTGTCAATTCTGATAACCTCCTCAAACCTGCGCAAATTCCTACAATAGCTTTGGTAAGGTCTTGTAATGAGAAGGCACTTGAAGAACAGGGGGGACCCACGAAACATTCAAACACTGCCAGAGTCAGTTCGGCAGTAACCAACACACGGTTACGCTGTGGCTGCGGTTGAATTCAAGATATTCAGTCTTTTATTTTTCTGTTTGTTTTTGGTTATGTTGGATCTACCACGTGAAAGTTCAGGACGTCGCCATAGCCCAGCGCCACCCATTTTTTTTTTTTTTTTCGTCTTCATGTACAATGTCATCTTCACCCATGAGAGTGGACTTTGCTACAAATTGTTCAGGACGTCGCCGCAGTCCAGCGCCTCCCAGATTTTCTCTCCCTTTCTTCTGTATGCGCTTTGTCTTTATCCATGAAAGTGGACTTTGCTACAGATTGTTCAGGACGTCGCCGCAGTCTAGCGCCACCTAAACTTTCCTTTTTTTCTATATACGTATACATCTTTACCTATGAAAGTGGACTTTGATACATATTTTTGGCTGATGACAACTTTTCTTTTTTCCGCCTGATCTTTAACG
>CM060315.1:13919853-13947353 GCA_030674185.1 Monoplex corrugatus | reverse complement strand
GATACATCTAAACTGAGGTTTTCGCGATTGCAGAGCAGAAAGAGCCATACTCCCCCGTAGGGATGCCGGGGGCTCTTTCAATATAAATATCCCCACCTTCTGAAAATTCTATAACTTTGTTTCTGCTTTGTTCCTTTGCTTTCTGCCTTGCTGGTCTATTATCTGCACGTGCTCGATAAAGTCTTGCGTACTTTTTCTTAGGATTGATAATTAGGTACACGTGTTGAGAGCATTTTTGGCTCTAGGGAGAGAGATGCGAAAGCAGTTTTAGGTATTTGATGCCCGTTTTTATGTTTTAGTGTCCTTAGGTATGCTTACGTTTGTATTCCGGTGCGTTCATTAAACCCCCTGTGCGATAATTGGACGGGGTGGTCAACGCCAGGGGCATCTCCTTAGCTTATATACACGGAAGCATTGATATATGTACTTAATTTTTTCTCTTTTTTTCCTGTTGAAGTTTTGTATGTTTTGAAGCGGTCATAACCCTGATATGGCTCTATGCAGTCAGCTGGGCTTTAAACAATAACAATAAGAAAGAGTCATAGAATCTGGGACAGTTTATCACACTGCTTTGATTTATATTCATGTAATTTATTTCTGTCACAATAGATTTAACAAGTGAAACTCTGTCCTCTCTCCTCGTTGGGAGCGCGTTGCTGCAGTGCAGTTCCATCCTTTTTTTTTTTTTACGAAGACTTCCGAAAGTCAAGAAGACTAATTGACCTTCACGGGGAAGGGATCTGGAAAACGAACCTATCTCTCCAGTGTTTTATAGCAGGGAAGCCGGGTGAATGCGTGCACAGGCCAGGAGGCACACGAATCAAACTCGTTTTTCGCCCCCTTGTGAAGGACCAGACATTCAGTTCGATTTTCCGGTCAAACTAATGAGAAAAGTTTAGGCATCAATGCAAAACGAACTCTGGAACTTCGAGTTTAGTTATTGGCAAGTTAACGTCTGAACTTTCCCTTTTTTCCCTTCTTTTTTAGGATCATCGCACTCCAGGAGGTTACCTTTGTGCTCACCTTTTTTTTTTCCATCCCATTTTCTACGCCACCTAAGGGTCGCTCAAAATTCCGGACCAAAATTGTGATGTTTTTGTTCTGTAACTTCTAACAGGAGAATTGGCTAAATTTTTGGCAGGATTTCTCACAAAAGATCAAAGGTTCAGAAGAAATAAATGACCACAGATGGTCAAGAAAGACTAGGAAAAAATTTTAAATAATAAAAAGCGCAATAAATTTCGCGAAAAACGGCCAAAATTTGCAATATTGCCTGCATTATGAAAGAACATAAGTTAAGGGGAATCACATTGCAATATATAATTGTATATAATATGCTCTCTATAATTTTCCATTGTTTTTATTCTTTCTCCCCATTTATAGCCGTGTGTGTGTGTGTGTGTGTGTGTGTGTGTGTGTGTGTGTGTTGTGTGTGTGTGTGTGCGTGGGTGCGTGCGTGCGTGTGTGCGTGCGTGCGTGTGTGTGTGTTTCAGCGCTTAGATTTGATTTTATCAAGATTTTGTGCTATATAAATATTGTAATTATTATTATTATTATTATTAGAACTATAAGCCCAGCAGCACCAAAACTTGGCACCCATGCACAGAAGACAATTAGCTGTATACCGTACTAAAACCAGTCTTATATGTTGAAAATCTTGCTTTCAGTTGTGTTACCAAAATTACAAAATATATTATATAAAAATCTTGGATTAACAATTAAAAAAAATTCAAGTTATCAGTTAGATTTTAGTTCAACCTGAAGCTAGTCCAATATGAAAATGATGTGCAAAGTTTGAAATTAATAGGTGAATAATTGTGGGAGATATGATGCATTTATGAACATGTACATGTATATGCGATTTCGCGCAAAGATTTGACACCTAAAAAATTTAGACACTCACACATACTCCTACCTGAAGTGATGTTAGTAAACCCCTGCAGCATATGGCTGACCCTCTCTTGCTGCACCTGCCTCATCTGCCTGCAGCCTAGCCCTTGTCCCTGCCTACCTTAATTCCTTGGTGGCAAGTAACGCCTGTTTATGCTCTTGCCGAATTCTGCTGCTGTCTTTTTGTACACAAAAATCTTGAGCAAGCTCTCTGGGCACTATTCCCATCTGCTGCAGCATGTCCAAAAACACTTTGGCCACTTGACTAAAGTCAGACACTGCTATGGCTGTGGCTGTCTCTACTGCCTTCACACCATGGTTCTTTTTTGTGCAGTATTTCCATATTGTGCTGTTCAGAGACTCGTTGGCGGTTTGTGTGTAGCCCTGCAAACACCGCCTCAGCATATCTGTTAGAGGGGTCATTAGGGGTCAGGATCAAAATCATCACTTTCACTAGTTGTATGTGTATCAGACTCTACTGAACACTTTTTTGGCTCATTTTTGTTATTTGAATCAAGCATTACTCCATGTACACCTTTGATTTTTTGTTCAGACCTGGAAAGGGGCGTGGCACGTTCAGAGGGAGCAGGTGGTGGGGAGGGTAACGTCTGTTCGTCGTCCATCGTTGTCACAACACATGGCACTGAAAAACTGCTTTTTTGTGCTTTGGTAGAGTTTGTAGTTTACATTGCCATGGAAACGGCGCTTTTGGGGCCGAGAAGGACCATATTTTCTTCCTGACATAATTGCCTCCTAAAAAGTCACTCTCCACAGTAAAGTTGATAAATCACTTCAGAAACAACACTCAGCGTGAAAAGACCGCCATTTTGAAGGAAGTAGAATGGGGACAGTCATTGTGCTGGAGTTTTCATAAGCTAGGGAGATGCATCAGCCTTATTTCTTTTGTATACGAGTGCATGCATATACGGTTGATGTTTTTTTTTAGTTATATCGGCCATCTTCGAATGATTTTCAGTCACCCACCCACCTTGAACACTAACTACACGAAAACTATACAATTTAGAGAAAAAAGGGAACTTGCATATGAAAATAGAATAAATATACTACCTTTTCCAGCATCATAATTTAGTGTATCTGACGAATGTTTTTTCAAAAAAAACTGGGTGACCCTTAGGCCTTAATGACACGGAAGCTGGCACCGTTTTTACAATGCGATGATAATGTCGATGAGGATGATAATCATGGAGTTCCATCTAGGATTGAGACTGCGTGACAGGGCTGTACTCTACGCTTACTATCATAATATATCCTGGTATCAACCAGACCCGAGAGATAGATACCTGCAGTGCTGGTCAGAAGATTTGAGCAACACCCTCAGTGACGCATCCGTGAAGTGGATGAGACTCGACAGTGTGGTTCCAGTCTTCCCCATCAGCCCATAGCACGCCCAACTCTGGGTAGGAGCCGGTTAGAGCCGAAAAAACCCACAATGATTTTTGAAGGAACTGATGGGGATTCGAACCTACAACCTTCCAGTCGTAGTCTGTTGCATTGCCCACTACACCGCGGCGACTGGTTGTCTAAATCTTTCTGCCCTCATGATGTTGACAGTTGTGGTGATAGTGATGATGATATGGAGTGCCATTTAGGAAGAGCTTGTGTGACCTTAATACCCTAGTTTCGGCACGGAACATCCAGTGGTCGGCACAGTTTCTCGCGTGTTGTCGGCACAGTTTCTCACGGGTTGTCGGCACAATTTCTCATGGGTTGTTGACAGTCTCTCGCGGGTTGTCGGCACAGTTTCTCAGGGTTGTGGCATTATTTCTGGCACAGGGTTGTGGGCACAGTTTCTCACGGGTTGTGGCACAGTTTTCGGGTTGCTTCTCACGGTTTCGGCACAGTTTCTCACGGGTTGTTGGCACAGTTCTCGTTGCCAGTTTCTCACGGGTGTGGCACAGTTTCTCACGTGTTGCACAGTTTCTCACGGGTGTTGGCACAGTTTCTCACGGGTTTGTTGGCACAGTTTCTCACGGGTTGTTGGCACAGTTTCTCACGGGTTGTTGGCACAGTTTCTCACGGGTTGTTGGCACAGTTTCTCACGGGTTGTTGGCACAGTTTCTCACGGTGTGTTTGGTTGTGCACAGTTTCTCACGGTTGTTGGCACAGTTTCTCACGGGTTGTTGGCACAGTTTCTCACGGGTTGTTGGCACAGTTTCTCACGGGTTGTTGGCACAGTTTCTCACGGGTTGTTGGCACAGTTTCTCACGGGTGTTGGCACAGTTTCTCACGAGGTTGTTGGCACAGTTCTCACAGGTTGTTGGCACAGTTTCTCACGAGGTTGTTGGCACAGTTTCTCACGGTTGTTGGCACAGTTTCTCACGGTTGTTGGCACGTTTCCACAGGTTGTGCACAGTTTCTCACGGTTGTTGGCATCAGATGGTTTCGCACGGGTTGCCTTTGGACATATCTACTAGGGTTGTATGGCAGATCAAGTTTTCACGGTATGTTCACAGTTCTCACTTGTTTCATTTTCCAAGTGTTGACAGTTTCAAGTTGTGCAGCTTTCATTACGAAGCCAGCGTGGGCCGACCACAATCGTTTTGTCTCTCAGTGCCAGTATTGAAAGGAACAATGACCATTAATTTCACTCTATAAAACTTTTTTTTCGTCGTATTTAAAAAGGGATATGTATCCTTTTTACAGCTCGATGGATTGTGTGTTGTCTTTAAGCCAAGAACCTCGTCCATCTGGCTCCTACCCCGATTATGCATAACGTTTGTCTTTTTGGGGGCCTGTGGTCCCAACGACTACGCTATCTTGTCCCTTGTACCTACCACTGAATTTAACGACAGAAAACGTGTATAAGAACATATTCCCATAACTGAAGAACTAATGTTACAGTGATTGTCTACTATCATCAAAAACAAAACATAACAATGGAAATAGCAGTAACAATGTGGTTTACATCTTTTGCAGATTGACAGATAAACGTGATGAAAGATCCTGGGCAATTGCTCGAGCTGGACGCTAGTCTCTACATCTCCAAAACGATATATGGGAATGATTTCGAAAAGGACCCTTCGCTACATGAAAAAAAATGAAGAAGAGAAGAAAACCCTGGACTGCGCGTTGTTGGCGTACATGGCATTCCAAACAGTCACTGCCCATAGTTCATAATGAAGTTTATGCACATCTGCTCATCGTATGTATTTCAAAGGTAAGTAAACCAAGTGTGTGTGTATGTGTATGTGTGTGTGTGTATGTGTGGTGTGTATGTGTGTATGTGTGTGTGTGTGTGTATATGTGTGTGTGTGTGTGTGTGTGTGTGTGTGTGTGTGTGTGTGTGTGTGTTTTCTTACTTCAATATTTAATCACATGAATGATTTCAGACAGGGTAAAAAAAAATATCTTCTGAGATTCACACTTAAAATTGTGATGTGGGGGCTTTGTTACAGCATACTCTTCGGTGTTTGTGGTATGCTTCTTTGCTGCCTTTCTGTGTCTGAGAGGCCGTATAAATAGGTGGATTTACTTATATAAGAGAAGAAGAGAAAAAGAAACAAACGAACAACAAAACACACACACACACACACACACACACACACACACACACACACACACACACACACACACACAAAACCAAAAAACACGATCTTGTACAGGACTTTATCCACGTCAAACAATTCATAGCAAACATTCAAAAAGGACTTTGTAAATGCATACATAACGTAACTATTTTGCTGACACAAAATAAAATACACAAATAAAAAGAAAACGAAATGAATAGACAAGTTACATGAAAATAAAATACAACAACAAAAGCGATAACAACAAAACCAAAGGTGAAAAAAAAACGGCGAGAAAACGATTTGCAGTTATAAAAGATGACCAAGATCTCCTAGATCGGAATCGATGACGTGTAAGAGACACTGACGTCACACAGCATTTCATCATTGTCACCTCGCTAAGAGCGTCAATTCTTTCTGCCCCTGCAACGTCCATGATGGCAGAGGCGGACAAATGAAAGATGAATGAACACTGACAGGTCTCAGGAGCATTGTTTCATTTTCAAATTCAGTTTCTCAAGACGACGTCTCCGCGCTCGGAATGAATTCTATATGCACTAACGTCATAGGTGCCATGTGATGGAGAAAATCCAGAATGATCACAGCACAAGCCTTAAGCTTGCACATACACCCATGAGCTGGCCAGGTCCTGAGGGTCCTACTTTGATAGTTCCATAACACTGAAGTCGTAGGGGAGCGAGTTGACGGAGACCTCAGCTTTTCCCGGAGCCAGCACCACAAGGGCGGCACCCATTCCATCTCCCTCGATTCAAATTCATATTCGTATTCACATTTTGTTTTCACCAAAACTTCAGAAAGGCAGGAAGGTTAATTGGTCTTCAAAGGGTGTGACCTGGGAAATCAGCCTATCTCTCAATGTTTTATAGCAAAACAGGCGGACAATGCCCTGCTCTTCACGATTTTAAACTGCCGTGGGATCTTTAGCATGCGCAGCCAGAAGGCACACGGGTTCGACTAAAAACTCTGAAACTGAAATTGAAATTGAAACTTAGGAACAGTGATAACCCTTTGATTCCCGCGCACTATCCAACAACTGCAAAAACTTAACCATTTATCTTCCTCACCCTATTCACCAGCTTTCTGCAAGGAAAGTCAGCGGGTTAAGAATTCCTGGTAACATTAATCAAAGGACATAACTCCCGAAAATCATCTCCCAGTTCTATACAACATGGGCGATGATTCTCGGGAGTCATGTCCCTTGAATAATATTATAAAAATTCTCCCTGCTTCCCTCTTATTTCTTTGGTATTACCTATATGCCTTGGAAGCAACCATGTATATGTTCTGTCTAGTCTATGTGTGTGTTTTTGGTCAGTTCAAGAATAAAAGACTATGTCAATCTTGAACATAAGACCAACATATTGTATTATTTCTCTCCTCTCTCATAGTTGTGTGTAGGGTAGTAGCAGAGTATAAAGGTAGGCTTGGGCGCTCCTTTTTTTCAGGAGTGTTCTGAGTTTGCTGTTTTTGTGCTTTGTGTCTTCTTCTATGTTAGCTGAATGGGTAGCGCAAGCTGTGTTGGATTTGGGAAGTTCTATACAACATGGGAGATAATTCTCGGGAGTTATGTCCTTTGATTAATATTATAAAAATTCTCCCTGCTTCCCTCTTATTTCTTTGGTAATTGCTGGTAACATTTGTTTAAACGGTCAAGAACTTGACAGTCTAAAATGGTATGGAGAATATTACTTTACTATAGCAGAGCTGAACTGCTTGCATGAGTTTTCTTTTAAAGCATTCAGGTTTAACTTTGAACTAATATAACTTGTCTTAGTTTTAAAAGACTATTGTTTTTAGTTCAAGTGATATTTTGCAAAATGCATATACTAAATGTCGTAACTGCGTAACCACACTTTTGCAATTTTTAAGACTTTATCCCGAAATAGTCATATGTTTAGGATTTTATGATAATCAAAATTAATGTGTGTGTTTTAGGGAAAAAATGAATCTGATAATAAGACACAAATGTGGGGAAAAAAGACACAAATGTGTGTATTTAGTGAAAATGTTAATTAACTCGGTTTCAAATTAATTTATGAGTTATGCACACTATGATTGCGACATTGTGTTAATGAAAAAGCAATCTGTACGTGTGGTGTGATAGGCGGGTGGTGGTGGTGGTGGTGTTGTTGGTGGTGTTGTTGTTGGTGTTGTTGGTGTTGTTGTTGTTGGTGTTGTTGTTGCTGGTGGTGTTGTTGGTGTTGTTGTTGGTGTTGTTGGTGGTGGTGTTGTTGTTGGTGTTGTTGTTGTTGGTGTTGTTGTTGTTGGTGGTGGTGGTGCTGCTGCTGTTGGTATTGGGGGTGGTGGTGGTGGTGTGTTTGTGTGTGCTCGCGCGCGTACGTGCGTGGGCGTGTGTACGCTTGTGTATGCATGTGTGTACGTGTATTACTCCTTGAAGGACTTGTTTGTGTATTTCAGGTTCATCATCATCATCAGGTGCCTGCCGCATGGCGTTGGCGACCATGGACTTCCAAACATCTCTATCTCTCGTTGCCCCCAGCATCTCCCATACCCTCCTCATCCCCAGCCACTCTGCAAGTCCGTCCAGCATTCTCTCCCTGGGTCTACCTGGTGCTATCCTTCCCTCCAGCTTTCCCGTTGTGACCAGGTGCTCCAAATCCCCCTTCCTCATAAAATGGCCTATAAATGTTGCTTGTCTTTTCCTAATCTTCCTTATGAGTGATCTACTTGTGTCTGCCTCCAGGTTATTTCAGGTTACCGTACATAAAAGTAACAAAAACAATCCACCACCATCTCGAATTTAAACTATGAAAACGACACCGAGAAGACAACTAAACAGAAAAAAAGGCGACGAAAACCACGACAACGACGACAAAGAAGAAAGAGAACGAGACAAACAACAACAACAACAACAACAACAACAAGGCACAGTGATACAGAACTAGACAGAGGAAAAACAGTACATGTATAAAAGAAACAACACTAAACAAAATGTTCGCTCACAACAACAAGAAAAATGCAAACGAACAAACACCCGAGAGGAAAAACTGGCGGAGCAGATGGAGAAGGAAAAAGAAGAAACAGAAGTAGAAAAAAGAAGAGACAGAAGAAGAAGAAAAAGAGGAAGAGGAACACGAAGAGAAAATAAAAGACGACGAAGAAGAAGACAGAAAAGAAAATGACGAAGGCGAGACAGCAGCAAAACGTCAAAAATAACAACATAATGATAATGATAATAATAATAATAACAGACGCAGAATTAAAACAAAATCATGAAATATGAACCAGTCTCCTTAACAAATGAACACGAAGAAGACCAAATATCAAGGAGAAGAAGAAAATAAAGCGACTGGACTCGACATGATCCAAACGGCCCAATCAACCAGCCAAACTAACAACAACAACAAAAGGAAAAAGCAAACAAGAAAAAACAGCAAGGGAAAAAACAAACAGAATAACGCCAACACAAATTGCTGCCATCACCACAACAAAAGCCAGAAATTTGAAAGAAAAAAAAGGTACTAGAAACATTTTGGAAAAACGGTTTTAAAGATGCCCTCTACCACCAACAAATTACAAGAACGGCAAAGCTTAAGAAAATAGAGAAACAGAAAAAGCACTGATAAAAAAACAAAAACAAACAAAACAACAAAAACGAAAATAGAAACAACACAAAAAAAAAAGAAAACAAAAAACCAAAAAAATGCCTCGAATGGGCGAAAAGAAAACATTACGAACACATCATCAAAAACCACAACCACTACAACTAAGACAACGAAAACAAGCACGAAACAAAACATAACAAAGAAGCAAAACAAATGAAAATAACTTAAAAGAAAACATATCAAAAAGAAAACATGAAAAAGGAAAAAAGTATAATCACCACCACCATCAATTAGAAAAAACAAAACAAAAAACACTACACACGCAACAACCAAAAAAAAACAAAAAAAAAAAACAAAACAGACTAAAGCGCCACTACGCAACATGAATTTGAAAAAACACAACCACGACAAAAAACAAAACAAAAACGGAACAAACTGAAAGACGCCTGAACAAAAAGACTAAGACGACAATGACGAAAGAAGGACTCGAAAAACGTAACATCTACAAGAAAGTCCCACAAAGACGTAACATCACACAAGGAAGAAAAAAGTGACTATATACATCAAGAAACCATCAGCCAAATTAAAAACTTTAAACCATAGAAACATACACAAACAGGGAAAAAAACCAAAATGGAAACGAGAGCAAGAGCAAATAAGAGATGAAAAGAGGGAGGGAGCGAGGGAGAGAGTATATATAACATGAGATTAAAACCAAACACAACAAACAAAACGAAGGCGACGAGGATGCACCGGAAAAAAAAACAAACACTTGGAGAGTACAGAGAGAAAAAAGAAAACTCGGAACAAGCAGGGATAAAGATGCAAACAACACACAATGACAAGAACAAACATATAGAAAAACCGAGAAGAGAAAAAAGGCAAGTTAAAAAAAACTCGAAAAGAAAGAATGGCTGACGAAGACAACAACAAGAAGAGGAAGAAGAAAGCAGAAGGAAATGATGCAAAGAAACCAAAGTGAAAGAGAAAAGAAAAGAAAAGATGACGGTGGCAAAGAAGACGACGATTTAATCTGAACGAAGATGCGCAACGGATTAAAGATAATGAAAACACAAGACTGATAAGAACAAAATGCTGAGAAACCGAGACAAGAAATAAAGGCAAGTAAAAAAACCAAAAAGAAAGACATGGCGACGAAGAGAAACAAGCGACAGTAGGAAAAGAAAACTAAGAAATAATGAAGACAGCACAAAGCAGATAAAAAAAAGATGACGGGCAAAGAAGACGAGACGATTAAACTGAAACGAAGATGACAAAACAAAAGATGAACAAGAAATGAAGAAGAAATAAAAGACAGTTTGAAAACAAGAGGAGAAAAAGAAGAAAGAAAAAGAACAATAACAAAGAAGACAAGTGAAGGAAGATTAATAAAAAAGGAAAATGCCGAAAACAAGATAAAAAAGATGAACAAAATGAGGAAACAAACGAAAAATACAACAAATAAAGGAAGTTGATAAAGAAAACTAAAAGGTCGATAAGAAAAAAAACGAAGAAAGAAAGAAGTAACCCCCCAAAAAGTCAAAGAAGAAAAGATGAAGAAAAAATGAAACAAGGAAGAGGATGTAAAGTAGGCAAGACAAAAAGAAAGAAAAGTGAAATAAGTAAAGAAAAAAATAGAAACGTAAGAGAATGAACAAAGAAGACAATAAGAAAAAGACAAAAAGTAGAAGATAGGGGAAAAGACGAAGAAAACGATAAGAATGACGAAAAAGACAACTTTGAAAATAAGAAATCGACAAAGGAAAAAAACAAAAACAACACGACAAAGAGAAATGCTGATAAATTAAAATGACAACGAGGATGACTGAAAAAGATGAATACCAATAACAAGAAAACATACGAAAAGAAAACGATGAGATGATGATGATGACGAAGAAAAAGGCAATGAAGATGACAAAAGAAAATGACGACGAGAAAGAAGGGAAAAAAGACACTGACAAAAAGAAGGAACGAAAACGACGGCAAAGAAAACGACGACGACGAAAGGAAGACGACTAAGGAGGAGATGATGATGGAAACAATTAACGAAGATGATGAAAAGAGTAAGAATAGAACGATGATGAAAAGAACTCTGACAACGATAAGACGAGGAGGATGAAGAATAGAAAGATGACGATGAAGAAAAACAAGGGAACGATAACGAAAAAACAGATGACGACGAGAACGAGAAGGAGAAAGCATACTATGACAAAGAAATATATGGATGATGATGATGATGAGATGCATGATGATGATGACGAAAAGATGACCACGACGAACGAAAATAAAACAGAAGAAAATAACAGGAGACATGGAAAAAGAATATGACGAAGAAGATGCAGAAACAGAGAGGATGACGAAGAAGATGCAGAAACAGAGAGGATGACGAAGAAGATGCAGAAACAGAGAGGATGACGAAGAAGATGACAGAAACAGAGAGGATGACGAAGAAGATGCAGAAACAGAGAGGATGACGAAGAAGATGCAGAAAACAGAGAGAGATGACGAAGAAAGAGCAGAAACAGAAAAGGATGACGAAGAAGATGCAGAAACAGAGAGGATGACGAAGAAGATGCAGAAACAGAGAGGATGACGAAGAGATGCAGAAACAGAGAGGATGACGAAGAAGATGCATGAACAGAGAGAGACGAAGAAGATAATAATGAAAGGGAAAAATATGCAAAAAAACATCACAGAAGAAAAAGAATGATTCAATTCAATTCGTATTTGTCGCTGAACGGCTACATCGGGGCTGTAGTAAAAGACGACGACAAAGAAGATGATTAAAACAAAGAAGGAAACGACAACAGAAAGGACATAACTTTGACGAAGAACACAAAGAAAAAGGAGATGACGATAATGAACGAGTAAACGACGATGAAGACCAGAAGAAAAAGAAAATACTTCAAGATACTTTAATTCGATTCAACAACCGTTTGTGTATGATTAATATTGTTCTGACAAGAAAATTAAAGAGGAAGATGACAATGATGAATAAGACGGCAAAAATGAAAACGACAGAAGAAGAAAATGACGACAGAAAAAGAACATGAAGACAAAGACATAGAGAAACAAGAAGAGGGAGAAGGAGAAGAAGAACAAGAAGGAGAAGAAGAAAGAGAAGGAGGAGAAGAAAAAGAGGAAGAAAAAGGAGAAAAAATAAAGAAAAAGACGACGACCAAGAAGACAACGAGACGAAGAATACGACGAAGGAGACAAAGACGACGAAGAAGAAGAAGACGACGAAGAAAAGGTGAAGAAGACGACGAAGAAAAAGGTGAAGAAGACGACAAAGAAAACGACGAAGAAGAGACAACAAAGTCGAAGGCGACGAGAAGACGAGTCGACGAAGAAGACGACGACGAAGAATATGACGACGACGAAGAATAAGACAACGACAAAGAAGACGAGGAAGAAGAAGAAGAAAAAAAAACAAGAAAAAAAAGAAAAAAGGAAAAATAAAGAACAGGAAGAAGAAAAAGAAAAGGAAAAAGAAAAAAAAAACCCAAGAAGAATGAAAATACAGAAAAAGAAGGAAAAAGAGGAAAGAAAAGAAAACGAAGAAAAAAAAAAAACATTTTGACAAATTATAGCAGTCCGCCACGTAGGTTTGACTAAATCCATTAGTCATTATTAATAATAATAATAATAAAGGCAATTTATATAGCGCTTTCCAGAGCACAAAGCGCTTCACACAAAATCAGTATATAACTAAATACAAATAGATACACCAACATAAAATTTAAACATACCGCTGCTAACACTATATAACATAAAACATAAAATTTACGTTCAACAAGACATATTAACATAGTAAATTCAAATATTACTAAAAATAGTGACAATCATACAAAATATTTTTCTCTCTCTATATCACCTACACGTATGTATGCACCATTGTTTTTGTTGTTCACACTTACTTTGTCGTAGCGCTGTCGCCGTAACCCGGCCTCATCAGCGACTGTCGTGTAGGTGATATAGGTAATAATGACTAATGAAAAAAAGAAAACAATAGAAAAAAAGAAAGAAGAAGAAAAATAAAACAAAGAAAGAAACAAACAAAAAGTCAAAAAGAAGACAGTACAGAAAAGAAAACGATAACAAGGAAGAAGAAAACAGGAAAGAAAACAAAGATAACCCAGAAGACGACAATGTGGAATAAGAAGAAGAAGACAAAAAATATTGAAATTGACGACGACGACGAAAAAGGTAATGGAACGAAAACACGCAAACAAGAATGAAAACATACTAATGGGAAAGACACTGATTACAAAAGAAGACGACAAGAGAAGAAAAGAAGAAAGAGGAAAAAAAAGACGACGACGAAGAAGAAGAGGAAGACGACGAATAAAAAGAAGACGACGACGACGACGAAGAAGAAGACGAAGACAACGAAGAAGAAGAAGACGAAGACGAGGAGGAAGAAGAATGAAAAAAAGAAGGAAAAAAAAAAGATGTAAAAAAGGGGAAAAAAGAAGAAAAAACAAAAACAAAAAAGAAGACAAAAAAAAAAAAAACAAGAAAGAAAAAGAAAGGAGAAGACAGTAAAGAAAAACGATAACAAGGAAGAAGAAAAAGGAAAGAACAAATAGATGACCCAGAAGACGACAACGTGTAATAAGAATAAGAACACAAAAATGGTGGCGTTGACGACGACGACGAAAAGATGATGGAACAAAACCACGCAAGGAAGAATGAGAATATAGTATTGACAAAGACACTGATTACAAGAGAAGACAACAACAAGAGAAAAAAGGAGAAGAAAAAAGAGGAAAAGAAGAAAAAGGAGAAGAAGAAGAAAAAAAGACGACGAAGAAGAAGACAAAAACAGAAGAAGGAGACGACGACGAAGACCAAGACGACGACGACGACGACGCAGAAGAGGAGGAAGAAGACGAAAAACAGAAAAAAAAACAAGAAAAAAGAAAAAAAAGGTGAACAAAAGAAAAAAAGGATGCAAAAAAAGAAGAAAATAAAAACGAAGAAGAAAAAAAAAAAAAAGAAGAAAACAAAAAAGGGAAAAAAAAAAGAAGAAAAGAAGTAAAAACAAGAAGAAAAACACAGAAAAAGCAGAAGAAAAACAAGAGGCAAAAAAAAAAGAAAAAGAAAAAAGAAGAAAAAAAGAAATAAAACAAAGAAGGAAACAAAGTCAGAAAGAAGAAGACAGTACAGAAGAAGAAAACGATCACAAGGAAGAAGAAAACAGAAAAGAAGAAAAAGATAACCCAGAAGACGACAACGCGGAATAAGAAGACAAAAAAATGAAGTTGACGACGACGACGAAAAAGATGATTGAACAAAAACACGGAAGGCAAAATGAGAACATAGTATTGGCAAAGACACTGATTACAAAAGAAGACAACAACAAGAGAAAAAAAGAAGAAAAAGGAGAAGACAAAGAAAAAGAAAGATGAAGACGACGACGAAGAAGAAGATGACGAAGAAAAAGACAAAGACGACGAAAAAAGAAGACGACGAAGATGACGAAGAAAACGAAGAAGAAAACGAAGAAGACGACGAAGAAGACAACGACGAGGAAGAAGACAACGACGAAGAAGAGGAAAAAGACAAAGAAGAGGAAGCAGGCTAAGAAGAAAAAAAGAAAAGAAAAGAAAAAGAAAAAAAAGGGGAAAAAGGAACGAAAGAAGACGAAGAAAAAGAAAAAAAAGGGGGAAAAAGGAACGAAAGAAGACGAAGAAAAAGAAAAAAAGGAGAGAAAAAAGCAAGAACAAGAAAAATATAGAAAAAGAAGAAAAACAAGGGAGGAAAAAAAAAAACAAGAAAAAAGAAAAACGAAGAAGAAAAAGAAGAAAAACAAGAAGTAAAAAAAGGAAAAAGAACGAAAAGAAAAAGAAAACAAAGAAAGAAACAAACAAAAAGTCAGAAAGAAGAAGACAGTACAGAAGAAGAAAACGATAACAAGGAAGAAGAAAACAGGAAAGAAGACAAAGATAACCCAGAAGACGACAATGTGGAATAAGAAGAAGAAGACAAAAAATATTGAAATTGACGACGACGACGAAAAAGGTAATGGAACGAAAACACGCAAACAAGAATGAAACCACATACTAATGGGAAAAGACACTGATTACAAAAGAAGACGACAAGAGAAGAAAAGAAGAAAGAGGAAAAAAAAGACGACGAAGAAGAAGAGGAAGACGACGAATAAAAAGACGACGACGAAGAAGAAGACGAAGACAACGAAGAAGAAGACGACGAAGAAGAAGAAACCGAAGACGACGGCGACGAACAAGGAGACGACAACGAAGAAGAATACGACGAAGAAGAAAACGACGAAGAAGACGAGGAAGAAGAAGAAGAAGAAAAGAAAAAAAGAAGGAAAAAAAGAAAGATGAAAAAAAGAGGGGAAAAAAGAAGAAAAAAGAAAAACAAAAAAAGAAGAAAAAGAAAAATACAGAAAAAGAAGACCAAAAAAAAAAAAAAAACAAGAAAAAGAAAAAGTCCGAAAGAAGAAGACAGTAAAGAAAAACGATCACAAGGAAGAAGAAAACAGAAAAGAAGACAAAGATAACCCAGAAGACGACAACGCGGAATAAGAAGAAGAAGACAAAAAATGGTGAAGTTGACGACGACGACGAAAAAGATGATGGAACAAAAACATGCAAGGAAGAATGAGAATATAGTATTGGCAAAGACATTGATTACAAAAGAAGACAAGAGAAAAAGGAAAGGAGACGAAAAGGGAGGAGAAGAAGAAAAAGAAGACGACGACGACGAAGAAGACGACGACGAAGAAGATGACGAAGAAGACTACGAAGAAGAAGACGACGAAGATAACGACGACGACGAAGAAGACGACAAAAGACGAATAGTAATAAGAAGAAAAGAAAAGAAGAAAAAAAAGACAAAGAGAAGGAAAAAAGGAAGAAAAAGAAGGAAAAAAGAAGGAAAAAAGAAGAAAAAATAAGAACAAAAGAAGAAAAATACAGAACAAGAAGACAAAGAAGAAGAGAAAAAAAAAGAAAAAAAGAAAAAACAAGAAAAAAGGAAAAATAGAAGAAAAAAGAAAAAAGAAAAAGAACAAGAAGAAGAACAAGAAATAAAACAAAGAAAGAAACAAACAAAAGTCAGAAAGAAAAAGACAGTAAAAAATAAAACAACAAGGAAGAAGAAAACAGGAAAGAACAAATAGATGACCCAAAAGACGACAACATGGAATAAAAAAAAAAGACAAAAATGGTGAAGTTGACGACGA
The DNA here is from genome assembly GCA_030674185.1 of Monoplex corrugatus. Classification (NCBI taxonomy): domain Eukaryota; kingdom Metazoa; phylum Mollusca; class Gastropoda; order Littorinimorpha; family Ranellidae; genus Monoplex; species Monoplex corrugatus. The sequence goes on along the minus strand of CM060315.1, from coordinate 13,931,133 downwards.
CGACGACGACGAAAAAGATGATGGAACAAAAACACGCAAAGAAGAGAGGATGGTAATGAAAAAGACGCTGATTACAAAATAAGACAAGAGAAAGAAAAAAAAGACATGGAAAAGGAAGATAACGACATGAGGAAGAATATAATGACAATGACAGACAAATGGAAAGACTTTCGCAAATAAGCGGACAAATATATACTCCTAATCATAATTTAAGGGCCACTTCTTCCTTCCTCTCTAATTTTAAGTTGAAATAATTGACAATGTTTAGAATTGATTCTATGTTTTATTTCATCATTTCCACACCTGTTTTGGAAAAAGAAATTAGCACAATGACCCATTAGTGAACAGCACATGCATTTAAAGGAACATCCCCCCGTTTTCAAAAAACAGAAAGTGTCAGATTTGGCCAATCTGTTTTCAATATCGCGTGTGTCCGCCCCGAGCCTGGATGCATGCTTCACAGCGCCGATGCATCGACCCCACAAGGGTACGGAGTGTGTCCTGAGGGATGGCCGCCCACTCGATCTGCAGGATGTCGACCAGCCTGGCCAGGGTGCCCGGTGGGGGGTGGTTGTCCCTGTTGCGCCTCCCGAGCACATCCCAGAGGTGTTCAATTGGGTTCAGGTCAGGTGAGCACGCTGGCCAGGCCATACGGACGACTTCATGCTGCTCCAGGAAGTTGGTCACAAGGCGTGCTCGATGCGCAGGTGCATTGTCGTCCTGGAAGATGGCGCCTTGACCAAGGTCCACAAGCGCAGGCAGTGCCACGGCCGCCAGAACCTCGTCCCGGTACCGGACCCCGTTCAGGATGCCGTCAATGGGGAGCAGGGGGGTCCGGGCACCACGGCTCATGCCACCCCACACCATCACCGACCCGCCGCCGTACCGGTTATGCTCTTGGACAGTGGCGTCAGCGAACCTCTCCCCTTGACGTCGCCACACCCGAGCCCGGCCATCGTTAAAGGTCAGGGTGAACCTGGACTCATCCGAAAACAAGACCCGGGCCCACTGTTGCCTTGTCCAGGTCACGTGCTCCCTGGCCCAGGTCATGCGGCGCACTCTGTTGACCGGTGACAGCACGGGTCGGACGGCCGGTCTCCGTGACCTCAAGTTTGCCTCATGTAGCCGTCTTCTCACCGTGCTGCAGCTGATGTTAGCACCTGTTGCGTCCCTCAGCTGACCCCTCAAGGTCACCGCAGTGGATGCCCTTTCCCTCAGGACGGAGAGGGCAAGGTAGTGGTCTTGCTGTCTTGTCGTTACTCTGGGTCGACCCGTGTGACGCCTTTCCTGGACTGCTCCAGTCTCATTGAAGCGCTCCAGCAGTCTCTGGATTGTGGAATGCGACACTTCAAGTCGTCTAGCAACTTCCCGCTGCGCTAGGCCTTCATCAAGCAGAGCGAGGGCTCTCCCCCGCTGCTCATCCGTCATCCGTCATCCGTCGTCTTGCAAGCATGGTTAAAACGAACCAAGAACGGGTCCTTTTTATCCTCGTCTGCGGGCAACTTTGGCTGGAGTAGTGTTCAAAAAGGGCTTGCCTTGCACGTGCAAAGCGAATTTTGTCGCTACCTTGCCTGCGTCGTCAGAGAGACCCTGCTGAAGATTCGACAATTTCGTGTGGAAATTGTCTTCCTTGGGCCGCCCATTGCAAATCGGCAAATCCCCAAACACGTGCCAAAAGGAAACTGCAATGTTGTCTGAGCTCTTATCCATTCAGTTACGGCAACGAATTGGAGAAAAGAGTAAGAGAAAATAGGTTATTTCTCCTTTCAAAAATTGACTCAAAAACGTTCCTGGCCCTTCAATAATGACGTGTAGTATATACTCCTAATCATAATTTAAGGGCCACTTCTTCCTTCCTCTCTAATTTTAAGTTGAAATAATTGACAATGTTTAGAATTGATTCTATGTTTTATTTCATCATTTCCACACCTGTTTTGGAAAAAGAAATTAGCACAATGACCCATTAGTGAACAGCACATGCATTTAAAGGAACATCCCCCCGTTTTCAAAAAACAGAAAGTGTCAGATTTGGCCAATCTGTTTTCAATATCGCGTGTGTCCGCCCCGAGCCTGGATGCATGCTTCACAGCGCCGATGCATCGACCCCACAAGGGTACGGAGTGTGTCCTGAGGGATGGCCGCCCACTCGATCTGCAGGATGTCGACCAGCCTGGCCAGGGTGCCCGGTGGGGGGTGGTTGTCCCTGATGCGCCTCCCGAGCACATCCCAGAGGTGTTCAATTGGGTTCAGGTCAGGTGAGCACGCTGGCCAGGCCATACGGACGACTTCATGCTGATCCAGGAAGTCGGTCACAAGGCGTGCTCGATGCGCAGGTGCATTGTCGTCCTGGAAGATGGCGCCTTGACCAAGGTCCACAAGCGCAGGCAGTGCCACGGCCGCCAGAACCTCGTCCCGGTACCGGACCCCGTTCAGGATGCCGTCAATGGGAAGCAGGGGGGTCCGGGCACCACGGCTCATGCCACCCCACACCATCACCGACCCGCCGCCGTACCGGTTATGCTCTTGGACAGTGGCGTCAGCGAACCTCTCCCCTTGACGTCGCCACACCCGAGCCCGGCCATCGTTAAAGGTCAGGGTGAACCTGGACTCATCCGAAAACAAGACCCGGGCCCACTGTTGCCTTGTCCAGGTCACGTGCTCCCTGGCCCAGGTCATGCGGCGCACTCTGTTGACCGGTGACAGCACGGGTCGGACGGCCGGTCTCCGTGACCTCAAGTTTGCCTCATGTAGCCGTCTTCTCACCGTGCTGCAGCTGATGTTAGCACTTGTTGCGTCCCTCAGCTGACCCCTCAAGGTCACCGCAGTGGATGCCCTTTCCCTCAGGACGGAGAGGGCAAGGTAGCGGTCTTGCTGTCTTGTCGTTACTCTGGGTCGACCCGTGTGACGCCTTTCCTGGACTGCTCCAGTCTCATTGAAGCGCTCCAGCAGTCTCTGGATTGTGGAATGCGACACTTCAAGTCGTCTAGCAACTTCCCGCTGCGCTAGGCCTTCATCAAGCAGAGCGAGGGCTCTCCCCCGCTGCTCATCCGTCATCCGTCGTCTTGCAAGCATGGTTAAAACGAACCAAGAACGGGTCCTTTTTATCCTCGTCTGCGGGCAACTTTGGCTGGAGTAGTGTTCAAAAAGGGCTTGCCTTGCACGTGCAAAGCGAATTTTGTCGCTACCTTGCCTGCGTCGTCAGAGAGACCCTGCTGAAGATTCGACAATTTCGTGTGGAAATTGTCTTCCTTGGGCCGCCCATTGCAAATCGGCAAATCCCCAAACACGTGCCAAAAGGAAACTGCAATGTTGTCTGAGCTCTTATCCATTCAGTTACGGCAACGAATTGGAGAAAAGAGTAAGAGAAAATAGGTTATTTCTCCTTTCAAAAATTGACTCAAAAACGTTCCTGGCCCTTCAATAATGACGTGTAGTATATATATATGTGACGTTAAAAAAGACTACGATGAAGAAGACGACGACATGGGAAATAAAACGATGACAAACGACAGAAAAGAAAGAAAGAAAGAAAGAAAAGTCAAACATGAAGCAAGCGGATGAGGAAGACAAAAATAAAAATGAAAAAACTACAAATACAGAAAGAAAGAAAAAAAACACGAAAAAGATGTCAAGAAGAGGACCGTCGAAAGAAAAGAAAAAAAAGTGCCTCCCCCCCCCCCCCAAAAAAAAAAAAGAAGAAAAAAAGAAATTGATAAGTATGAAGAACAACGAAATGACGGAGAAGTTGATAACGAAAACGAGATCAACAAACATTAACAAATGGAGGTGGAGAACGATAGATAAAGCCAGTGAAGAACAAGTCACTACCAACAAAGAAGAAAATAATTATGTTGACGAAGAAGACGATGAAGAGGGGGAAAAAGATAACAATAAAGAAGATGGTGGAGAAGAAAACGACAAAACTGGATTTATACGAAAAAAGAAAATAGAATGAAGAATATATGTTAACGATAAACATGAAGTTGATGAAAAAGAACTTTTCGTCGTCGAAATGGAGAAGAAGGTGAACAGGGTGAGAAAGACCAAGACAAAGAAAAACAAGATAAAGAGGAAAAGAATAACAAGAAGACGGCGACGAAGAAGGAGAAGACAAAAAAATAGTCAGACAAAACAAAAATGAAGATTAAGACGAAAAAGAAAATAAAACCGAGGATGAAGAAGGCAATGGCGAAGAAGAAAGCGTAGAAAGAAAACCTGACGAATAAAATACAATGAAGAAAACATGTAAGATTAAGAAGAAAAGGATGATGAGACGACAAAGAAAATGACAATGAAGATGATGACAGTGACGAAAAAGGCAATGACGACAAATGAAAAATTGACAAGGATGAAAAAAAAAAGAAACAAACGATGAAGACGACGACATAGCAGACCAAGACGACGACAGAAGTTGTATACAAAATATACGAAGACGCGAAAAAAAACAACTGAAAAACAAAAAGAAAAGCATGAAAAAAAGAGGCTGAAGAAAAAAAAAAAGACGACAATGAAGGAAAAAAGAAACGCACAGACACACTACAATTAACAACGAAGATATTTGTGACGATGACAAAGAAACGCCAAAATATGAAAATGATGATAATTTCTGTTTGGTTGGACACTGGATGCACCCAGTCCAGGACTATGCCTGAATAAGCCATTTTTGAGTGGCAGTCGTCGTCACGGCCACCGCACATGAAGGCTACCACAAGGCGCAGACGGGACCCAGAGCACCAATGCCCCACCACCCTGAGGTTAACCACCACCACCCTTCAAGCTCCCAACGCCACCCGAAGCCACCCCAAAAAGCAAAAGAGAGGGAGGGGGTCCATGCTCCACACGGCTCACCCGGACCCGTCATCAGCCATCCTGTTCACAAAACGAATGGCAAAGTGGGGAGATGACAAACCACTGGGACACCGCCACACAAACCGCACCAACCAGACCTAGACCAGCCTCCGGACCAAATTTCAGTTTCAGTTTCTCAAGATGACGTCTCCGGTGCCACGTGTATGGTGACCATGGCACAAGCCTTAAACCTGCACGTAAACCCATGAGCTGGCCAAAAGAACGTTTGAGCTCCCCTTCGGCACCCTCCGACCCCCCGACCCCCACCCAGGCATAGCCGCCACCACCACCCCTCTCTACCTGCACCACAGTGTCGACAGTCAGCGAGCCGGAAGCTCCCAATGTTGCCCCACCTCAACCACAAGGATTGGCTGAACAACCGCGAAAGTGACATGCATGGTGCTCCAGTCACAGCCCGTTTTGCTGTTCAGCAAGGTCTGACATGCCCCGAACGGGATCCCAAGTTTGCCGTTTTCCGAGCAGCCAGCAGGTGTTTCCCTGCGGTCATCAGACCTGATTCCCTGAAGTCAGCGGTCAAGCCACAAGTCAAAGTTAACAAGAAACATCACGAGGGCGCAGATGGGACCCAAAGCACCAACGCCCCACCATATCCCGGACAATCACCACCAAGCTCCCGACGTCACCCAATAGCCACCCCGGCAAGCAAAGGAGAGCCGTCCATATGCTGCACGACCGATCCAGACCTAGCCATCAGCCACCCTGTTCATAAACCGAATGGGAAGGTAGGGAGACGACAAACCCCGGGACACAGCCACACAACGCGCACCAACCAGGCTCAGCCCAGCTCCCGGAACAAGATAGAACGGAAGAGCCACCCACCCACGACCCCCATCCCCATCTCGGGCAGCCCGCCCTGCCATCACCTCACATAGCCGCCATCTCTCCTAACCCCACCACAGTCTCGACAGTCAGCAAGCCGGGAGCTCCCAACGTTCTCCCACCTCAACCACAGGGGTTGTTTGAACAGCCACGAAAGTGACCAGGCATGTTGCTCCAGACATAGTTCACCCTGCTGTCCACTGAGGTCTGACATGCCCCGAACGGGATCCCAAGTTTTCCGTCTTTCCGAGCTGCCAGCAGGCGTTTCCCTGCGGTCATCAGGCCTGATTGCCTGAAGTCAGCGGTCAAGCCACAAGACAAAGTCAACAAGAAACATCACGAGGGCACGGATGGGATCTAAAGCACTAACGCCCCACCACCCTCGGGGCGATCACCACCAAGCTCCCGACGTCACCCAATAGCCACCCCAGCAAGCAAAGGAGGGCCGTCCATACGCTGCACGACCCATTCAGACCCAGCCATCAGCCACCCTGTTCATAAACCGAATGGCAAGGTGGGGAGATGACAAACCGCTGGGACACACACAGCCACACAACGCGCACCAACCAAGCCCAGCCCAGTTCGGGAACGAGAGAACGGAAGAAGCCCCCCCCCCCCCCCCCCCGTCCTCTCGGGAAGCCCGCCCTGCCACCAGCTCACATAGCCGCCACCTCCCCCACCCCCAAACCCCACCAGAGTCTCGACTGTCAGCAAGCCGGAAGCTCCCAACGTTGCTCCACCTCAACCACAGGGATTTGCCTGAACAACCGCGGAAGTGGCCAGGCGTGATGCCACAGACACAGTCCATGAACGCCATCCACGACCCCAGTCATCAGCTATCCTGTGTCGCAAACCGAATGGCAAGGTTGGGAGACGACAAATCCCGGGACACAGCCACACATATTGGAGTTGTTGAAGTTATTTCAAGAGGGATTCACAGCGCTCAGACAACTCCATATGCGCTCCACCCAAATCTGCCAGCAACTTTCTGAGATTTCCTAAGCCTGCGCAAAACCCTATGGGCTGGCCAGGCCTTGAAACGGGGAAAGGGGAGAAGGGACCTATCAAACACCAAGCTGACACCACCAGAATGATGGAAACATTAAGGTTGGCAGCGAACAGGACAGTTTTTAATGTTGCGGCCACACAACGCGCACCGACCAGGCCCAGCCCAACCTCCGGACCAAGAGAGAATGGGAGTCCCCCTCCCCCTCCTCTGTGCCCCACCCTGGGGCTCCGTCCACTCCCTCAGGCAGCCCGCCCTGTCACCAGCTTGCATTGCCGCTAGCTGTCCTCTCTCTTTTATCCAACCACAGTCCGAGTTCCTTTCTCCTATGCAGTTGCGATGTTCGCACATAGCCTGTCGCCAAGCACATCGATTTGAAGCTGCTTCTTCCCAGGTGTCCACACTAATATCCAAGGTCAGTAGGTATAGCAAGGGTTTCTTTTCTCTTGATTCTGTACTTATTGTGTTATCCTGTCTGTCCTTCCCATTCATCATCATCACCATTATGTGCCCTGCTGCATGGCGTTGGCGATCATGGCCCCCCGTATGAATCTATCCCTTGTCGCTGCAAGTACTCCTCCCACCCTCTCTGTCCTCAGCCGTCCTGCAAGTCTGTCCAATTTTTTCTCCCTGGGTCCACCTGGTGCTCTTTTTCCTTCCAGCTTTCCTGTTGTGATTGGGTGCTCTAATTTCTCTTGCCTCATAAAATGTCCAATAAATGTTGCTTGTCTTTTCCTGTTTTCAAAGCTGTTGAGAATTTATCCTCGTTTGCCTGGTCCTCCGTTCGGATGTCTAGTCCTAATATTTGCCTATGCATTCTGTGGGCTTTTTCGTGGGCATCAAATGACATATCCACACAAAAATGGGCATGTGTCCAACATGATAAGGACGCCGGACTTTCTCCCATTAAAGATAACTATGACGGAAATGACGAGAAACACGACTAAATACCTGACTACCCAAGTAACTACCTGACTACCCGAATTACTACGTGAATACCCAACTATCTACTTGACTATCCGACTGATACTTGACTGCCTGACTATCCAATCAACTACCTGATAACCTGACTATCCAACTAACTACCTGATAACCTATCCAACTAACTACGTGACTACCCAACTAAGTACGTAACTAGCTGACTGCCTGACTGTCCAATTAACTACCTGATAACCTATCCAACTAACTACGTGACTACCCAACTAAGTACGTAACTAGCTACCCAGGTACATTACCCAACTATGTAACTACCCAACTAGCTAACTGATAGACTAACCTACAGACTAACAGACCGACCAACTAATCGACTAACCAACCGACTAACTGACTGACCGACCGACCGAGTAAATAACCACCCACCCAAACACCCAACCAACCAACTAAGCAAGCAAACAAGCAACCAACCAACTAACCAACGAACGAAGTAATCAACGAACCAACGAACGAACTAACCAACCAACGAAGGAAAACGAAATAACCAAGCACAAAACGAAATAACCAAGCACAAAACGAACTAAGCACGAAACGAACTAAGCAACCAAAGAACGAACTAACCAACGAACAAACTAACCAACCAACGAACTAATCGACCAGCGAGCTAAACAGCCAACCAACCAACCAATCAACCAACTAACCAGCCAACCAACGAACTAACTAACCAACGAACTAACCAACTAACTTTCGAACTAACCAACTAACTAACCAAATAATAGCAAAAATGACGATCATGTCTTAGATGATGATGAAGATGACAACGACAAAGAGAAGTAAAACAAGGAGGAGGATGGGAAGGAGAATATGGAGGAGGAGGAGAAGGAGGCAGATAAGGAGGAGAAGGAGGAAGAGAAGAAGGAAGAAGAGAAGGACAAGAAGAAAGAAGAGAAGAAAGAGGAAGAGAAGGAAAAGGAGAAAGACACCAATGAGGAAGATGAGGAGAACGAAAAAGGCGATGATAAAGACGAAGAAGATGTAGAAGAAAAACACAAAGACAAAAAAACGAGGAATATCAAGACGAAAAGCAAACAGAAGAAAACGAACATCAAATAGCATCAAGGCAAAGATAACAATGACAAAGAGAGAGGAATAAGAGGAAACGGAAGACAACGAGAAAAAGTTGACAAAGACAAACATGGAATTGTCCATAAAGAACAAAGAAGACGATAAAGCTGAAGAAAGAGAAGATGGCCATGAAGAAGAAGACAGAAAGACGATGAAGGTAAAAAAGACAGTGACGAAGAAAAAGATTGACATAATAGAGTCTGACGACGAAGAAAATGAAGAAAACGAAGTTGATGAAAAGAACACAATGAAAAGACGATGACGATGAAACTTAAAATGACAATAAACATAAAGACAACAAACAAACAAACAAACGAAAAGAAATTAAAAACAACAACGAAGAAACAAAATAAAACAAGTGACGAAAAACGAGACATAGACGAGTAGCAAAAGACAGAAAAGAATGATAAAACGGAAAAAGAGACAAAGACACTGAAGATGATGAGGAAGATAAAAAAGACAATGAAGATGACGATGAAGAAGTAAAAAGAAAACTAAGGAGACGACAAAACCACAACAAGGGCAACAAACAAACAAAAAAAAGGAAGGACTATGACCAAAAAATCAAGGGAAAAAACACACCCACATACTCTTCACACACAAATCCACGAGAACTAAAACAAACAGGGATAATGAGAACAGGGAGACTAACACAGTAAGTACAGACTCAAGAGAAAAGAGACCCTTGCTAAAGCTATTAACCTTGAAAAGGCATACAGTAAAGTCAAGTTTATATTTATCATGGAACTACTTCAGCGATATGGTGTCAGCATGGCAATCACAAAATGTATTGCCGGTACACCCCAAGAATGAAGTGCAGTCGTACGACTTGGAAACTGGTGTTCAGCACCCCTGAAACTCTCTACAGGATTCCCTCAAGGATCGCCACTGTCTCGAGTTCTCTACACTATATGTTGATATTGAACTCAAGACATTGCATCTTCGAGCCAACAGCTATGTTAACGGAGCCAGATAAATCCACAGCTATGTCAACAGAGCTAGGCAAATCCACAACTCTGTCAACGGAGCCAGACAAATCCACAGCTCTATCAAGGAAGTCAGATAAATCCACAACTGTCAGTGGAGTCGGACAACTCCACAGCTATGTGAATGGAGCCAGACAGATCCACAGCTTTGTCAATGGAACCAGACAAATCCACAGTTCTGCCAACGGAGCCAGATAAATCCACAGCTCTGTCAATGGAGCCAGATAAATCCACAGTTCTGCCAACGGAGCCAGACAAATCCACAGTTCTGCCAACGGAGCCAGATAAATCCACAGCTTTAAAAATGGAATCGGACAAATCCACAGTTCTGCCAACGGAGCCAGACAAATCCACAGTTCTGCCAACGGAGCCAGACAAATCCACAGTTCTGTCAACGGAGCCAGACAAATCCACATTTCTCCCAACGGAGCCAGACAAATCCACAGTTCTCCCAACGGAGCCAGACAAATCCACAGTTCTGCCAACGGAGCCAGACAAATCCACATTTCTTCCAACGGAGCCAGACAAATCCACAGTTCTCCCAACGGAGCCAGACAAATCCACAGTTCTCCCTACTGAGCCAGACAAATCCACAGTTCTGTCAACGGAGCCAGACAAATCCACATTTCTCCCAACGGAGCCAGACAAATCCACAGTTCTCCCAACGGAGCCAGACAAATCCACAGTTCTCCCAACGGAGCCAGACAAATCCACAGTTCTCCCAACGGAGCCAGACAAATCCACAGTTCTCCCAACGGAGCCAGACAAATCCACATTTCTCCCAACGGAGCCAGACAAATCCACAGTTCTCCCAACGGAGCCAGATAAATCCACAGTTCTCCCAACGGAGCCAGACAAATCCACAGTTCTCCCAACGGAGCCAGACAAATCCACATTTCTCCCAACGGAGCCAGACAAATCCACAGTTCTCCCAACGGAGCCAGATAAATCCACAGTTCTGTCAACGGAGCCAGACAAATCCACAGTTCTCCCAACGGAGCCAGATAAATCCACAGTTCTGTCAACTTCACTTCAAACTTCATTTCAACTTGTTTCGGTCCGTTGTTGGACATAAGCCTTCCTGATCGCACGCCGCTCTTGCCGATTGACTGCTTTTTGGTCCACTGTTTGTCGAACTTTTCTTTATGTTCTCTTTTGGGATCATCGCATTTAGGGAGATCTTCTTTGTGCCCCCCCCCCCACCCCCCCGTTTTTTTTTGGGTTTTTTGTTTCATTTTTTTTCGCCACCTGAATGGCCACAGAAGCTGGCACATTTTTTTTACAATGCCAAGATGAGGAGGAGGAGGAAGATAATCATGATGCTATGGAGTTCCATGTAGCACTCTTCTCTCACTGTCTTAATATAAGCTACGCACAAAAAGTTAAGGATCACTATGAGAAAACAGGTGCGTAATAAACTCAGTTCGCTACTGTTATTTATTTCTCAGTCCAGCCAAATTGTTATGAATTCTTGTTCAGCTGTAAGTGGGCGATGTTGTGTTAGTGCGAAAATTGCACGGGATTCTCTACTACTGAGCTTGG
>CM060315.1:13907353-13914853 GCA_030674185.1 Monoplex corrugatus | reverse complement strand
TTCTGACCAACACCGCAGGTGTTTGTATCTCTCGGACCTGGTTGACGCCAGGATATATTATGATAATAAGCGTAGAGTACAACCCTGTCACGCAGTCTCAATCCTAGATGGAACTCCATAGCATCATGATTATCATCCACATCGACATCACCATCATCGCATAACAAAAACTGTTTCAGTTTCTGTGACCATTAAATTGGCGTAGAAAATGGGACGAAAAAAAAGAAAGGTGAGCTCAAAGGTGACCTCCCTCAGTGCAATGTTCCTAAAAAAAAAAACTAAAAAAAAACAAAAAACCCGTTTAATCCTCCGCAAAGATGCTCCCTACATACTAAACTCTGCAGTTTGCTTGAGCAGCTGTTCGTTAATGATGACATCCAGCTTTTCAGGAGTGTGTCCTGCTGACTTGACCTTTGTCTCACCTATGTTGACTTTCATTTCCTAGTGTTGGCATCTGTCCATATGTCTTCGCCATTGTTCCTTGTTTTCGGATGGATGCTTTGATGATCAACCAACAGCAGTTTGCTGAGGTTTTCTGGTTCTGGGTTGGCGTCTATGGTGACGTTGTCCATGCACACAATGAACAGTTACGCTGACAGCGTGCAACCTTGTCTTGCCTGGATGTCACTTGGAACCTGTTGGAGAGTCTGTCTGTTGTCCACACTGCTCTTCAGCAACTGAAACAGATCACCCTGACGTTAGTGAGAAGTTGCCTCTTTACGCCATACGGTTCCAGAACTCCCACGGCTTGTTCTTGTCAACATCATCAAACGCTTTCTCTTAGTCTATGAAGTGAAAGATGGAGTTGATTTGCCCTTTTTTGTATTATATTGTGTTGTGTTTTTGTCGTGTCATGATGCATTTTCCATGTAGCATTTCGACTGCTCTCCTCTTTTCAAGATGATTTTAATGATCGAAAGTTTTCTTCAGACAATGATAGAATTCATAAAGTATCGAGACATGTCAATAATGATGCGAGCGCTTGGAGTTTTACAACCACATTAAAAATCTATCAAGCAGTGAAAAATTATAACGTATTGATAACTGAAAAAATATGTTTTGTTCTACACGCACACACTCACACACACACACACACACACACACACACACACACACACACACACACACACACACACACACACACACACATATATATATATATATATATATACATACATATATATATATGTGTGTGTGTGTGTGTATGTGTATACATATATAATATACATACATAACGTAGATGTGTTTAAACATAATTATATAAACTAGATATATACACATAATAATTTATATATATATATTTATTTATCTGTGTGTGTGTGTGTGTGTGTGTATAGTTGTATACAATATCTCTTTTTCACGGATTAAAAAAAAATATTCCAGGTAAGAAGCTAAAAGCTTACCATAGACGATAATAGCCCTGCACGTCAGAGTACGGGAAGGCTGCTGTATCAAAAGTCAAAAAGGGCGGAGTGGCGAAACTAGACAGGGGCAAAAAGCTAATAGAGAAAAACAAACTGTGACATTCCTCGTCTTTTCTGTCAAACCTTTCAAGTCTTGTGTTGGTTTTTGCAACGTGAGGGTTTCAATATTTGATATGACGTCAAAAAAAAGGGTTTTATTTTCTTTAACATTTTTAAAGCGTCATATATTTTTTGAGGCCACCAGTACGTGCTTTGGAATTTGTGTGTGTGTGTGTGTGTGTGTGTGTGTGTGTGTGTGTGTGTGTGTGTGTGTGTGTGTGTGTGTGTGTGTGTGAGAGAGAGAGGGTGGAAGGGGGAGAAAGAGACTTGAGAGAGATGTTTAAAAGTGTTCATTTTCAGGTCACAATTATATGTATGTGCATGTGTGTGTATGGGGGTGTGGTGGGGGGATGGGGAGGCAGCGAGCGTGAGCGTGTATGTATATGTATCTATGAGTGTGTTCGTGCGTGTGCATGTGTGCGTGCATGTGTGTATGTGTGTGTTGTGTGCTTGCCTCTGTGTGTGTGTGTGCATGCGTGTGTGTGTACGCGCGTGCGCGTGTGTGTGTGTGTGTGCGCGCGCGCACGTGTGTATATGTGTGAGTGAATGCGTGAGTGAGTGAGTGTGCGCGTGCGTGTGTGTGCGCACGCGTGCGTGTGTGCGTGTGTGTGTGTGTGAGACTGAGCGTGCGTGCGTGCGTGCGTGCGTGTGTGTGTGTGTGTGTGTGTGTGTGTGTGTGTGTGTGTGTGTGTTTACCTATGAAAGTGGATTTTGCAATAGAATTTTGCCAGGAACAACTCTTCTGTTGCCATGGGATCTTTAACGTGCTCTGAGTGTGTGATGCACACACGACCTCGGTTTATCGTCTGATCAAGGACCAAGACCACCACATCGGTTCTGACGAAATAGGAGATGGAGAGAGAGAGAGAGAGAGAGAGAGAGAGAGAGAGAGAGAGAGAGAGAGAGAGAGAGAGAGAGAGAGGAGATGGCAGAAAATCCCTCTCTGATCCGAGATTTAAACCCGAGCTTCTTGCGTCCTAGGCAGGTATTTTGACCGCTAGACCGCATACTCCACTGTTACAGCAGTAGAAGGTTTAGACTGGAAGTAATGATGGTAGACTAGTGCTCAGTAGTAGTATTGTATGTAATGGTGGTTAGTAGTAGACGTAGAAGAAGACTGCAACAAGCACGTTATTATTATCATCATCATATTATTATTATTATTATTATTATTATTATTATTATTATTATTATTATAATTATTATTATTATTATTATTATATTGTTTTTATTATTATTATTATTACTGTTTTTATTATTATATTATTATTATGATTAATTTTATTATCATTATTAATTGATTAACTAATTATTTTTTACGTTATCATACAATAACAGTAAATACACACATGTAAACACACGCCCACACACAGACACATACACATATATACATTCATACATCATCATCATCATCATCAGATGCCCTGCCGCATGGCGTTGGCGATCATGGACTTCCATCTGTCTCTATCTCTTGTTGCCCCAAGCATCTCCTCCACCCTCCTCGTCTTCAGCCACTCCGCAAGTCCGTCTAGCATTTTCTCCCTGGGTCTACGTGGTGCTCTCTTTCCCTCCAGCTTTCCCATCCATACATACTCATATCCACACAACATGATAACCACCACCACCACCACCAACAACAACAAAAAGGAAACACACACATATACAAGTGCTCACATTTTACACCAACAAACAACATCAATGCAGCAGATGATAAGACAAATCTTGTCTTAATAATTTTATGACAAAATAAGACAGGCGCAAATTTTCGGCCAACTGACCTTTTTCTCAAGCGTATCGTGTTTTGTTATAGTAAATACGCGTTCTACTTCTAATATAATGTTTTTCTGGTTCGTATTTGCTTGAACCAATACTGTTGTACAGATGTGAGGCGTGGACAGTTAGCAAGCAAAGCCAGAGCAGGATCGAGGCAGCCGAGATGTGGTTTCTCAGAAGAATGTTGAGAGTTCCATGGATAGCAAAGAAAACAAAGAGACAGTCTTGATGGAGGCAGACACAAGTAGATCACTCATAAGGAAGATTAGGAAAAGACAAGCAACATTTATAGGCCATTTTATGAGAAAGGGGGATTTGGAGCACCTGGTCACAACGGGGAAGCTGGAGGGAAAGAGAGCACCAGGTAGACCCAGGGAGAGAATGCTGGACGGACTTGCAGAGTGGCTGGGGATGAGGAGGGTGGGGAAGATGCTAGGGGCAACGAGAGATAGAGATGGTTGGAAGTCCATGGTCGCCAACGCCATGCGGCAGGGCACCTGATGATGATGATGATTTGCTTGAACGCTGACAGTCATATTCATTCAGATTTTCTAAACTGTTTTGTTTAAAGTTCCAAGTCGAACAGTGTTAAATCAGTGTGTGGGGTACGAAGAGTGTGCGAATAACCCTGGTTTTTCTTCCAGTATGGGTCTTGTGTGTTTTTTAAGGGCTGAAAGTAGGTAGCTCACAGTATTTGCCTTTTCCGGCTCTCTCTAATGTTTAATCGGTGAAAAGGCATATTGTTGGTACAGTAAGACCATTTCTTCGTGAGCACACAACTCCTGCGAATGTGTGTGTACACATAATTTATACTCGTGTATAAATAGGAGATATGATGAAATGGATCAAAAGCGGGGGGGGGGGGGGGGGGGTAGGAGGGTACAAATACTATCCTTAACCCTTTGAATCCTGCATCCTATCCACCAACTGCAAAAACGTAACCCTTTGACTCCCTCATGCTATCCACGAACTTCCTGCAGGAAGCTGGTGAATAGGGTGAGGGAGCCAAAGGGTTAGGTTTTTGCTTTGGGGAGCCAAAGGGTTAGGTTTTTGCTTTGCTAATATGGTTGGTGATGCAGGATGCTGGTGGACAGGGTGCGAGAATGAAAGGGTTAATTAATATTTGCTTGCAATCAGGAACCTGCCTGATTTGCTTTGTGTTCGTATTTGTACCATTGTGCAGAGATAAACAAAAATGTGTTTATCCTTTCTTATGGCCCATGTAGTTAAGGAGTGTCTCCTGCTGTTTTGGCGAGATGTATGCTTATAAGCAATCGGAGGGAAGATAACAGATGTGTATGTGTATTGTAAGGCGTTAAGTGCATCTTTCGTAGTAAAATCATAGAAGGGAGACAACGGTTGGCTGTTGTCAGCGAGTTTTGGTTGTCTTGTAATACGGTGGTTATTTCCCTTCGACTTGAGCTACTCTCTCTCTCTCTCTCCTCTCTCTCTCTCTCTCTCTCTCTCTCTCTCTCTCTCTCTCTCTCTCTCTGTCTGTCTAGCTCTCTCTCTCTCTCTCTGTCTAGCTCTCTCATAGCTCTCTGTCTCTGATAAGAGAAATCGAGAAGGGAAAGAAATGTGTACAGTTGGATAGAGAGAGACTCTGTGTGTGTGTGTGTGTGTGTGTGTGTGTGTGTAAGTGGCGGGTGTGTTTGTGTGTCTGTGTTTATGTCTGTGTGAACTGCATGCATGCATACTGGGGCGAGGGGTAGGTATGTATGTGTTTAAATATCTCTGGAATGAAAACCCAATCAGTCACGCTACCGCCTCCGTACAAAGTTATTTCAACAAGTTCAGTTGACATTCGTACTCGTTACGTTTGTAACAAACGTAGATATATTTTTCTTTTCATCATCATCAGGTGCCCTGCCGCATGGCGTTGGCGATCATGGACTTCCATCTGTCTCTATCTCTCGTTGCCCCTAGCATCTTCCCCACCCTCCTCGTCCCCAGCCACTCTGCAAGTCCGTCCAGCATTTTTCCCTGGGTCTACCCGGTGCTCTCTTTCCCGTCAGCTTTCCTGTTGTGACAAGGTGCTCCAAATCCCCCTTCCTCATAAAATGGCCTATAAATGTTGCCTGTCTTTTCCTAATCTTCCTTATGAGTGATCTCTTGTGTCTGCCTCCATCAAGACTGTCTCGTTTGTTTTCTTTGCTGTCCATGGAACTCTCAACATTCTTCTGAGAAACCACATCTCGGCCGCCTCAATCCTGCTCTGGCTTTGCTTGCTGACTGTCCACGCCTTGCATCCGTACAACAGTATTGGTCCTATATAACATTCAAGAACTCTCTTCCTGATGTTAATTGACAGGCATTTGTTGGTAAGAATGCTTGTCATCTTCTTGAATGCTGTTTTGGCTTGGCCGATTCTGCCGGCTATTTCTGATATGCATCTGCCGTCTGATGAAATGATCGTTCCCAGATATTTGAATTTATCAACCTGTGTCTTTTATGATGCCATAATTTTGTGTGTGATGAAGCTGCAATTCGATAGTCTGTTACGATAACAGCAATTACACCACGTCTTCGCTATACTTATTATTTGTGGCTAAACAATCGCCAAAATGGCTGATAGGTGACATTTAGTCTCCCTTATCATTGAAATTTCAGTTTTTTGTTTCAGGATGGTTTCACGATTGATAATTTGTGTTTAGTCTTCTGTATCGAGGGAATTTCAGTTACGGTTTCAGAGTGGTGTTGTAGCTGATAAATATTTTAGTCTTCTTTATCAAAGAAGTTTCAATTAAAGTTTCAGAGTGGTGTTACATGGATATTTGATAATTTATGTTTAGTGTTCTTTATCAAGGAAATTTCAGTCCTAGTTTCAAGATAGTGTAACATTTGATAATTTATATTCAGTCTCCTTTATCAAAGAAAATTCAATTAAAGTTTCAGAGTGGTGTTACGTGTTTTTGATAATTTATTTTTGGTATTATTTCTCAAGGAAATTTCAGTTAAAGTTTCAGGCGGCGTTACATTTGATATATAATATTTTTAGTCTTTTTTATCAAAGAAGTTTCAGTTTATATTTCAGAGTGGTGTTCCATTTGATAATTTATATCTAGTCTCCTTTATCAAGAAAGTTTCGGTTCTTGTTCCGGGGTGTTCTTTGTTTTGTTTTGTTGTTTCAAGATAGTGTTTTCATGTTGGGAATATGCACCAACGCCCCAGAATATATGTGATGATAAAAAAGATCCATAATAATCACCGTATAAACCACTTATTATTATCGTCATGTGTCCTGCTGCATGGAGTTGGCCATCATGGCCCTCCATACAAATCGCACCTTTTCTCGCTGCAAGCACATCTCCTACCCTTTCTGTCTTCATCCGCAATTCCATCCAGTATTTTCTCCCCGGGTGTACCTGGTGCTCCTTTTTCCCTTCAGCTTTCCTGTTGTGACTAGATGCTCAAATTTTTCTTGTCTCATGAAATGTCCTATAAATGTTGCTGGTCTTCTCCTAATCTTCTTCATAAATGTTTTTTTTTTTTATATTAGTCTCTCTCAAGACTGTCTCGTTTGTTTTCTTTGCTGTCCATGACATTCTTTACATTCTTCGTAGAAACCACGTTTCAGCCGTCTCAGTCTTGTTCTGACTTTGCGTGTTGACTGTCCACGCTTGGCATCCGCACAAAAGAAGCCATTGGCCTGTGCTAAAATCCAACACGCTGATAAAGTCTGAGAGCTGTACGGTACTAAAACAAGTTATTGCCCACTTTGGGGTGGGGGAGGGGAGGGATAGAACTCTCTCTCTCTCTCTCTGTATGTGTGTGTTGTGATGTTGTGTGCGTGTGTGTGTGCGTGCGTGTGTGTGTGTGTGTGTGTGTGTGTGTGTGTGTGTGGTGTGTGTGTGTGTGAGAAGCTCTCTCTCTCTGTCTCTCTCCCTGTCTGTCTCTCTCCTGTCTGTCTGTCTGTCTCTGCCCCCCCCCCTCTCTTTCTCCCTCCTCCCTGCCCCTCTCTATCTTTCTCTATCGTGTGTGTGGGGTGTTTGTGTATGTGTGTGTGTGTGTGTGTGTGTGTTTCCCTCTCTCTCCGTGCCTCCCTCCCTATCCTCTTTGTCTCTGTCTGCCTGCCTGTCTGTCCCCCTGCCTGTCTGTCTGTCTGCCTCTCCTGCTCTTTTCTCTCTCTCTTCTCGTCTCTCTCTCTCTCTCTCTCGCCCCATAACACCTTGATGAGTCATTGAACACTGCAGTAAGAACTGTT
>CM060315.1:13884853-13899853 GCA_030674185.1 Monoplex corrugatus | reverse complement strand
TATTATTATTATCAGTACTGTTATTATTATTATTATCACCATTTGAAGTAGTAGTAATATATTACTTCCTGTACACTCATCTTTAACCAACACTTTCGCCCTTTCCAACAACAGCAACAACATAAAGCTCACAATCTGCTTTCCATCAGAGCTAACAGCACACAAAGGACCCAGGGGAGAACCTTGAATATGATGAAGAATCTCTAAAAGCCAAACATCACACGTCTGGCTGACGATTGTGAATGGCTGTGATGTCCCAATATGTGAGGAAGGCAGTCAGTCAATCGGCGCACTGTACCACAAGTCTTTTGATGAGCACAGTCTTTCACTAGGTGTTGCTACGATGATGAAGAAGAATGGTAGCGAGTATGGTTAACACCCAAGCCCCCTTTGTGAGCAGTCACTGCATCAGGTGTGTTGGGTGGCCAACATGGCGTGTAGGTTTACTAAGAAAGAAAGTGAGTGAAAAGTAAGTAACTGACCTGATTTGGAGACCTGTATGCGCTGTGTTGCTGGGTCGTTTTTACCAATACGTACTTCAACTTTTACCTATTATAATTATGGCATTGTGTAATCATTCATGTATGTTTGCATAATATTTTGACCTTAGGTACTTGTATATACTGTTAGACGTTTTTAGTATGTGTTCATTAGTGCATTTGTATTACTGTTTGTATTTTGATGTGTGTGTGTGCGTGCGTGCGTGTGTGTGTGTGTGTGCATATGTGTGTTTATGTGAATGTGTGTGCGCGTGTGTTTATGAGTGTGTGTGTATGTGTGTGTGTATGTGTGTGTGTGTGTGTGTTTATGTGTATGTGTGTGTGTCTGTATGTTTGTGTGCGTATGTGTGTTTTATATGAGTGTATGTGTGTATGTGTGTATGTAAGTGTGTGTATATGTGTGTGTGTGAGTGTGTGTGTCTGTGTGTGTGTGTGTGTCTGTATTCGTGTCTGTCTGTCCGTCTGTCTGGCTGGCTGACGATTGTGAATGGCTGTGTCCCAAGATGTGAGGAAGGCAGTCAGTCAATCGGCGCACTGTACCACAAGTCTTTTGATGAACACAGTCTTTCACTAGGTGTTGCTACGATCATTATGAAGACGTGTAGGTTTACTAAGAAAGAAAGAAAGTGAACAGTAAATAACCGAGGAGACATAAAGTTACGCACCCCTAAAGAGTGCGCAAAGGGGACTTAGGTCCTAGGCACTCTTCATAGATCGCAATATTTTTCCATTGTCGAGGACATAAAGTTGTGCAGTGCATAAATCGCTAAGTCCTCCTTATGCTCTGTTCATAGATCCGGGGCCTGATTTGGAGACCTGTGTGCACTGTGTTGCTGGGTCGTTTTTACCAATACTTACTTCAACTTCTACCTACCTATTAGATCGTATTGTGTAATCATTTATATGTATGTTTGTGTACTTGTATTACCTTAGGTACATGTGTGTGTATTGTTAGACGTTGTTAGTATATGAGTGCGTTTGTGTTAATTTTGTTGTTGTTGTATTTTCATGTGTGTGTGTGTGTGTGTGTGTGTGCTCGCGCGTTTGTATGTATGTGTATGTGCACGTGCACACGTTTGTGTATATGTGTATATGTGTTTGTGTGTGTGTATTTGTGTGTGTGTGTGTGTGTGCACGCGCGCGAGCGCGTGTGTTTCCATACATGCGTAATATATCAGTATTTCTGTTTGTAATATGTGTTGTTGTTGTTGTTTTTGTTGTTGTTATTATTACTATTGTTATATCATTATTTCTTTTATAGTCGCTACTACTACCATTGCTACACCACCATGACTACTACTACTACTACTACTGAGAGGGACAGATAGAGAGAGACAGACAGACAGACAAACAGATAGACAGACAGACAGAAACAGCGACAGACAGAGGCATAGAGAGAGAAAGAGATAGAGACAGAGAGAGAAAGAGTGTGTCTGAGAGAGCGAGAGACAGAGACAGACAGACAGAGAGAAAGACAGACAGAGAGAAGACTTAAGAAGACTTAGAACACATAGAACAGTTTATTACTCAAGGATAGTGGCAAAGGAAGACAGACAGACAGACATACAGACAGACATACAGACAGGAATGTCACATACCAAGAAAGGCAGCGTAGATGCGGAAATTTAGAATGTCGGTCAATTTCAAGGGGTTAATTACAATTACTGCCCCTGAATCTGGAGAATGTGTAATGACGTACGGACGTAGTAATTGGCGTTTTGTAGGTCACGCAACTCGCTCGCACAGACAGACAGACAGAGACAGACAGACAGACAGACAGAGACAGACAGAGACAGACGGAGAGAGAGACATTCACACACAATCACACACACTGACAAGCACAAACGCACACCGACAAGCACAAACGCACACCACAGACACACGAACACACACACGCGCGCACAACACACACACACACACACACACACACACACACACACACACACACACACACACACACACACACACACACACACAACATTCACTCACTCACTCACTCACATACACACGTACGCACTCACTCACTCACTCACACACACACACACACACACACACACTCACACATACACACACGTACGCACTCACTCACTCATTCACTCACACACACACACACACACACACACACACACACACACACACATACACACTCACTCACTCACTCGCACACATACACACACGTACGCACTCACTCACTCACTCATTCACTCACACACACACACACACACACACACACACACACACACACATACAAACACGTACGCACTCACTCACTCACTCATTCACACACACACATACACACACGCACACACACACACACACACGCATGCGCACGCGCGATGTCCATTTACAACTGTCTAAACCTCTAAACGTCGAAACCACGGCCAAGACCATGCTTTGAGCTTAAAAAGAAACCGAAAGAACAAGAAAACCAATATAAGCGCGTATCCAACGAGACAAAACAAAACAAGCGCAAATTTTCGGCCAACCAGCCTTTGTCAAGCGCGAACACACGGTCACAAACAGATCACAGACACCAAACAATGGATAATAAAAACGGGACTAAAAACTTCCCTGCCGCCTCGTCCAGTGGGTAAGAAAAGCTTGTTTTGTTTTGTCTCGTTGGATACGCGCTTACATTGGTTTTCTTGTTCTTCTGGTACGTGTTTGCTTGGGCGCGGGCAGTCACACTTGTTTTGGATCTTAAATAGAAATTTGAAAATAATCAATAAACAAATAAATGAATAAATGAATGAATAAATAAATAAACAAACAAATAAAAAATGAAATGTTAACATCCTTAGATCTTGATGTTCACTTTTAAACCTCCAATGCATGAAATATCATTATGTTTATTGTGCATGCTACGTGGTGTTCAGATGTCTACAATATCTTTTCATATGGATATAATTTATCATTTTTCGGTACCCCATTTTATGTTTGATGTCCGTTTGTTGTAAAACGAAAGAATTAGTAAAAATATTTGATAAAAATCTTATGAGCGTTACAGTTAAAAAGATGTAATCCTTGCGAATCCAAGACAACCTGCTTCAACCCTCGTGGGATGACGGGGGCTCTTTCAGTATAAATAGTATCCCCCACCTTCTGGAAATTCTGTGCTAGGAATTTCCTCTTTTGTGTCACTCTCTTTGTTTCTGCCTTGCTTGTTTGCTCTCTGTCATTCTTCTTACGATTTTCTGCCTTGCTGGTCTATTCACCTATATGTCTAATAAACTCTTTCTAGCATTGGTAATTGGGTACATGTGTTAAGTGCATTTTGGTTCTAGGGAAATGTGATATGTGGAAGCAATTTTAGGTAATTTGGGCCGTTTTTACATGTTTTAGTGTCTTTAGTTCTGTTTACACTTGCATTCAGGTATGTTTTTTTA
Organism: Monoplex corrugatus; assembly: GCA_030674185.1. Taxonomy (NCBI): domain Eukaryota; kingdom Metazoa; phylum Mollusca; class Gastropoda; order Littorinimorpha; family Ranellidae; genus Monoplex; species Monoplex corrugatus. Next base: position 13,895,967 of record CM060315.1, on the reverse strand, counting down.
ATCCCAGTAGTGATAAACTGGAAGGCGTGGTCAACGCCAGGGACATCTCCTTAGATTATGTGCGCGAATGCATTGATATGTGTACTTACTTTTTTTCCCCCTTTTTTTGTTGTTTGATTTTCGTGTTCGAAGTATTGTGTATGTTTTGAAATGGTTACAGCCCTGATATGGCCTACATAGTTGGCTGGGCTTTAACCTTTTGACTCCCGCACCCCATCCACCAGTACCCTGCATTGTCAACCATGCTAGCAAAGCAAAAAGTTAACCCATTGACTCCCGCACCCCATCCACCAGTACCCTGTATTGTCAACCATGCTAGCAAAGCAAAAACTTAACCCTTTGATTCCCGCACCCCATCCACCAGTACCCTGATTGTCAACCATGCTAGCAAAGCAAAATGTAACCCTTTGATTCCCTCACCCCATCCACCAGTACCCTGCATTGTCAACCATGCTAGCAAAGCAAAAAGTTTAACCCTTTGACTCCCGCACCCATCCACCAGTCCCTGCATTGTGGAACATGTAGCAAAGCAAAAAGCTTAACCCTTTGATTCCCGCACCCATCCACCAGTACCCTGCATTGTCAACCAGCTAGCAAAGCAAAAGTAACATCACTTGAATTCACAATCAGACCGAGCAATGCATGCTATAACTAGTTAGTTCAGATGCTGTACGCAAGCAAAGAATGGTTTAAGCAAATCACCAGTACATCGAAGAATGGAAGAGACAAAGTTAGTTGCATTGCTGAAGGTATGGTTTAAGCACAAGTAAAGTACATCAAAAAGAGAATCAGCTAAATAGTTAGTCTGATATGGCTTACGCAGTCGGCTGGGCTTTAAGCAAAAATAACAGTAACAATCAAAGACGAGGAGGAAATGCGTGCCCAATTTCAGGCCCGAGCGTGAAGAGGGGGGATATTACGCTAAGGTGTCAACGCCGAACTGAGCGACCTTAGATGCCTGAGTCTGCATACATTTCATCGGCGAACACCTGGTTTTTAAGATGTCACAGTACGTTGTGTGTGTGTGTGTGTGTGTGTGTGTGTGTGTGTGTGTGTGTGTGTGTGTGTGTGTGTGTGTGTGTGTGTGTGTGGGTTAGTGTGTGTGTGTGTGTGTGTGTTAGTATGTGTGTGTGTGTGTGTATGTGTGGTGTGTGTATGTGTGTGTGTGTGTGATGTGTATGCGTATGTGAGTGTGTGTGAGTGAGCGAGAGAGAGAGATACTCTGTGTATGTGTGTGTGTGTGTGTGTACGAGTGTGTGTGTGTGTGTGTGTGTGTGTGTGTGTGTGTGCGCGTATGTGAGTGTGTGTAGATGAGCGAGCGAGAGAGATACTGTGTGTGTGTGTGTGACGTGTGTGTGTGTGTGTGTGTGTGTGTGTGTTATGTGTGTGTGTGAATAAATCTGTCATATATATAATTTACATAAAAGTCACTTACGACGTAATAGTTTCGTCTTTAAATGACGTATGTGCGTCTACCACTGATTTGATCTCAACACACTTTGTGAAGTGCAAAAAGCTCTCATCTGCCTGGGGGATCTTATATGTTTTGGGAGGGGGGGGGGGACTTAGGGACTTGTCTTGCAGTTAATCCTTGCTACTCTGCACATGATACGCATGTACAGAGACACACGTGTCTATTTCATTTATCGGCCGAAATTGCAAGCCTGTTTCTCTATGGATTAAGATTTGGCGACAGCAGAGGGGCATCTCGGAGTGATGCATGACCTGGATGCGGCCCGGTCCCTTTAGAGTGTAAAGAGTTAAGGGCCGAAACGCTTGCTTGATGGGACTTCTCTTCTGATGACATTCTGCTGTTTTGCTGTCCACAAAGTTTCTTGATACTTTATTTTATTTCATCTTATTTTTTTTTATCTTATTTTATTTCATTACATTATATTTCATTTAATTTTTTATATTTCATTTTGATTTTGTTTTTTTTCTTTATTTGTTTTCTTTATTTTGTTTTATTTTTTATTTGAGTATTCACTTGTTTTATTCCATTTGTTTATTTTTATTTTTATTTATTCTATTTTTATCTTATAAATTTTTTCTCATTTCATTCTGTTCATTTTTTTAGCATTTCTGTCATATAGTATCTGTGGCGTCACTGCATATAGAATTCATTCCGAGCACAGAGTCGTCATCTTGAGAAACTGAAACTGAAAATGCTACTGTGTCGACCATTTAGCTAGGTGGCATTTACGTCATGCATGTCAAACTTTCAAAAGTCGGCTTGAAATTATAATTATGTTTCGTATCTATCGTCTTGTATTTTTTGTTTGTTTTTTGTTTTGTTTTGGTTGGTTTGTTGTTGTTGTTTTTGTTTGTTTCTTTTTGGTGGCAGACGCGTATTTTATCCAATATACCTTGTCAGCGCATTAGGCACATGCAACAGGCGTATGGCTTGTTTCATAATCATTTTGAAGCATCGCCATAGCATGGCATCTGTGATGTGTGAATGCTTATATAAGTTATTCCAAGCGTGAAAACGCTATCTTCAGAAACTGCATCAGAAATTGTGTTTCTTTGCATATTTTGCTCCAAGTTCGTAGAGAGCACTTAAGCACATGTTTGAACATAAACATACTCAGGTTGTATTGAATTCTCAGTTTGGTAAAAGGCAATTCATCAATCGATCGTCATCTTCTCATCCTCTCTTCACTTCTTCTCTCTTCTCTTCTTCTTCTTCTTTCTTCTTCTCTTCTTCTTCTTCTCTCTCTTCTTCTTCTTCTTCTTCTTCTCTCTTCTTCTTCTCTTCTTCTTCTTCTTCTTCTTCTTCTTCTTCTTCTTCTTCTTCTTCTTCTTCTTCTTCTTCTTCTTCTTCTTCTTCTCTCTTCTTCTTCTTCTCTTCTTCTTCTTCTTCTTCTCTTCTTCTTCTTCTTCTTCTTCTTCTTCTTCTTCTTCTCTTCTTCTTCTTTCTTCTTCTTCTTCTTCTTCTTCTTCTTCTCTTCTTCTTCTTCTTCTTCTTCTTCTTCTTCTTCTTCTTCTCTCTTCTTCTTCTTCTTCTGCTTTCTCTCTTCTTCTCTCGCATTCTTCTTCTTCTTCTTCTTCTTCTTCTCTTCCATTCTTCTTCTTCTTCTTCGCATTCTTCTTCTTCGCATTCTTCTTCTTCGCATTCTTCTTCGCATTCTTCTTCGCATTCTTCTTCTTCGCATTCTTCTTCGCATTCTTCTTCTTCTTCTTCTTCTTCTTCTTCGCATTCTTCTTCGCATTCTTCTTCGCATTCTCTTCTTCGCATTCTTCTTCGCATTCTTCTTCGCATTCTTCTTCGCATTCTTCTTCGCATTCTTCTTCGCATTCTTCTTCGCATTCTTCTTCGCATTCTTCTTCGCATTCTTCTTCGCATTCTTCTTCGCATTCTTCTTCGCATTCTTCGCATTCTTCTTCGCATTCTTCGCATTCTTCTTCTTCTTCGCATTCTTCTTCGCATTCTTCGCATTCTTCTTCTTCTTCTTCGCATTCTTCTTCTTCTTCGCATTCTTCTTCGCATTCTTCTTCGCATTCTTCTTCTTCTTCTTCGCATTCTTCTTCTTCTTCGCATTCTTCTTCTTCTTCGCATTCTTCTTCTTCTTCTTCGCATTCTTCTTCTTCTTCTTCGCATTCTTCTTCCTTCTTCTTCGCATTCTTCTTCTTCGCATTCTTCGCATTCTTCTTCTTCGCATTCTTCTTCTTCGCATTCTTCTTCTTCATCATCATCATCATCATGTGTCCTGCCACATGGCGTTAGCGATCATGGCCCTCCATACGAATCACTCCCTCGTCGCTGCAAATACATCTCCACCCTCTCTGTCCTCAGCCACTGTGCAAATCCGTCCAATATATATTTTTCAAGTCCAGATAAAGAGTTATTTTCTGTGTGACCTGTGTGCAGGTTATCGGTCAGTTTCTTTGAAAACACGTGTGTCCGGCGTTTACCTTTAGATCTCAACATCAAAGCCGGTGGTCAAAAGTAATGTCGGCTTTTACCGAATGTGTCAAAAGGTTAATAATCCCTGCGAAGTCCCTCCACCTCCTGACCTCAAGGTTCAAGGTTCAAGGTTCCGAGGGGGGAATGGGGGGGGGGAGTAAGAAATGCTCTCTCTATCACTCTGTATCTCTGTCTCTGTCTGTCGTTGTCTGTCTGTCTGTCCATCTGTCTGTTTCTGTCTCTTCTCTCTCTCGCTGTGTGTGTGTGAGTGTGTGTGTGTGTGTGTGTGTGTGTGTGTGTGTGTGTGTGTGTGTGTGTGTTGTGTGTGTGTGTCCCTCTCTCTCGCTCTGTGTGTGTGTGTGTGTCTGTCTGTCTCTCTCTCTCTCGTGCTGTGTGTGTGTGTGTGTATGTGTTGTCTGTCCGTCTCTCTGTCTGTCTGTCTGTCCGTCTCTCTCTCAGTTTGTCTGCCTGTCTGTCTCTCTCTCTCTCCGTCTCAGTCTGTCTGTCTGCTCTGTCTGTCTGCTCTCTCTCTCTCTCTCTCTGTGTCTTTCTCCGTCTTTTATGTTTATAGTTTATGTGTAGAGCAGCAAGAACTAGCTGTAAGGCAGGTTCAATGGGACCTAATGCTACTGTCATTGAATAATGAAGTGTTCTAAAGTCTCAAGTCTTCAGTAAGAACTCTGTCCGTCTGTCCGTCTGTCTGTCTGTCTGTCTGACTCTCTCTCTCTTTTATTGCTCATTGTCTGTGTGTAGAGCAGCAAGGCCTAGCTGTAAGACAGGTCCAGTGGAACCTAAGGCTACTGTCGTTGAGTAATAATGTGTTTTGAAGTCTGAACTCACTCTCTCTCTCTCTCTTTCTCTCTCTCTCTCCTCTCCGTCTCTCTCTCTCTATTTTGCTTTGTCTTAAAGTTAGTTTCTGTAAACGAATGACTGTTAAACTAATGTATATGTTGTCATGTTATTGAAGAATGACTGTGTACCCGTTTTGTATTCCCATAATGTTTAAAAAAGTACGCATTATCTGAGAATGACTATGCAGTATGTTTTCTGTTTACATCATGTTGTTTATGATGTGTTCACACCCCTTCAAATCGGGCTTTGGCCTTACTGAATAATTTTCTGATTCTGATTCTGATTCTAATTCTAATTCTAACTCTCTCTCTCTCTTTCTCTCTCTCTCTCTCTCTCTCACTCTTCTCTCTCTCTCTCTTTCTCACTCGCTCTCTCTCTCTCTTTCTCACTCGCTCTCTCTCTCTTTCTCACTCGCTCTCTCTCTCTTTCTCACTCGCTCTCTCTCTCTCTTTCTCACTCGCTCTCTCTCTCTCTTTCTCACTCTTCTCTCTCTCTCTCTTTCTCACTCTCTCTCTCTCTCTCTTTCTCACTCGCTCTCTCTCTCTCACTCTCCCTCTCTTGTTCTTTCTCACTCTCTCTCCCCTCTCTCGCTCTCTCTCTCTCTCTGTCTCTCTGTCTGTCTCTCTCTTTATCTGTCTGTCTGTCTCTCTCTTTTTCACCCACTCTTTTTCTCTCTCTCACTCGCTCTCACTCTTCTCTCCCTCTCTCACTCTTCTCTCACTCTCTATCTCACTCGCTTTCTCTCTCTCTCTCTCTCTCTCTCTCTCTCTCCTCTTTCTCATTCTCTCTCTCTCGCTCTCTCTCTTTCTCTGTCTGTCTCTCTCTCTCTCTCTTTATCTCTCTCTGTCTCTCTGTTTCTCTCTGTCTCTGTCTGTCTGTCTGTCTGTCTGTCTGTCTCTCTCTTTATATCTCTCTCTCTCTGTGAGGATTTCCTATCAGGATGGCATGTCATATATAACAAGACAAAATCAGATAACATACAGTTTATGGAGGAAACCTTCCAGATTTAAGTGTTTGTTGTACGGATGTGAAGCCTGGACAATCAACACTCAGAGTCAGAAGAAGATTGAGGCAGCTGAAGTGTAATTTCCAAGAAGAATGTTGAGAGTTCCATGGACAGCAAAGAAAAACAAACGAGTCAGTCTTGAAAGAGGTAAACACATAAAGAACATTAAAGAAGAAGAATAGGAAAAGACAAGCAACAGTTATACGACAGTTTATAAGGCGAGAGAAATTTGAGCACCTAGTTACAACAGGAAAGCTCGAGGGAAAAAAAGCACCAGGTAGATCCAGGGAGAAAATGCTGGACAGTTTTGTGAAGTGAAAGAGCACAGGTTGGGTAGAAGATGTGCTTGTAACGAGAAAAGATAGGAGGTTCGTATGGAGGGCCATGATCGCAAAGTGGATGAGCACAGAAAGGGTAGGAGATATACTTGCAGTGACTAAAAGATAGATTCGTATGGAGGGCCATGATCGCCAACGCCATTGACAGGGCACATGATGATGAATGTACCACGTCTGCACAACTTCTATTTTGGTCCATAATGTTGATGTCCGACCTTCAAACGTAGCAGCCAGTATGGAATCTCCCTCCTCAGTTCACCCAGTACATGCACAAGGTCTGCTTTCTCCAGTTCACACTTATTGACACGGTGCAGTGAACAAGAAAGGCGGGATGGAAGGTTTGTAAACAGCACCTTTGTCAACACCTCCCAACACGGCTGGAGTCTTCTAACAACCCTCTCCCGTACCGTCTCGAGTTGCCAGCACGGAGAGCCTCCATCTTCCAGCACGTCCTCGGGCACAAAAGAAGCCTTCCCGTGACTCAGTGGGGAGTGGGGTTCCGCGCTAGAAGCCCCGAGTGAGCGGCGCAAAGGGGCCAGCTACCAGCCTGCCACGTCTCGTGTCTGGGACTCATGCATAAATCGGCGTCGGCCATCACCGTCTCAGCACGCTTCGCCAGCTGCCATTTTGTTGGTGATGGATGGAAAGACAGCTGGGCTGGTGGAGGCGGACAGACCAGACACCTACATGGTACATGAGAACATGACAATGATCGATCTCCATGCCCTCCCCCCCCCCCCCCCCCCCGCTTTTTTTAATCCACGTATAAATTTTTTTCTGAGCACCACGGATTCTATTCTTAACCAACATGTGTACACGAATCAACATTGTAAGCAAACCTTACGCTCCGAAAGAACACACTATTATTGGATACTGCTACCCGCAGCAAACAGTTGTTTCAAATTAAGAGAATTGTGTACTGATCACAGTTCATGCGAGTGATCATCATCATCATCAGGTGCCTTGCCGCATGGCGTTGGCGATCATGGACTTCCATCTGTCTCTATCTCTTGTGTGCCCCAAGCATCTCCACCTTCCTCGTCTTCAGCCACTCCGCAAGTCCGTCCAGGATTTTCTCCCTGGGTCTATCCGGTGCTCTCTTTCCCTCCAGCTTTCCCGTTGTGATCAGGTGCTCCAAATCCCCCTTCCTCATAAAATGGCCTATAAATGTTGCCTGTGTTTTCCTAATCTTCCTTATGAATGATCTACTTGTGTCTGCCTCCAATTCAAGACTGTACTCGTTTGGTGCTTTTCTTGCTGTCCAATAGGCCCTCTCTGAACAATATTTGTAGACTCCACATCTATCGCTGCCTCAATCTTGGTCAAATGAGCTTTGGCACTTGTATGATTGTGCAAGTACCTGTGATTTTCCCATGCGAAGCAGGCATCTTGAATTGAGCAGGTATATCATAAGGAAGTGGAAGCCCATCGTTTTGGAAAAAATTTTAATTTGACCTGCCCACAACGAAATGAAGACGCCCATGTTACCCAGGAGTTTACCTGACAATAATGCTAGGCCGAGAGACGAACATGATCCATGATGGATGCGGAAGCACTTGAAGATAGTAACTCTCTGATTCGTCTTTTTGACAAAATAAGAAACACTGATTCAAGTTTTAGCAATGATTTTTTCTTAACAAACAAGACCAATCTTCATGTAAGGGAATGTCTTTTATGTACGGTTTGACGAGTCTGTCTCAGAAACTGAGAGGTAAATGGTAGTTGAAAATAAGACTTTTTGATGTTTTTCGTCTCTTAAAAATGGTTATAAACATTTACGATTGTTGAGTAGGTGTTTTTAAATAACATTTAGCAAGGACAGAATCATATATTAGGAATTCACAGGTATTAGCTTGCAAAGAAAAAGCTACAGTTGAATTGAAACTCCTACAATCTACTCCAGACACCCCTATCTCCCATTTCATTTGCCAGCAGGAACACCGTGAGGTGACAACCGACTCCATCCATGGTAGAAGGTCACGCGCGTATAAAATCAAGGGAAAGGGGAAGACCAAGATCAAGGAAATCGTTAATCCTTAACCCTCTTGATTCCCGTACCCTATCCACCAACTGCAGATGAATCTGTACAGGCTGTTGGAGTCAAAAGCTACCCATAAGCAACTACATAAAAGATTAATGTTTAAAAAACCCAAGCTAGCTATTTAAGTTGCATCAGAACGTGATATATTTAAAAAGGGTAAAATTTATTGCATTATAATATTAACTAATGCAGATTAATGAATAACATAATTAAAGTTAAATAATGATTGATGTAATAAATAAAGTAAAAATAAACCATTTTAGTAGTACAGGGGATTTACACATGGTAATAACTAGTTCTTGTTGAATGTTAAATAATAGTAGACATAATAAATGAATTAAATGATAAACGTTAAAAATAAATTTACAATAGTAACCAACAGGGTTTACAGGCTGGTAGAAGCCAAGTCAAAGCGCTTATTGTTAAATAAAATGGTACATAACAAGAACTAGAACAGGTATGGGAGTCTAAAGTGACTGACATGACTAGTATCAAGAGAATAACCACTGGGACTGCTATCACTCTAAAGCCTAAGTAAAACTGACTAAAATAAAGCTGAAAGTTAAAGCATCAAGAGACTGAGTCCCATTTAGAGATTTTACCAAATTCCTTTTGCCTCTCATCTTTGCCTGCTTGCAGCAAAACACCAGTATTAATCTGCTATACGATACACTCAATCTTGTCAAAGCTGTTTTTACGCTGTCCTCTTCTGCTTGTCTCTTGTCTATACAGTCATTTCCCAAATCTACTCTATCCTTTGTGCTTATGTCGGAGTTTCATGTTCTTGCAATTCCCACCATCTCTATCTCCTGTGGTCCGTATGTTTAACTGTCCTATTTTTCGTTGTCATCCAGCTCCTCTTCATTCTAAAAGCGTAACTACGTCTCATACAACTTACTACATACTCTCATTATCTACTCATACTAATCTAAATAATCACAATTAAATGAACTTAACAACTCATAACTCTCATATCATCTCTTAATCCACCTTCTAATAACCCTCTCATTAACTATCTTACCTCATCCACATCTCTTCTACTCTACTAATCATAATCGTACTCTCTCTAACTCTTAATCTAACTAACTCTCTATTCAATATATAATACTAACTCCACCTTCTTCTTCTCCCGTTCTACCCTTCATGCATCTCCACCCTAATGACTCTCCTCTTCATATTCCATCTAATAATCATATTAGATAACCATAATAACTCAGTATCCACACACGATTTACTGCCTCTAACTCTAAGTCCATCCGCTCTTCATCTACACTAACACTAGTACTCTACTAACTCTGTACTGCTGCTGACCTCTGACTACTAACTAACTACTCTCTAACCTCCTCCTAAATCCTCATCACTCTAATCTCCCCTTTAGGCATTCCATCTTCTTGCCTTCTCCGCTTCCCCTTACAACATCCAGCCTACTCCGCTCGCCTCTCTCTCTTCTCTCTCTGTCTGTCTCTCTTCTCTCCTCTTCTTCTCCTTCCTTCTCTCTCTCTCACTCTTCGTCTATCTCTCCCTCTCTTCTCTCTTCTCATCTCTACTTGTCTTGATTCTACTGTCTGTGATCCTCTCCTCTTTCATGTCTTCTCTCATCTGTTGTCCCGTATTCTCCCTCATCCTACATTTTCCAACCTTGTCTCGTTCCATCTTCCCCACTCCTCTCCCTCTCATCCCTCCCCCCCTCTCCTCTCACCAACCCTCCCTCTCCCTCACACCCTCCCCCCCTCCCTCCCTCCATCCCCATCATCCTCCCCCCCTCCATCTCTTCCTGTTTGTCTCTCCCTTCCTCTCTTCTCTTTCTCTTAACCCTTTGACTCCCCACCCTGTCCACCACTAGGAAGCTTACCCTTTGACTCCCTCCGCTGTGAATAGTGGAGCTCAAAGTTCTTCTTGCTTCGCCTTCTGCTCGTGATAGCTGATGCATCAAGTTTTTTGCTTTGCTTTCGCTGGTATGGTCAGGATCCAAAGGGTCAAGTTTTCTTTTGCCTCCCCTTTATCGGTCTATCAAGCTTACGTTTTTGCGTTGCTCTCCGCTATATGATAGGGAGTCCAAGTCTCTGTCTCTCTCTCTATTTTTGCTGCTTACGTGTGACATGGTGATCAAAGATTAAGTTTTGCGTTCCTTGGCTCATGATAAGGGTACTGATTCCGAACGGTAATTTCTTTCTATTCTTTGACAAGCAGGTGCTGGTGGGCATAATGCGATCACAACGGTAAGTGTAATGTCCGGATTTTCCTCACTGCTGTGTACACACTTTGCTCCTTCACCCCATCGTGCCAACCTTCATATCCCTTGATGGCGTGCACGCGATACCCTATGCTGCAGACACACACATCACTTCATAGGAAGATAATGGAAACGCACATTTATAGGCCATTTTAGGTATGGTTAACCCTTGACTCCTTGCACCCTGTCCACCAACTGGAAGGAAAAACTTAACCCTTTGACTCCCTCCGCTGGTGAATAAGGTGAGGGAGTCAAAGAGTTAAGTTTTTGCTTCGCTTCTGCTGGTGGATAGGGTAAGGGAGTCAAAGGACTGTTTTTTGGTTTGCCTCTGCTGGAGGGTAGGGTGAAGGAGTCAAAGGGTTAAGTTTTTGCTTCGCTTCCACCGGAGGATCTCGTCCCGCCCACCCCACCTTCACCACCCCCACTCTCACACCCCATTCCCCCACCCTCATGCCCCATCACCCCCCCCCCTCCCATCTCTTCCTGTGTTTGTTTCTCGTTTCCTTCTGTTTGTGTTTTCTGTTTTAACCCTTTGACTCCTTGCACCCTGTCCACCAACTGGAAGGAAAAACTTAACTCTTTGACTCCCTCCGCTGGTGAATAGGGTGAGGGAGTCAAAGGGTTAAGTTTTTGCTTCGCTTCTGCTGGTGGATTGGGTGAATGAGTCAAAGGGTTAAGTTTTTGCTTTGCTTTCGCTGGTGAATAGGGTAAGGGAGTCAAAGGGTTAAGTTTTTGCT
>CM060315.1:13849853-13879853 GCA_030674185.1 Monoplex corrugatus | reverse complement strand
TTCAAATGTTGTCACCGTTTGACGTTTCGGCACGTAATTTATCGCCCCTTTCCGTGTCGGTTCTCGCCAGGGGGGCGCTGAATGCAAGACCGCCACCCACCCTACTCGCTGACTTTCAAAAACGCCATGTTCACAAATTGCGCTTTCATGATGGGGAGAGAGAGAGAGACTGTTGGTGCATGCTTTCTCTGTGCTTGCACGCTTTTTGTGCATCTGTTTCCCCCCACCCCCACCCCACCCCGTTGCTTCTGGCTCGTAAATTATACCCACTGAAGGTAGGTTTCAGGTTTATATGTGGTTAGGAACAAACATTGTGCGATAGGAATGTCGTGCGTTTCACACAAGGGGTACATAAGAGTTATTTGAAGATTTTGCCAATAGCTCGAAATCTTCGAATAAATCTATGTATCATTATTGTTAATAAGTCTATGTATCATTATTATCACACACACACAGCAAGCATAGATACACTTAAATATAATAATATATGTACACGCCATGTCATTTCACCAAGCTAAAGGCAGGGGGGCTTATTATCATTATTATTTTTGTTGTAGATGTTGTTCTCATTGTTGTTCTTAAATCATAAACCGTTTCAAAGCTTATTTTCTCTAGTCTTTAACATAACCGATAGCTCGAAATATTCGAATAGTTATGTATCATTATTGTTGTTGTTGTAGATGTTGTTCTCATTGTTGTTATTAAATCATAAACAATAAATAGTGATACGTAGTTATTCGAAGATTTCGAGTTACCGGTTATGTTAAAGACTAGAGGGAATAAGCTTTGAAACGGTGTATGGTTTAAGAACAACAATAAGAACTACAACAACAACAATAATGATAATAACAATGATAATAAGCCCCCTTGCCTTTAGCTTGGTGAAATCGCAATCGAGTGGCGTCGGGAGCTTGGGAGGTGACTGTCCGGAGAATGGCATTACAATGGTGCTCCAGCTACCATCCTCACACTCGTGGTGTTTTTTTTTGTGTGTGAAATATTAATAACAATAATAATGATAATAATAATTATGATGATGATGATAATTATAATAATAATTCCATTTATATACCGCAAGCAGTGCAGGTGAGGAAATGCTCGATGAAGGGCATCCATGCAGAAGAAACACTGTTCATCAAAAATAACGATCACAGTATGAAACTTGGAAATAGCAGTTAGTGATACTACCTGATAAATATCTGTCGCACTCATACGCACACGTGCTCGTGCGCGCGCCCACACACACACAAACACACACACACACACACACACACACACACACACACACACAGAGAGAGAGAGAGAGAGAGAGAGAGAGAGAGAGAGAGACATAGAAACATAAATATTATCGTATCTGTGCATATAATGTGTTCAGGTTTGTTGTAAGGTATTCAGAACGCAACTTTTAGCACTTTGGAACCGGCAAATTTTAAGTGACTATTTTGAGACATCGCCATTGGAAAAGAGTGAAGACGTTCTCAATTCTAGTTGTTGCGTGATCCATTTAAGATGCTAAATGATTCAAACAAGGCTAGATATTTTGAAACGTAATGATTAAAGAAGTGAAAAATGCACGCCCCCCCCCCCCCCCCCGCACACCACACACAAAAACACACTCGAGTACACACACACACACACACACACACACAAATACACACACACACACACACTCGCACGCAAACTCGCACGCAGCACACACACACACACGCACAATACGCACATGCATATACACAGACACTCTGTCTCTCTATCTCTGTTTCTGTCTAAACTATAAGCTGAGATTATGTTGCCAAGCACATGCATTCACAGAGGGCGTGTGAAGAGAGGCTTTTTAACACAGATGTAACATTGTGCAATTTGATAAAGGCGGAATGTCACATGATGTCACGTAGCTTAAGAACAGATCATGGAGCCATAACAAGTAGAGCTACAATTGACAGGAAGGATGGACAGGTGCAAATCAGTTGTCTCGCTTGGCGGGCCGTTCTGACGGTAGAGAGAAAAAGACGGTGATAAGAACACTGTTATTTCATTCTCACTAAGCACGGTTTGAGCAGGATCGAGGCAGCCGAGATGTGGTTTCTCAGAAGAATGTTGAGAGTTCCATGGACAGCAAAGAAAACAAACGAGACAGTCTTGATGGAGGCAGACACACGTAGATCATTCATAAAGAAGATTAGGAAAAGACAAGCAACATTTATAGGCCATTTTATGAGGAAGGGGGATTTGGAGCACCTGGTCACAACGGGAAAGCTGGAGGGAAAGAGAGCATCAGGTAGACCCAGGGAGAGAATGCTTGACGGACTTGCAGAGTGGCTGGGGATGAGGAGGGTGGGGGAGATGCTGGGGGCAACGAGAGATAGAGATGGTTGAAAGTCCATGGTCGCCAACGCCATGCGGCAGGGCACCTGATGATGATGATGATGATGAAGCAGGGTTTTGAATGAATCAAATCTTTTACTACCTTTAAGTGTAATGAAAAATATATTTGTGTTTATGTCCTTAGTGTGCAACTCTTTGCAGACAACGCATATGAGAGCTGTTCGCTGTCTCGAACAACGGTTTGGTTTTTAGATCTAATCTTAAACAATTTGTTTTATTACTCGTGTTTTGATTTCAACAATTTTTCATCAGTATTCTTTCAGTGTTTCGTTTCTTCGATTTCACACGCCATTTTTCCTTTTCAGACTTTCTGGGTCACTGCTGAACCATCGACTCTGTCTTCCATGACACACAAGAACATACAAATACATAAATAAATTTTAAAAAAGATTAAGTTTCGATTGTCCACGTCGTAGTGAATGAGTACCAATACATGTTCTGGTATGAAGAATCCAACAAAATACTTCCATCAAACTCCTGACACAGAAGACGTAAAAGTTAATGAACTTTGAAGCGTTCAGCGAGAGTATGTCACCTGCTCACCTTACCAATATTGTTTTGAATATCTCCAGTGTTAGTCCTTCTAACACCCACTTGATGTATCCAACACATAGTTCACTGAATGCATTTTTTCTGATAAGAACGTTTAATGCACGCATTCTCTCTATCCATGCGTCAATATCTCCACATTCCATCTGCTCGTAAATTATGCCTCGTTGCAGCAAATTTCATCGTAGGAGGAACGGGACAGAAACTGTGCTACATTAGGACATGGCAGTAGAATCTTGTGTGCTTTCATAAGTATTCATCCTTCACGATAAGGGGTCCTCTTGAACGTTTGCTGGAGCCTGCAGAGTATTTCAGAGGTTGTGGTTTGTCTTGTGGTCATGCTTGGCTTCGTGGCTTCATGGATCAGGAGGAAAGAAAAAGGAACGTTTTTTTTTGTAAAGACGTCAAGTCCTGATCCTGTGGCTGAGAGAAAAGTTAAAAACACTCACAGAAATTAGAGAAATGAGATAGAACATGCAAAACACACACACACGCACGCACGCACACACGCACACACACACACACACACACACACACACACGCACACACTCATTCATACACACGCCCACACACACACACACACACACTCGTCTAAAAGCACATATGTGAAAAGACGTTAAAAGAAATAACGAACACGTACACACACACACGCACGCACACACACACACACACACACACACACACACACACACACACACACACACACACACACACACACACACACACACACAATCAAACTGCCTTTTAAAAAGAAATATAATAAAGAAATACAAAAAAAACAGTCAAAGAGAATAGCAGTAACAACACCATCGACAACATGTAGATACACTGTCATACCCCCCAGAAAGGGAGAGAACAGTTGTCTTCCCTGCCATGATACGAAGAGACACTACCCAGCAGATAAAAATATCTCATATAGAGTTTGTTCCTTTTCTCTCATTGAAGACAGCAGCAGGGAAGTTTCAGTCTTTTTCTCAAATTTTCTCAATTTTTTTTGTTGGCCGAAAATTTGCTCTTGTCTTGTTTTGTTGTATTAAATACGCGTTCATATTCTTCTTTCGTGGTTTTTTTTTTCTGATCTCATATAGATGTTGCTTTTCTTTTCCTACTCTTCTTCATTTATGTTCTGTTTGTGTTTGCTTCTTTCAAGAGTGTCTCGTTTGTTTGCTTTGATGTCCATGGAGCTCTTACATTAACATTCTTCTTAGAATATCAAAGGAATGAAGCGTGAAGCAGGGAGAATTTTAAAATGTAACTAACATAACTCGTGAGAGTCACGGAGTTATCTCCCATATCACATTTTAGGAATGTTCTGAGCTTACCACTTTATGCTTTGTGGCTGTGTCTATGCTAGCTGAATGGGTTGCGCAAACTGTGTTGGGTTTGAGAAATTCTACATGGGAGATAACTCCGTGACTCTCAAGAGTTATGTTACTTAGTTGATATTCTTCTTAGAAACCACATTTCAGCTGCTCAGTCTTGTTCTGACTTTGCTAGTTGATTGTCCAAACTTTGCATCCCTACAACACAACCACTCAAGACTTTCCCTACATGAAAGGAATATATTCCATATACATTTTTCACACTCTTTCTTTTACATTCATTGTTTGCTCTTGTTTGTTGTTTAAGGTGATTTTTCTTTATGCTTTGTGGACTTCTGCTTGCATAGATTTGGGTGAACCCGTTCTGAATGTATGTTGATGCGCCCCACCTCTGGCTATCTCAGGAGCAGGTCTGATTTGTTCTGGAGATCTACAGGACCTAAATACTGACAGAGCGCTCTTGGCAAGTCTCCAGGGCAGCTTCCAAATCCCCAGCAGTCTGTCTTCTTGCAAGTGTTTTTTTTTTTTTCCTTCTTTTTCTTTGCGTCGTCTTCTATAAGGGTTTATGTTTCGTAATGCATTCCGCAAACATTTGCTTCTGGTGATGCATTCCTTAAAGATTTTTGTTTCTGGTAATGCATTCCGCAAACATTTGCTTCTGGTGATGCATTCCTTAAAGATTTTTGTTTCTGTAATGCATTCCTAAACATTTGCTTCTGGTGATGCATTCCTTAAAGATTTTGTTTCGTAATGCATTCCTTAAAGATTTTTGTTTCGTAATGCATTCCTTAAAGATTTTTGTTTCGTAATGCATTCCTTAAAGAATTTTGTTTCGTAATGCATTCCTTAAAGATTTTGTTTCGTAATGCATTCCTTAAAGATTTTTGTTTCATAATGCATTCCTTAAAGATTTTTGTTTCGTAATGCATTCCTTAAAGATTTTTGTTTCATAATGCATTCCTTAAAGATTTTTGTTTCATAATGCATTCCTTAAAGATTTTTGTTTCCTAATGCATTCCTAAAGATTTTTGTTTCATAATGCATTCCTAAAGATTTTTGTTTCATAATGCATTCCTTAAAGATTTTTGTTTCATAATGCATTCCTTAAAGATTTTTGTTTCTAATGCATTCCTTAAAGATTTTTGTTTCATAATGCATTCCTTAAAGATTTTTGTTTCCTAATGCATTCCTTAAAGATTTTTGTTTCCTAATGCATTCCTTAAAGATTTTTGTTTCCTAATGCATTCCTTAAAGATTTTTGTTTCCTAATGCATTCCTTAAAGATTTTTGTTTCTAATGCATTCCTTAAAGATTTTTGTTTCCTAATGCATTCCTTAAAGATTTTTGTTTCCTAATGCATTCCTTAAAGATTTTTGTTTCCTAATGCATTCCTTAAAGATTTTTGTTTCGTAATGCATTCCTTAAAGATTTTTGTTTCCTAATGCATTCCTTAAGATTTTTGTTTCCTAATGCATTCCTTAAAGGATTTTTGTTTCCTAATGCATTCCTTAAAGATTTTTGTTTCCTAATGCATTCCTTAAAGATTTTTGTTTCCTAATGCATTCCTTAAAGATTTTTGTTTCGTTATGTATTCCTCTAGGGTTTCTTGATCGTATGCATTCCTGAAATATTTTTGTTTCGTAATGCATTCCTCAAGATTCTGTTTCGTAATAATTTATTCTGTCGAATGAGTTTGTGTACTGTATATCCTTGTTTTAGTCGTTCATACCAGTGTAAGTGAGACCACCCGTCTTTCCCTCCTTGGGGGTAGTAATCCGATTACATTTACTTTGTAATTTATCTTATAAACATGCTCTTTCATATGATAGTATCCCCACCTTCTGGAAATTTTGTGCTAAAATTCCTCTTTTCGTCATCCTCTTTTTGTTTCTCTTGTTGCCTTGTTTTTGTCTTTCTACCTTCTTTTCTGCTTAATGGTCATTCACCTGTATTTTTTCGATAAATCCTTACGTATTTTTCTTCGATTGATATTGGGTACATGTATTAAGTGCATTTTTGCTCGGGAGGTGAGATGTCGGAAGCGGTTTGGTAATTTATGTCTGTTTTTATGTGTGTTTGGTGTCCTTATATGCTTATATTTGTATTCAGGGTGTTTTTTTAGATCTCCCCTGTGCGTAAATCGGACGAATGGTCCTACGCCGGGGCATGCTCCTTAGGATTATGTGCGCGAATGCATTGATGTGTGTGCTTAATTTTCTTTTCTTTTTTTTCCTATTGAATGTTTTGGTGTTTTGAAGCGTATAGCCCTAATATGGCTCTACGCAGTCGGCTGGGCTTTAAACAACAATAAAAGAAGAAGAATTTACTGATAACACTTTAAGTCATACATTTCATCCCCTACCTTCGCTGTCACTTTTTCTCATCTCTCAACACAGATTTTTAAAGGTATTCTCTTTCTTGTCACAAGTTGACCTCACGACTCGCACATCCTACATACTTGTGCCATTTCAAACGTCTACATGCATAATGTACAGGCAGTTGGCAGTCACATGTCAGCGAACCCAGCCTTGTAATTCTTTGACCTTGCTCCACCCCTATTGTACCTGCTTGTCTTTTCTATTTTCGACAATGCCTTTGGTTTAGTTTTAATAGGAGCCAAGGCCTAAGATCCCATATTTGTTTTGGACAGTTGATCCGTTTATTATAGAAATAAACTGAACACACACATGCACGCACGCGCGCACACCACGCCCGCACACACACACACACACGACGCACACCACACACTCACAACACACCACAACACACACACACACACACACACACACACACATACATAACACACACACATCACAGAAAATATAACTTTATGTAAAATACTGACCAGAATATATAAAATTAAAAAAAAGTATTTTGTGCAAAATCTTCCATCATTGTCGTGAATCTAAAACGAAATGTTTTTTTAGGTTGTTTGTGTTGTGTGTGTGTGTGTGTGTGTGTGTGTAGGTGTGTGTGTGTGTGTGTGTGTGTGTGTTGTGTGTGTGTGTGTGTGTGTGTGTGTGTGTGTTGTGTGTGTGTGTGTGTGTGTTATGTGTGAGTTTTCGTCTGTGGTGTGTGTTTAGTATTTTGTGTGTGGATGTGTGTTAAGATGTTGCAGGTCTTAATTGGTTTTAAGGTAAGGTCAACGGAATGTTAAATAGGATTTCGAGTGGGTGTGTGGTGTTTGTAGGGATCATAATATTTAATGTGTGTTACGTGTGGTGTGTGTTAGTCATCGTGTGTGTAGTTAGTTGTTTAGCTGTGTGTGTAGTGCTGTGTTGAGAATAATGTTGATTTGTGTGTGGGGTGTGTGTGTGTGTGTGTGTGTGTGTGTATGTGTGTGTGTGTGTGTGTGGTGTGTATGTGTTAGTGTGCGTGTGTGTGTGTGTGTGTGTGGTGTGTGTGTGTGTGTGTGTGTGTGTGTGGTGTGTATGTGTTAGTGTGCGTGTGTGTGTGTGTGTGTGTGTGTGTGTGTGTGTGTGTAAAATAAAAAAAATGTGTCAGCAAGATTTTCTCTGTTAGGTGGATTTTCAGCAAAATTTGTGGACTGTTGAAGAGTCACAATAGTCTTAACTTGGAAAATAAAACTTCAAGGTCAAGGTCACACGGACAAAACAAATGCCTAAAATCAGCACTTTCCGAGGAGGATGTGTAAGCAGCACTTTGTCAGGGAAATCATAAAATATCTTAAATCTGTTTACACTGCTGAGATGTAGACAATCTACCACAGTCATCAGTGTGATTACAATTTCAACCAAAGCTTCTTCAAGGTCACAATGACTTTGAGAAATACAAAATCTCGATTCTTTTTAATAATCTTTGTATAAGAAGAAAAGTTGTTAGAATGGCTTGACTCTTTTTTTCTGTTTATTTTTCTACGGCTTATAGAAATTGTCCCCTTAGAAAATCATTTTTATTTTAATTTCTTAATTCCCATAAGGAATAAACGTTAGAATCTGTTAGCATTCCAAACTGTTAAAACCAGCCAGCAATCGAATGGCCGCTGGTGTTTAAAGTGGAAAGAGTTATCAAGATATGCGTGGTTCATCCATTTCGCTTTCACATGTTGAAAAATAGACACTCAGATCATGATCGACTTGATGACACTCTCTTTGTTTCTTTGCTTTCTGTCATTTCTTCCTATCGTTTTTGCCTTGCTGATCCATTCACCTGTATGTGTTCGATAACGCTTTTACATACTTCCTCTTAGGATTGATAATTGAGTACATATTAAGTGTATTTTTGGGCTCTTTGGAAACGAAATATGCGGAAGCTAATTTTAGGTAATTTATGCCCGTTTCTACATGTTTTAATGCCTTAGTTGTCTTAAAATTTGTATTCAGGTATGTTTTTTTACCCGTGGGAATGCCGGAGGCTCTTTCAGTATTAATAATATCCCCACCTTCTAGATATTCTGCTAGAAATTTCCTCTTTCTGTCACTCTCTTTGTTTCTGCCATTTCCTTTGTCTTCTGTCATTTCTTCCAGTCATTTTCTGCCTTGCTGGTCCATTCACCTGTATGTGTTCGATAAGTCTTAATACGTTTTCTTAGGATTGATAATTGGGTACATGTATTAAGTGCATTTTTGGCTCTGGGGAGGTGAGATATGGGGAAGCAATTTTAGGTAATTCATGCCCGTTTTGTTTTGGTGTCCTAAAGTATTCTTAGATTTGTATTGAGGTATGCATTTTAAATCCCCTGTGTGATAAATTGGACGGAGAAGTCAACGCCGGGGGCATGTCCTTAGATTGTGTGTGCAAATTCATTGATATGTGTACTAAATTTTCTTTTCTTATTTTTTTTTCCTGTTGAAGTTTTGTATGTTTTGAAGCGGTTATAGCCTGATACGGCTCTGCAGTCGGCTGGGCTTTAAACAACAATTACAATAAGGTATGTTTTTCTTAAATCCCATGTGTGATAAATTGGACGGACTGGTCAACGCCAGAGGGCATTTCCTTATGATATGCGTACTTTTCTTTTTTTCCCTTGTTGAAGTAGGTCTAGTATGTTTTGAAACAGGTGATAGCCCTGATATGGCTGTACGCAGTCGGCTGGGCTTTAAACAAAAATAACAATAACAGTGATGTTCATGAGTGATCAACTTGATTGGTGGAACTATGGCCTTGAGAATGGTGTTGTTGGTCTCACTTGGGAAGGTACCAGCCGATCAATTCTTGTGTCCACTATAGAGGCGGATTTTTACATTGTTAGTAGAGCAAGACCATGACCCCCACCCCCCCCCCCACGCACACACACAAACCGTTTTCACGTTTCTGCACATCATGACCTTTAAATCCAACCAAAGACACTCCACACCAATTAAAAACATCAGAGTCACGCTGCGTTTAACAAAATGTGCTTTAATGCTACATAACGCTGGAAAGCTGAAGAGAAAGAGAATTGTGAACGTTTATGAGAGCACATATGCCTAGCTGTCATCATTAACATTGTAAAGGATTGTCATTTTATTGCCTGCACTTGATCCTAAAACCACAAGGTCTCCATGTCAGAAAAGAAACACTAATCTACCATCTTGTCAGGCACGGTGCATTCACAAAGGGGAAGATTTTCTCCCCTTTTTTCTTTCAACACAGACGTAACATTGTGCAAGTTAATATGGCGGAATGTAACATAATGTCAGGCGGTAGAGGAATAGATCACAGCGCCAAGACAAGTAAAGCTAACGGTGACTGTCAGAATGGACATGTATAAAACACTGTTGGCTCGTCTGGTATGCCGTTCTGATGGTAGACAAGACTACAGACAGTGATGAGAAGAATGTTTTGTGTTTTGATTTTATATCCCGAAGGAGTTTCTACAAGGTTTTTGATTGAAAACGTTAAACAAACATCATCATCATCAGGTGCCCTGCCGCATGGCGTTGGCGATCATGGACTTCCATCTGTCTCTATCTCTCGTTGCCCCTAGCATCTCCCCCACCCTCCTCGTCCCCAGCCACTCTGCAAGTCCGTCCAGCATTTTCTCCCTGGGTCTACCCGGTGCTCTCTTTCCCTCCAGCTTTCCCGTTGTGACCAGGTGCTCCAAATCCCCCTTCCTCATAAAATGGCCTATAAATGTTGCCTGTCTTTTCCTAATCTTCCTTATGAGTGATCTACTTGTCTGCCTCCATCAAGACTGTCTCGTTTGTTTTCTTTGCTGTCCATGGAACTCTCAACATTCTTCTTAGAAACCACATCTCGGCTGCCTCGATCTTGTTCTGGCTTTGTTTGTTGACTGTCCACTCCTCGCATCCGTACAACAGTATTGGTTCTATATAACATTCAAGAACTCTCTTCCTGATGTTAATTGACAGGCATTTGTTGGTAAGAATGCTTGTCATCTTCTTAAATGCTGTTTTGGCTTGGCCGATTCTGCCGGCTATTTCTGATGTGCATCTGCCGTCTGATGAAATGATCGTTCCCAGGTATTTGAATTTATCAACCTGTAGACAAACATAGCCTTAAAAAAATGTGTTCACGGACATACGTTTACAACGACATATTGAATGCGTGTAAAGTTTAGTTCAGTTGAAACTTGCGAGGAAGTGTGATATTTTATTTGTATTTTGCACGTTGCATTATGTCCATGTGTTCCCCGTGGGGATGTCGGCGAATCTTTCAGTGTAAATAGTATCCCCATCATCATCAGGTGCCCTGCCGCATGGCGTTGGCGACCATGGACTTCCATCCATCTCTCTCTCTCGTTGCCCCTAGCATCTCCCCCACCCTCCTCGTCCCCAGCCACTCTGCAAGTCCGTCAAGCATTCTCTCCCTGGGTCTACCTGGTGCTCTCTTTCCCTCCAGCTTTCCCGTTGTAACCAGGTGCTCCAAATCCCCCTTCCTCATAAAATGGCCTATAAATGTTGCCTGTCTTTTCCTAATCTTCCTTATGAGTGATCTACTTGTGTCTGCCTCCATCAAGACTGTCTCGTTTGTTTTCTTTGCTGTCCATGGAACTCTTGAATGTTATATAGAAACAATACTGTTGTACGGATGCGAGGCGTGGACAGTCAGCAAACAAAACCAGAGCAAGATTGAGGCAGCCGAGATGTGGTTTCTAAGAAGAATGTTGAGAGTTCCATGGACAGCAAAGAAAAATAGTTATCCCCAGCTTCCGGAAATTCTTGTGCTAGAAATTTCCTTTTCTGCCGCTTTCTTTGTTTCTACCTTGTTCCTTCGCTTTCTGTCATCTCGTCCTATCATTCTCTGCTTTGCTGGTCCATTCACCTGTATGTGTTCAATTAAGTCTTACGTACTTTCTCTTAGGATTGATGATTGAGAACATGCATCAAGTGCATTTTGGTCTAGGGAGATGATACATGCGGAAGCAATTTTAGGTCATTTAGTCACGTTTTATATATGTTTCAGAGTCCTTAGTTATGCTTTAATCTGCATTCAGGTATGTTTTTTTAACTCCACTGTGTGATAAATTGGACGGAGTGGTTACGCCAGGGGTATCTCCGTAGATACGAATGCATTCGTATGTGTTCTTAATTTTCTTATTTTCTTTTGAAGTATTGTGTATGACGTTACAATAATTATGAATAAAACTAGCAAGAAATATAGACGAAATAAGATGAAAGCATAAGGATTAACGATAAACAGCAAAAGACTCAAACAACTGAAAAAAAACAACAACAACAAAACAAAACAAAAAAAACAATGAAGCGAAAAACGAAAACGACGTAAACTGAAGTGTTGCCAGAGTGGAGTAATACCAAAAAAAATCCATATTACAGACGTATTACACATACTCTTGGTTGATTTTGCAGGTCCCTCCCCTTGAAGGCTAATTAGCCTTCTTGCCTTGCTGAAGTCTTAGTAAAAAAAAAAAATTGGGCGGCGCTGCACTGCGGCGACACGCTCTCAAAATGGAAAGCAGCCCGAGTTTCACGTGGCAAGTCCACTTTGACCAAACAAACGACTATGAAAATAAGTATGAATAAGAATTATGAGAAATGCTGTGAACGTGTAGGCTACACAATGATCCAAATTCTAGACATACACACCATGACTCGTTATGGACCATTTCCTGTCTGGCAAGGGGAAAAATAACAAAGTAATAAAAAACCAATGATAATAACGACAACAGCCACAACACCAGACACATACTGAAAGTGACAGAGAGGACTTAAAGGATGAAGTTTATCCATGTAAACGTCATCCCCACCTACCCTCCCACATATACAGGAGTACACTCTCACACAACACACACACGCACACGTACACACACACATACACACACACACACACACACACACACACATTCTCTCTCTCTCACTCACACATACATACACACGCGCGCACACGCACACATACACACACACACATTCTCTCTCACACACACACAAACAGACACACGCACACACACACACGCACACACATTCTCTCTCTCACAAAACACACACACATATACACTCACACACACACACTCACTGACTCACATTCACACGTGCGCGTGCGCACACACACACACACACACACACACACACGCACGTACGCACACACACATACATGAACACACACATGCGCGCGCGCGCACACACACGCATACAACCAGATGCAAACACACACACACGCGCGCGCGCGCGCGTACGTACGCCAACACACACATACTCACTCACACACACATGAACACACACATACACGCACACACACACACCACAACAAGTCAACACAGCACACGCACACACACACACACACACACACACACACACACACACACACACACACACACACACACACACAAAACAAGACAAGACAAGACAAGACAACACACGTATGTACAACACGTACAATGCACACGCCCACCCATTCATTTCGAAAAGCAGGGGAGACAACTGGGTTTGGAGTTTATCACCCCAGCAGTCTTAGAGGCGCCTCCAAGGGCGACACGCGCGACATGCCATCGTACAGGTTGTTACTTTGTGTTGCTACTCTCATTAGTTGCAGTTTTTTTGTTTTCGTTGTAGTTTTCTTTTCTCTGCAATATTTTCTTTTCTTTAATAAGCGTAATTAATATATCCAACGCTGCCACTGTGAAACGCAGAAGCCACTGAATGGCCTCGCTAACCTGCATAATATTCGCTGCACAGATACTGAATCTCGTTTAATCAAACCCGTTTCTAAGTTCACATATGCACATGCTCTCTATAATTTTCCATTGCTTTTATTCTTTCTCCCCATTTATAGCCGTGTGCGTGCGTGTGTGTGTGTGTGTGTGTGTGCGTGCGTGTGTGTGCGTGCGTGCGTGTGTGTCTGTTTCAGCGCTTAGATTTGATTTTATCAAGATTTTGCGCTATATAAATATTGTAATTATTATTATTATTATTAAAACGAACCCCCACAGAACTTCCTTCTGAATAGACAGACACCAATCTTACTGCACAATTTCAGCGATAAAGGGTTTATGTTCTGCGTTCCTTGTATCAATAAGAGCAGATTTCGGAGACTGATTGCACAGCAAGTTCTTGAGCAAATATTATTTGAGTCTGGAAACGATTTGTCCAAAAAATAAAGAAGTTTTTTTTTATCAGATGCAAAGGATGATGTCTCAGATTTGGTGATGAAATGGGCACACACACAAACAAACAATAATCCCCCCTCCCCCCCAAAAAAAGTAAAACAAACAAACTCTTAAACTCCCAACAAACTGTAATGACTCCATTCTAGGTGTGGTTTTATACCGTTGAAAATGTTGACAGTCATAGCAACCTAAAACACAGGAAAGTAAAACCAAGAATGTGTATTTAATCACGGAAACAAAACAAAAGTTTTGCTGAGTGGTGTTTGTCAAGCATCCACAAAAGAAAAACAAATTCACACGATTTTAGGACAAACCAACAGACAGATAGAGCTTCCTTGAAAGGTACGTTCTATTCACTGAGCTGAAGAATCAATGACTACAGAGCGAATTTAGTCCTGATACCACTCAGAACTTTGGGCATGCCAAAAAGAAGCATTTGCGTGGAAAACAAAAAAAAAGGAACCAGAAAAAACTCGAAAAAGACTATGAACGCGTATCTAACACAGGGAGACAAGACAAGGGCAAAATATTCGGCCAACTGGCCTTTGTTAAGCGTAAGACCACAAACAAACAAACAAACACCAGACACAAAAATTAGGAGAAAAAGACTCGAACTTCCTCCTGCTCCATTCAGTGTGAGAAAAGGAATAAACTGACTAAAATGACATCATAATGTGTTTTTGAGTAAAGATGATGTCGGAGCTGAAGTGAACTGAATTCTGCAATTTGAAAAGTGGTCATACCATAGTAATCTTGTTTTGTCCTGAAAAGGGTCCGGGGCTAAAATAAAAGTTTTAAGGACCCATTTCCAAGCTCTAAATAATGTAGAAATGTGTCCAAAGGCATAGTACAGGAACATGAATAGCATTGATTGACTATCTGGCCTCAAGGGAGTGTCATTCCCCCATTTATATCTTTTATTTGGTATATGTATCTGTAGATGTTTTTCTCTAATCTCAGTTTTGGTGTGTGTGTGTGTGTGTGTGTGTGTGTGTGTGTGTGGTGTTTGGGGGGGGAGGTCATCCACTAGGAAATTTTTTTTTTTTTGCTTATATAACAAGGAATGGAAGGACAGAGTCATTAATGTTGTAAATACTGAGAACTGGTGATGATGGTGAATTTCATTTCACATAAGACTCTACGGTTGACCCCCCCCCCCTCTCTCTCTCTCTCCCTTACACACACAATCATACACACACAATCACACACACACACATCACACACACACACCTACACACACACACACACACATACAAACACACACACACACACGCACACACACATAATTACACACACACACACACAGACATACAAACACATGCACACATACAATTACACACATACAATTACACACACACACATACACATACACACACACGCACGCACGCGCGCACACACACAATTACACACACACACACACAAACACACGCACACACACATACCACAAACCTGAGTCCATGTACTCCTCTATTAAAAATGAATAGACTTCTCTATCTAGAAGGACGCACGCAAGCAACTCTTCCAGTTGCGATAGTCTTCTCTTTGTTGCTTATCGCCAAGCTCTTAACATCTTTGTGAGATTCGTTTCACACTGAAGACACTACAGTTTACGACTATTTCAATGTATAACACTGTTTGGACTTGTCTGGGTCACTGACCGTTCTCTGTACATGGAAGGGAAAGTAATAGTTTGTTCTTTACTATGTTACCTATTCTTAGGTATTCATTTTTAATGTTTTTTTTTTTTTTTTCTGTTTTTAGTTTTTGCTGGCCTATCTTCCATACCCCTACTGTGTTTCTAGCTCCCTGCCACACTGTTCATTTTGGTTTTTCATCACCCCCCCCCACCCCCTTCTCTTATCCCACAAAAGTAAAGTCACCATGGGAGCAGAGCCAGGCATGAAAGGACTATAGAATCTGGAAGAAATGTTCACAGTGCCTACACACGCAAACATATATACATGTACACACAGAAACACACACCTATGCTGCACAGCACACATACATAAACATATACACACTTTAATTTGTGCACGTGTATGTATACATATCTATATAATGTATATGTATATTTATAGAATCAGGGAGAGGGATAGAAAGAGAGAGACAGAGAGAGAGAGAAAGAAAGAGAGAGAGACAGAGAGAGAAAGAAAGAGAGAGAAAGACAGAGAGAAATCATCATCATCATGTGCCCCTGACGCATGGCACTGGCGATCATGGCCCTTCATATGAATCTATCCTTTGTCGTTACAAGTACTTCTCCCACCCTCTCTGTCGTCAACCACCCTGCGCGTCCGTCCGATAGTGTCTTCCTGGGTCTGTCTGGTGCTCTTTTTCCTCTATAGCTTTCCTGTTGTGACCAAGCGCTCTAATTTCTCTTGCCTCATAAAATGTCCTATAAATGTTGCTTGTCTTTTTATAATCATCTTCGTTAATGTCCTTTTTGTGTCTTCCTTCTTAAAGACTGTCTCGTTTGTTTTCTTTGCTGTCCATAGAACTCTTAACATTCTTCTTAGAAACCACAGTTCAGCTGCCCCAATCTTGTTCTGCCTTTGTGTGTATAGATATACAAACTGGAATTGTGCTGGATCTAGAAGCATTCATTTAGAATATATCTGAAACAGATGTGTTTAGTGGTGGTTTTTGAAAGTAAGCAGACAGTTGCTTTGTTGTTAAGAGACTTGGAGGAAGTGCCATGCAGTTGGACAAAACAACAACAAGAAACAATAATAACATCATACAAAAAATAATAACATACAAACACAAAAGACTGTCAAGCACCATACAAAGGCTGACTTGTGTGTTTGCACTAAACACACCCCAGAGAAAGAGGCCATTTAACCGATAAGGGAAAGTATTACCTTAAGCAACAACAGCGGGGATGTTTTTTAATACAATATCCCCCTTCTCCCTAAGTGTGTGAAATTCCTCTTAGAATCTACATGTAACACGATATACACTGAAATACAATACACTGGCGACTTTCAAGGAATGCAAGGGTACTGTTGGGTTTGCAAGACAGCGTGTAAAACACATCACAGTGCTCTACCTCTGTGTTATCCTGGAATCACACCAGACACAGATCGACAACAGCAGGTCCCCTGGGATGAGTCACCCTTCGTTCTTTAGCTACTGAAACGTTGCTGCGGCCAGGGTTTTGGTTCCAACTGCTATTAGACATAAACGGTTGTGTATGATATCTGATGGTGTTTCATACAACCTGTCTTAGTTTATGTGGTCTCCCTCACACTCCTTACCCTTTCTCTTGTTAACCCCCCCTCTCCCCCCACTCCCTGATTTTAGCAGCACTCATCATTTCTAACCATTTACTGTCATACAACATTCAAAGATGTTCTTTCCTTTGAGGTTTTAGCTTGGTATTTCATGCATCTTCTCGCCTCATATTCCCCATTTCGAGACCTTCCCAGCAGAGGATTTTGCGTAAGCTCTAGGACTCTGCTTGATAAGAGACGGCAGATTGCGTGGAATGCATCGGGACTTGTCCGAGTTTATCACCCCAGCAGTCTTACAGACGCCTCCAAGGGCGACACGCGCGACATGCCATCGTACAGGTTGTTACTTTGTGTTGCTACTCTCATTAGTCGCAGCTTTTTTTGTTTTTGTTGTTTTTTTTGTTTTATTTTCTCCGCAACATTTTCTTTTCTTTAATAAGCATAATTAATAGATCCAACCCCGCGACCTTGAAACGCACAGAAGCCATTGAACTGTTTCATTGACCCGCATATTGTTCACTACACAGACATCGAATCTCGTTTCATCAAACCCGTTTCTAAGTTCACATATACACATGCCCTAAAGGGAACGAACTCCCACAGA
Source organism: Monoplex corrugatus (assembly GCA_030674185.1). Taxonomy (NCBI): domain Eukaryota; kingdom Metazoa; phylum Mollusca; class Gastropoda; order Littorinimorpha; family Ranellidae; genus Monoplex; species Monoplex corrugatus. The sequence continues at coordinate 13,862,237 of CM060315.1, read as the reverse complement.
ACTTCCTTCTGAATAGACAGACACCAATCTTACTTCAAAATTTGAGTCATGAAGGGTTTGTGTTCAGCGTTTCTTGTATCAATAAGACCAGATTCCAGAGGTTGAATGCACAGCAGTTCATACTTGACTCTGGAAATGATTTCAATCCAGAAATTGAAGAATATTTTTTTCAAATTCAAAGCATGATGTCGCAGATTTGGATATTGATGAATTTGGAAAAAAAATAAAACACCAGAAAAAAATTTTAAAAAATAAAATAAAAGAACAACAAGAACAACACAACACAAAAAGAAAAAAGGAAGCACGCTCAGCCATCTAAATTACCTGGAAACTAAAAAACAGCAACAGCAACAACAACAATGGAACAAAATAAATCAAAGTCTCACATACACCCACTCCTACAAACTTTTCTATTTTCTAAATTACCACTGTAAACTGTCTCGCTGTCATACATCACCTGTTTCCATTATGAACGCTGACGCAAGAAAGAGAGAGAGACAGTCTACCTTGCCAATACTGATGACATAGGGAAATATCGCTTGACATATCTACTTGGTTGATAAAAGAAGAAAGAGAAAAGGTGACGTATTGAGAGAATTGGTGTTATCACATTTGCTGAGTCATAAGTATTTTGTGTCATGTCCGCTTACTTCCAGGGTCTAAAAATTACTTCACATAATCTCAGGTGCTGTTTTGCAAGCTGTACTAAGGCAAAAAGCATGGTACGCCTAAACCAAGAACGATGGTTTATTCTAAGATAGTGGTATGCATGTCACTGTTGATGGATCCCAATATAAAAGAGAGTTACAGTTTGGAGTTTGTTCAAGACAAAAAATCGTCATACTTAGACAATTCCCTGTACATGCCAGACCATCTGCCATCTCTGACCAAGGAGAGTCCTAGAGTCTGCGCAAAAGTCAATGCGCTGGAAAAGTCTTGAAATGGAGAATAGAGAGGGGGTGGGGATGGGGTGTGATGTAAAAGAATGCATGAAATACTAAGCTAATACATCAGAATGGCCACAACATTAACCCTTTGACTCCTGCACCTTACCCACCAACAGCAAAATCTTAACCCTTTGATTCCCTCACGCTATCCACCAGCATCCTGAGAAGGAAGCTGGTGGATAGGGTAAGGGAATGAAAGAGTTAAGTGTTTGCTTTGCGAGCAATGGTTGACAATGCAGGATGCTAGTGGACAGGGTGCAGGAGTCAAAGGGTTAAGGTGGCGGCTGGCCAGTTAGTGTGATGGGGGTAGGACTGAACTCGAAATATAACATTCTGAGTCCAGGGTTCTAATTCAAGAAGCAACCAGCCTCTACAAACCCATGGCTTTCCCGTGGGTCGAATCCATGAACCCTTGTGTTAATGAGCATGGCGCTCTAACCATTATAATAAGTGACCTGCTCTGACGAAAGGTACAATAAGTCTCAGTTTAGGCATTTATAGGTTTTGGTATCATTATAAAGTTTAGAATATCAGCTTTCAAATGGTACTAAAGTTGAGTTTCAGGCTACAAAAACAAAAACGTTATGGGCTTTCAAAGATGAGAGGGGTCAAATCAGCCATTTTGAGAAAAACAGTGTTGAAGAGAATAGGCCTGAATTGAAAGGGTATGGTCAGAAACTCCTTAGCAACAAGTATTAAATATCAACCAAATCAGCTGAAATTCCATACTTCCCTTGTTTACTTAATTGTCCATCCATCCAAAACAACAAAAAGAAAAATAAATTTAAGAAAAGCGTACTTTAATCACCAAAAAATGTTACGGAACTTGTGAATATTTCAGCAGCCAGGTAGTAGCACTTACCACACATTAAAACACAAAAAATATTACTTATCGATTGAACAGGGACATAAGTCGATTTTGAGTTTTCTGCATTTACATGCTCTATAACCACTTTTACACCATGTCCTAACACAATAAAGTCAAATTCAGAGTTTTCAGTCCACAGCAGCAGAAGGCCTCGCCCGACTTATTGTACCTTTTGTCAGAGCGGGTTATTATAACACAAAACTGGTTTGCCTGGTGTTCAAACCCACAACCCCTGCGTTATTAATTTCATATTCATATTCATATACATATTCATTTTTTGTCACAGTGGATTTATCATGTAAGACTCTTCTGTTGCTCCCTTTGAAAGCGTGTCGCCACAGCGCAGTGCCACCCAATATTTTTTACCAAGACTTCAGAGAAAGGCAAAAAGGCTAATTGACTTTCAAGGGGAGAGACCTGGGAAATCAACCAACCTCTCCAATGTTTTATAACAGGACAGCTGAGCTAAAGCCCTTTTCCTCACGATTTTCAACTGCCGAGGGATTTTTAGTGTGTGCAAGCCAGAAGGCTATTTTTTGTCCCCTTCCGAAGAACTAGACGTTCAGGTTGTTTTTCCGGTCAAACTGAGGAGAAAAGGCGAGGTCTTAAAGGGAAGCGAACCCTGAAACCTCAACTTGACTTACTGATGAACGTCTGAACCAATTTGCCACTCTTCTCCTTGCTGCTCTTCAAATAAATTCATGGCTATCTATGATACTCGTATCACAGATCAGACTATATTACAACTTGAACAAAGTATTCTGCAAGATCTAAAGAAAAAAGCAGCATGTCTTTCTGTTAAATACAGTTTTAAAAAGGAGAGGAGAATTGAACTCGACTGTGGGCGGACGCAAGAGAGAGAAGGAAAGCTGCAGTAGTGTCCACCCAGCCACGGCCATCAGTCTTCATGTGCGTAAGTTGTGTCAATGACTGCCACTCTAGAATCAGCTTATTCAGCCACATCTGATGCTAGTCTACATCCAGCTGAGTCCTTAACAGGCTTGGCCAGCTCATGGGTTTATGTGCAGGCTTAAGGATTGTGCCATGATCACCATACACATGGCACCTGTGACGTTAGTGCTTATGGAATTCGTTCTGAGCACGGAGACGTCATCTTGAGAACCTGAAACTGAAACTTAACTGGCACATCCATTGCCTGATAAGATAGACAGAGCCATCAATGTTTAACAAAGGAAAGTACAGCACATCCATTGCCTAATGAGACACATAGAGCCATGAAGGCTTAACAAAGGAAAGTACTACATGGATAAAACATGGCTTGAGTTATACAAGATGAGAAACGGGTCTAAACCTGTCGCCATGATTAATGAAATTGTATTTTTCTTAATAAATTGTATTGCACGAACAAGCTTGCGTTGGTTTCTTGTATCAGTGCAACGTAAGTTAATACGACAATAAATGGTTGTCATGTTGAAACAAATTTAATCAACTATATTGGTTTCGTGTAACGATTTTCGTTGCTCATCATATAACGTTTGCTCCCCATATCACAAAAGTCCTCAAAAGAAAGAACATCTTTGAATGTTGCATGACAATGAATGGTTAGAAACGGGGACATCAGGGAGCCGGGGGGAGGGGGGGGGACCAATAGAAAGGGGAAGGCACGTTCTGTGAAACACCGACAGGTATCATTATTCACAACCATTTATGTCTAATAGCAGTTGGAATCAAAACCCTGGCTGCAGCAACGTTTCAGTGGCTAAAGAACGAAGGGTGACTCATCCCAGGGGACCTGCTATTGTCGATTTGTGTCTGGTGTGATTCCTGGATACCATAGAGGTAGAGCACTGTGATGTGTTTTACACGCTGTCTTGCAAACCCAGCAGTACCCTTGCATTCCTTGAAAGTCGCCAGTGTATTGTATTTCAGTGTATATCGTGTTACGTGTTGATTCTAAGAGGAATTTCACACACTTGGGGAGAAGGGGGATATTGTATTAAACACCCCCCGCTGTGATGCCTAAGTTAAAACTTTCCCTTATCGCTTGAATGGCCTCCTCTCTGGGTATGGTTCGTGCAAACACACACATCAGTCTTTGTATGGTGTTTGACTGTCTTTGTGTTTGTTATTATTTTTGTTTGATGTTATTACCAGTATTGTTTTTGTTGTTGTTGTTGTGCTCAACAACATGGCACTCCCTCTCAGTCTCTTAACGAAAAAAGCATATGTCTGCTTACTCCCCCCCCCCCCCAAAAAAAAAAAACCCCTACTCAAAACACATCTCTTTCAGATATATCCTAAACTAATGCTTCTAGGTCCGGTGGTATTCCAGTTTGTATATCATCTATACACGCAATGCCAGAACAAGACTGAGTCAGCTGAAATATGATTTCAAAGAAGAATGTTGAGAGTTCCATTGACAGCAAAGAAAATAAACGAGACAGTTTGGGGGGAGGTAGGCACGAAAAGGACATTAATGATGAAGATAAGGAAGAGACAAGCAGCATGTATAGGACAAGTATGAGGCAAGAAAAATTAGAGCACCTGATCACAACAGGAAAGCTGGAGGGGAAAAGAGAACCAGGCAGACCCAAGGAGAAACTATTGGACGGACTTGCAGGATGGATGAAGACACAGAGGGTGGGAGACGTATTTGCAGCAACAAAAGATAAATTCATATGAAGGGCCATGATCGCCAATGACATGCGGCACATGATGATCATGATGATATCTGTCTGTCTGCCTGTCTGTCTGCCTGTCTGTCTGTCTGTCTCTCTCTCTCTCACTCTCTCTCTCTCCCTCTCTCTCTCTCCCTCTCTCTCTCTCTCTGCCTGTCTGTTTCTTTCTATGCAAACATACATATATATATTATATAGATATGTGTATATATATATAATATATATATATGTATATATACACACATACATACATTAATATATGTATATATATATATACACACAAACACACACACACACACACAACGCACACACGCACGCACACACACACACACACCACACACACATGTATATTATATATGTATGTTTGTGTGTGTGTGTGTGCGTATGTGTGCTGTGCATCATATGTGTGTCTTTCTGCGTGTATATATGTTTGCGTGTGTAGGCACCGTGAACATTTCTTCCAGATTCTATAGTCCTTTCATGCCTAGCTGTGCTCCCATGGTGACTTTAGTTTTGTGGGATAAGGGAAGGAGGGGGGTGATGAAAAGTCCAAATGAACAGCGTGGAAGGAAGATAGTCGCACAGTGGAGATATAGAAGAGAGACCAGCGAAAACCAAAAACAGAAAAAAGAAATACAAAAGAAGAAAAAAATCAGCAAAACATATCAAAAATGAATAAATAAGGATATATAACATAGAAAAGAAGAAAACACTACTTTCCCTCCCATGTACAGAGAACGGTCAGTGACCCAGACAAGTCCAAACAGTGTTATACATTGAAATAGTCGTAAACTGTAGTGTCTTCAGTGTGAAACGAATCTCACAAAGATGTTAAGAGCTTGGCGATAAGCAACAAAGAGAAGACTATCGGAACTGGAAGAGTTGCTTGCGTGCGTCCTTCTAGATAGGTAAGCCCATTCATTTTTAATAGAGAGGTACATGTACTCAGGTGTGTTGTGTGTGTGTGTGTGTGTGTGTGTGTGTATTTGTGTGTGTGTGTGTGTGTGTGTTTCTGTGTGTGTGTGTGTGTGTGTGTGTGTGTGTGTGAGTGTGTATTTGTGTGTGTATTTGTGTGTGTGTGTGTGTGTGTGTGTGTGTGCGTTTGTGTGTATGTGTGTGTGTGTATGTGTGTGTGTGTATGTGTGTATGTATGTGTGTGTATTTGTGTGTGTGTGTGTGTGTGTGTGTGTGTGTGTGTGTGTGTGAGAAAGAGAGAGACAGACAGATAGACAGACAGAGAGAAAGACAGAGACACAGAGAGAGAAGTCATCCTTTCAGTCTTATATGAAGCGAAATTCACATCACCACCCATTGTCAGTATTTCCAACATTATTGACTCTTTCCATCCATTCCTTATTATAAAAGCAAACCAAAAGATATTTTCAAGTTGATGATCTCCCCCACCCCAAACACACACACACGCACACACATACACACACACACACAGGCACACACACAGGCACACACACATAAACACACACACACATAAACACACACACACTAACACACCCCCCCAAAAAAAAAAAAAAAAAAAAAAAAAAAAACGGAGATAAGAGAAATGCACATACACATAAAATACCAAATAAAACAACACAAAACAAAAATGGATAATGACACTCCTTTGAGGCCAGATAGTGAAGTCAATCTACTCATCGTCCTGTGCTATGCATTTCAACACATTTCTAGCCTATACGGACCTAGCAAATAGGCCTTTAAAACATCATTTTGCATGCAACAACTTTTTTGATGTACCCAAAGTTACAAGTGATATCTTAGACTAAATTCGCTCTGCAGTCATTGATTCTTCAGCTCAGTGAACGAAAAACACCTATCAAGGAATTTGTTTTTGGTGACATATATGAAAACATATCAAACAGTAGAAATTTCATTGTGAACATCAAATTAAGTACGTGTAATTAAAATTATCTATCATCAGTTGAGAAAAACCTACCAATGAAGTTATCTATCTGTTGATCTTGTCCTGAAATCTTGTGAAATTGGTTTTCTTTTGTGGACGCTTGACAAACAGCATTCAGTCAAAACGGTTGCGTCTGCCTTGTTTCTGTGATTAAATGTGACTTTCCACCAAAAAATGAGTCACTTGTCCACTTCAGGCAGTTTTCACTTTTTCATTGCTTCTAAATGTACATTTACTGCTCTTTCTAATGAAGAAAACCATTTTAAAATCTGACAATAAATACCTGAGGTACAGCCTTCCAAACATGGCACTCTTCCGAAACACAGTTTTGAGAAAATCAAGAAAAACGAAAGTGAAAGTTCAGCATCTACATGTTGGGTAAGGTAATGCAAATAGCTTTTTCACTAAGAAAGAACCACAATATGCGTAATTTATTGAATGTAGAACTCCATAACGAGCCCTGACACCCCTCTCACTTATTTTGCCCCATTGTGCAAAACGCTGCCAGTGGACAAGCGACTCATTCCGTGATGGAAGGTCACAAATTACACGTTCTCATTTTACGTTCCTGTGTTTTAGGTCGCTGTTACCGTCAACATTTTTATGGTATAAAACAATACCTGGGATGGAGTTATTGCAGTTCACTTTGAGTTTGTTCAAGAGGGATTCATGGCACTTGGAAAATTCCATATGCGCTCCACCCAAATCTGCCAGCAGTTATTTGGCAGACTTCTTGAGCCTGCATAGAACCCTGTACATTGGGAATGTCTTGAAATGGAGAGAATGTAAGAGAGACCGATGAAACATTAAGCTGACACCATCAAAATGATGGAAAAAAATATAAGATGGGCAGCAAACAGGCCATTTTTAATGTTGCAGGCTAGGATTGAACCCAGGATATCAGATTTTGAGTCAACAGCTTTGTCAAAAGAGCCAACCTCTCAATAAATTGTTCAAATTAATTTTGATACATTTGGCGTTTCTAAGGGACAGGGAGATTACAATAGATTAATGATATGATACATAAATTTTGTAGTTTTTGAGTCAATCATTAGATGACTGTACCTAAGGCAGTATGACTGACAGCTGAGACCTTTTAACTGATGTCTACAAATTACTTTTTACAGTTATAAATAAAATCATATTAACATTTAAGTAGGATATGTTTGTTATCGAGTTCCACAAGTCTTGAACAAGTCGTTTGGTTTTCCAGATTAAAAACTTGTTTATGACAACGAACATGTCCACGGAGTATATGATTGTAAAAATAACACAGTCGCGCGCGCGTGTGCACACACACAAACTCTCTCTCTCTCTCTCTCTCTCTCCCTCTCTCTCTCACACACACACACACATATATACGCACGCACGCACGCACGCACGGACACACACAACTTACCATACACACGCACACATACAAATACATGCACACGCACATAAACACACACATTCAACCCCCCCCCCCCCACACACACACACACATGCACACTCACACTCAAACACAAACCCACATAGACACAAACCCACACAAGCACACATGCACTCGTATATACAACACACTGACAGACAGACAGACAGACAGACAGACAGACAGACAGACGGACAGACATACACACACATTTGTCTAAAAGCACATAATTTATGTGAAAAGACGTTAACATAAATAACGATCGAATAACACACACACACACACACACACACACACACACACACACACACACACACACACACACACACACACACACACACACACACACACACGCACGCACACACACCACAACAAGAAGTCAACACCACACACACACACACACACACACACACACACACACACACACACACACGCGCGCGCGCACACACCACAACAAGAAGTCAACACACACACACACACACAAACACACACACACCCAAACACCACACACAGACACACAACATACACACACACACAAAGACACACACACAAAGACACACAACACACACACAACAAACATCAACAATACACACACACAACACATACATACACAAACAAATACACACACACACAACATACAACACACACACACAACACACACACCACAACACCACACACACACACACAGCACACACACATACACCACTACATCACACACACATAGATGCACACACACATACACAGACACACACATACACCCACACACTCTCTCTCTCACTCTCTCTCACTCTTTCTCTCTCTCTCGCTCTCTCTCTTTCTCTCTCTTTCTCTCTCTTTCTTTCTCTCTGTTTCTTTCTCTGTCTTTCTTCTCTCTCTCTTTCTCTCTCTCTTTTTCTCTCTTTCTCTCTCTCTCTTTCTCTCTCTCTCTCTCTTTCTCTCTCTGTCTCTCTTTCTCTCTCTCTCTCTCTCTCTCTCTCTCTCTCTCTCTCTCTCTCTTATATACACACCCATTCCCTTGCCCATACTTTCACAACCCAAATTGCCTCAGTAAACTGTCGCGCTGTCATACACACCTGTCTCAGTGGCCAAGGCTGACGCAAGACGAGAAAGAAAGAGACAGAAAGATGCTTGCCGATACTTACGGCAGAAGATAAATCAGCTGGCGTCACAACATGCCTCACACAGGATGGTCAAGCTATTCTAACAATCTTCTTTTTAATACATTAAAAAAAACTTGTACAAAATAATCCAGATTTCTCCAACAACATATGTTTATAGATATTTATACTACAGGATGTGTTAGCTTGTGTCACAACATACCAGACAAAACAAACGAAAGATTCACGCCATTCTCACAATACTTCTTTTTCATAAAATCCAAAACAAGTGCGACTGCCCCAGTTCAAGCAAACAGGAACCAGAAAAAAAAAAACACGAAAAAAACAATAAGAACGCGTATTTAATACAACAAGACAAGACAGGAGCAACTTTTCGGCCAACTGGCCTTTGTCAAGCGTAAGATCACAAACGAACAAACACCAGATACAGACATTAGGACAAAAAGACTGAAACTTCCCTGCTACTCTTTATCCCTTTTCTTACGCTGGACGGAGCAGCAGGGAAGTTTCAGTCTTTTTCTCCTAATTTTTGTATCTGGTGTTTGTTCGTTTGTGATCTTACGCTTGACAAAGGCCAGTTGGCCGAAAATTTGCGCCTGTCTTGTCTTGTTGTATTAAAGACGCGTCCTTAGTCTTTTTTCGTGTTTTTTCTGTTTTTTTTTTTTTTTAACATATACATTTTTTCAGAGTATTCAGTTTGCATTTCTCCAAGTCATTATTGCCATGGAAAAGTACCAGATGAGGTAAAACTTGACTTACTTCGAAGAGAGTGATAGACTGTCTGAACGATGAAAATATATTTGATTTATTGTCAGAAGTTTTTGAGAAAGTGCTTATTACACACCTTTCTCGTAAAATGCTATTTTGAGCATTTTTTCTTTTGGTCCCTTCATCCTGACCTTGGCTCCATGATTTCCAGGCTTATGCATTGGCACTGCACGGTTTGCATCTTCGACACATAGATGCTAAAGATCCACCCAGAAACTGCAGAGAAAATCTTGCTAACACAGTTTTGTCACGGACAGACACACACAGACACCCGCCTCTCTCCAGTCGATATGAAACACTTTTTTTTTCAAGAGGTGGTTGAAAAAGGAACACGCACATACACACACACGTGTGTTCAATTTTGTCGCATCATCACATTTCCCCTGTCTTTTCTCCAGTTCGTCTCAGACTGTCGAGTTTTCTCCATGTTTACCCCATGCAAAGTTGACAGATGAACTAAAGACATAAGAATACTCCTAACCCCAAGTTAACATGTTTTTTTACAAAAACAGTCACATGCATGATATCGATGATGAATTCCACTTCATCATGAAATCAGGTATCAAAATGAAGATGAAATAAACCGACATGCCAGGATTATAATCGTCAATAATGAAACATGTTTTGAATGAAACCATAGTCAAAACTAATTAAACAATAAAATTACACTTCCATTGTTTGCTATTGTGATATGAGCACTTGGTTCCATTTTATTTAAGAACTTCATTTTTTCATGAACTGATGCCTTTAGATCAGACTCCTAAATACGGAAACGTCATTTTATAATTACAATATTAATAATAATTACAATATTTATACAGCGCAAACTCTTGATAAAATCAAATCTAAGCGCTGAAACAGACACACACGCACGCACACACACACGCACGCACCCCCCCCCCCCACACACACACACACACGCATGGCTATAAATGGGGAGAAAGAATAAAAGCAATGGAAAATTATAGAGAGCATATTTTCAAAATGGACTGTAGTCTTTCATAACTTTGATAACGATATTATTTCAGATACATTTACGTCTTTCATCAGTTTGATCATGATTTTATGTAACATACACTTGCTTATCCAGTTTCCAGTAAATAAAATTTATTCCCAGTATCCCAACTGTTGTCAAAGTTAAACTAAAGTCTCGATTCTTGCATCACAGTAAATGTTTGTTCGTGCAAATTCCTGATAATTCATCGTCATGAGAGCATGTGATTTGGTTTTGAAGTAAATGAATTAGTGTCTAAAACTGAAAGAGAATTGAAAATGTCAACAACATGGTCAAGTCATTTTAACAATTTTTCTTTTTATAAAGTATTTTTACAGTTTACAGAAACCAAGAGTTTTGTACATTTCAGGGATAATATGACCTCAAATAAGTTTCAGATAAAATGGAACTCGACATGCAGCATGGAAAACGGTAGACTGATCTAAGATTGAACAACAATAATAAAAATATTATTTTGTTTGTTTGTTTGTTATTACCAAACATTCTCTAGACAGTGTTGCTCACGCGCCGTATTCAGAAGTGCTGACTGTCGGTACTTTCTTGATCCGTGTGACCTTGACTTTAACGCCATGGCTTCTAAACTTACGCATTGGCGATTTCTTTTCGGACCACACCTGTGACCCAAGTTTAGCAAATAGCCATAAAAAAAACAAAAAAAAAAAATATAAAACAAAAACACCAAAACAAACAAAAATGAAAACCAGCTGAGAATATTTTACCAACACATTTTGTCACAGACACGCAAGAAGACATGAATACACCTGTCTCTCTAGTGGGTCTTAAATTCACAAAATGAAACCAAATAAACCAGAGTATAATCTATGAAACTCTCCTGAAACAAAAAGCACTTGTAACCATTACACTAAACAGATGGAACCAGTCAGCAGCTACTTCCAAGTGTTCTGGTGTCTAGTAGTCCCACAAATGGCAGGTGGATCATCCAAGATGATTTTTGTTTCTGGGATATGTTAACCTAATCTTGGTTGTATGGAGGTATTCCGCCGTGGGGACGCCGGGGGTTCTTTCAGTATAAATAATATCCTCGCCTTTCGGAAATTCTGTGCCAGAAATTCCCTCTTTTATTGTCATTCTCTTTGTTTCTGCCTTGCTCTTTTGCTTTCCGTCATTTCTTCCTATCTTTTTTTGCCTCGCTGGTCCATTCACCTGTATGTGTTCAATAAAGTCTTACGTACTTTCTCTTAGGATTGATAATTGGGTATATGTATTAAGTGCATTTTTGGCTCTAGGGAAATGAGATGTGTGGAAACAATTTTAGGTAACTTAGGCCCGTTTATATATATGTTTTAGTGTCCTTAGTTACGTTTAAATTTGTCTTCAGATATATTTTTTCTAAACCTCTGATGGGAAATTTTCTTAGATTATGTGCGCGAATGAATTGATATACACACTTAATTTTCTTTTCTTTTTTTTTCTTCCTGTTGATGTATTGTGTACGTTTTGAAACAGGTTATAGCCCTGATATGGCTCGGCGCAGTCGGCTGGGCTTCAAACAAAAATAACAGTAAATGTGTGGAGGTAAAAACCAGTATAATGCAGTTTGTTGATTTGTTTGTTGCTGCGTTGATGTTATGTTGTTGTCATGTTTTATTTTTTTCAAAAAACCCAACAGCCTTGCTTAACGTTGAGAATTGTGTCACTGTATTTCATTTCATGTGTATCGCGTTTCGTGCGCAAGTGTAAGA
>CM060315.1:13832353-13847353 GCA_030674185.1 Monoplex corrugatus | reverse complement strand
GATTTCATGAACATTTAAATGAAAAATTTGTGTCTCAAAAAAGAATCAAACTTTCAGTTCAAAATATCTGTAAAAAAAATGCAGTATTCTTCGTTATATCATTTGAGATTAATTGTTACCACATATTTTCGTATTCAACTGAACGCTTTGAAAACAAAATATTGTAAAAACGTTTTATGTATTTGCGGTGAACAATTCACTTGTATCACTGTTTGTTTTACTGCAGAAAGCTTCGTTATTTTTTTACCAAAGATGTTTACACAAGGAAACTATCTTGAAACGCATTTTAAAGAAGTAATATCAGATCAAATTCTGTTAGTTAAAATTTCAGAATCATTGGTTCACAGTCCTGTTAATACGTTACTTTAAGGTTATTATTTTAATTATCATTATCTTATTTTGTTTTGTTTTGCTTTTTATAACGATTTTTCTTTTACATTTGATGTTAGCGTTGTTCTAGTTTCATTTCTCTGTTCATCCATATCCTTTTTCAAAAGACCTTGCCGATTCCTTTTAATTTTTTTTTCCGTCTCTTACTCTGTTCCCTTCTTTCCCCTCCTCCCCCCCCCCCCCCCCCCCCAAAAAAAATCATCCTCCATGCCATTTTTACCCGTCTAATATCACTTATAGTGAAAAGACGTTTAATCAAGGAACGAACACACATACACACACTGGTGTACACATGCACAAACACACACACACACACACACACGTGTACACACACACACACACACACACACACACACACGCGCGCGCACACTGGTGTACACAAACACACACACACACACAAACACACACAAACACACACTAGTGTACACATACATACACACACACATACACACACACTAGTGTACACACACACACATATACAGTCTTTTGATACAGCACCGAGACTGCTCTTCTCAAAATCTGCAACGACTTACTGACTACTCTTGACTCTAACAATGTATCACTTTTGACTCTCTTGGACCTATCTGCTGCCTTTGATGCCATCTACTCCTTCTCTCCGTTTCAGACAGTGTGACTTTTTTGGGTGCGGACGTATGCTGGTCCTTAATTGGTTTCGATAATCTTACATACCTTCGATCGATCAGGGGCAATTAGTGTTTTGGTCAATGGTTATTCTTATAGAATAGTATTGTGGTAGTAGACCTAGTAGTAGTGCAACAGGGATCTGTTGTAGGGTACCGTAGTAGCTGTTTTCAGTTATGTAGACACTATACAGTGTCTGTAGTGAGTAGTAGCAAGTAACTACCTAGTATAAGTAGTACATTATGTATATCAGGATGACAATCGGGCTATATGTATGGTATCTGGTCGCACACCCCTTACCTTCCCCTCATACCAAACACCCAACTGTGTACCACCTGACACGAAGATGACAAAACACACACACAAACTCTACACAAAGAAAACAATTACATCACACCCACCCAACACCCAAAATCACACCACACACATTACACACGCATCACACACTTGCGCGCGTCGCCGACACTCTTCCAAACCACACCGACCACGAAACCATCGACAACACACAACCAACAAACACCCAGTCCTTCCACTGCTTGTTACAATCGATTGTCCGACCTTTTTTCTTGAACTCCAGGCCGGAAGCTTTCTATGTCCAATCTGTCCTTTTTCAGGGCAAAGACATACATAAGCAGAATTGTCCTGTGCAGCTTGTTATTGATCTTCGTGCTGTGTCTTTCATGTATGTCTTTTGTTGGATTCTCTTACCTTCACAGTCATTTATACAACCAAGACATGTTTCAAAATATGAGGCAATCATCTATCGCTGTTTAAAATTGTAATCAGTTTATGCTTGCTTCTCCGTTCACTTCACTGGCACACGGTTGACAAAGAAATTATCCTTCAAATTCCTGATTACTGTTAAATCTAAAAGAGCTTCCTCGCTGATATTCGCATCATGGTTCATTTACAGACATTCTGAACATTGGGTCTCAAAAAGAAAAACTTCGTCAAAATATGTAATGCATATCTCGCTACTAATTGAGTTATTGGTACCACGTTTTTTCTATCAACTACGCTTACATATTGTAAACGATGCTACCTTGCTAACAATCATTGTATCACCTCTCTGTACCAGAAGTTCAAACCGTCTCTCAAAAACTATCTGGTTTTTCCAGATCAATCTGTAGTAATTTCTGCTCCTTGGTTCACATCCTGTTAATCGTATTTAAGGTTATTATAATGTCTTAAGTGTCTAAACGTTCATTTACATTTGATGTTGCGTTGTTCTAGTTTCATTTCTTGTTCATCATATCGTTTGTTGCTTGCGATTCTTTTATGTTTTTTGTCTTTACTGTTCCTGTTTTCCCTCGCTGCCCCCCCCTTCTGCATGCTTTTAGTAATATCATTTATGAGGGTTTTGGCCCACTATGTTACACGCCAGGCACAAAAAAATTTGGGGCCCACAGGTGTACTAAACTGTTCAACAAAAAAAATAAAAAAAACCCCATATACACACTGTGTACACGCACACACACACATATACACACACACACACACACATACCCACACACACACACACACACAGACAGGATTGACAGAGGGCAAAGGTTTAAACCCACTAATCTCCCAGTTAGAATTCCCTTGCGCAAACCACCTCACCACACGCTAACTGCAGTCAGAACTTTTTTTTTCTTTTTTTTTTGTTGGGGGGAGGGGGGGTCTTACACCCACAACGCACGCGGTGGCCTGTGTACCAAGCAAGATGATACGAAGTAATGGACATGGCCACCATCTCAGCCCACCCGATTAATCCCACCCCCCCGATACAACAGTAGGTACAAGCACGGGTACCTGTCTCCCCCAGCCTCCCACAATGTCAACATCCCTCAGCTGTTTTATTCGGGGTGTGCCTGGCCCCTGAACGGGTACCGTTGACACGAGTGTCAGGTTCAAAACTTGACGTTGAGCTAGTTTGTTTGTTTATGAGCGTTGCGAAAAGAAGAAGAACAAGAAGGAAAAGAAATGTATTGCGTGGTATGCTGCCCGTTCGGCGTATTATTATTATTGTTGGTGTGGTGTAGTGGTAACTGTGGTTTCTTCTTACAGATTTTGTAAGTTCAATATAAATAGCGTAGATAAGTTAAACACACAGATGGATAATGTTTTCAGGTGTGTAAGTTCAGTATCAGTAAGATAGATTAGATAAACATACGTCAGGATGATATTTTCAGGTGTTTAAGTTCAGTATCAGTAAATAGATTAGATAAACACACGTCAGGATAGTATTTTCAGGTGTGTAAGTTCAGTATCAATAGCATAGATTAGATTTAACACATGGATGGATAGTATTTTCAGGTTTATACGTTCAGCATCAATGGTGTAGATTAGATAAACACACGGATGGATAATATTTTCAGGTGTGTAAGTTCAGTTTCCATATCATAGATTAGATAGACACACGGATGGATAATACTCTCAGGTGTGTAAGTTCAGTATCACTAGCGTGGATTAGGTAAACACACGGATGGATAGTATTTGTTGTGGCAGCGATCTGCTGGTTTTATTATACATGATTTTTGTTTTTGTTTTGTATTTTGTTCGATAGGCATACTAGCTAACTAGTTACCTCACCAAAACTGACCAATATCAAAACTAAAAACTCACTGATCTTAGAATGAGAACGGGCATCTAATTAATGAAACAAGGCAGGCGAAAATAAATTGTCAACCAACTGACATTTGTCCAGCATACACAAAACGATAACACGGAAACAAATTCACTAGATTTACGACAAAAACAATAGACAAAAAATTTCTCATATATTTCATTGTATTGGAAAAGATAAGTGTGAATATTATAGACTGTTAGATTATTAGAACATCATTATGTAATATATCCTTCCACCCCAATTGAGACGTGGTAGATAACAGCAAATAAATCAAAAACGAACGGGATTATCATAAATTATAACATGAAGCAGAACGAACTTAACTCAACAGAAAAAAAAAGTTAAAATTGTCTTATGATAGAATAACCAAGCGTTCAAATGATAACTACACGATTTTAGAAAACTGGATAAATGTTGATTATTTTTAATGCTTATCTTTTTACCTTCCAGAAAGGAAGTTACAAAATGAGAACATTGATTTAACTGACAGATATCTTTTTGTGAAATAAACTTCTGACGATCGCAACGGAATTTACGACATTCGAAAATAAAATGAAACTCATCGCCGAAGGCATTGTCATCACAATCTGCACTTAATATTCCGTATAGCCCTATTCTCCGAAGTTATTTTGACTCGCTGCACATCACACACAATCAAACGTTAAAGCGAAGCACGTAGATCTGAAACTGTCAGGCGAGCTGACCGCATTCCTCTGTGTTGTTGCACAGTCTGCATCTTTGGTGGGCGTGCATGCTGCGTGTTTTTGTGCTTCCACAAGCCAGCCACTGACACGATGTAAGAGTCCTTACGACTTACAGGATCTAACGACTTTCAGGATATTTAATGCAGCTAACAAAGAGTTATATGGTAAGATCCCACCAATCAGTAAATCAATACGTCACAAAGACTGCGCTTCGCGGGACACTGCTGGCGTAGCAAAGAAGAACTGGTGGGGGATGTTCTACTATGGAGACCCAGCCATGGCAAACAGAGACCAGGACGTCCAAAGAAGACCTTCATCGACCAACTGATGGATGATACGGGCTGTCAGTATGATGAACTACCTACTGCAATGTCTGACAGAGAAGGATGGAAGAAACGTGTCATGGATAGCCGAGCAAGCTCGACATGATGATGATGATGATGATTCAATGTTTTACACTCTAAGTCAGAACAAGATTGTGGCAGCCGAGATATGGTATCTAAGAAGAATGTTGAGAGTTCCATGGACAGCTAAGAAAACAAACGAAACAGTCTTGATGGAGGCAGACACAAGAAGATCATTGATCAAGAAGATTAGGAAAAGACAAGCAACATTTATAGGACATATGAGGAAAGGGGAATTAGAAAACTAGAACACCTGGTCACAACAGGAAAGCTGGAGAAAAAGACAACACCAGGTAGACCCAGCGAGAAAATATTGGACAGTCTTGCAGGGCGGCTGAGGACAGAGAGAGTGGAAGATATACTTGCAGCGACAAGGGATTAATTCATATGGAGGGCCATGATCGCCTTCGCCATGCGGCAGGTACATGATGATGATGACTCAATGTTTTCAGGATGTAGTATTTCTGTCATCTTTTGTGAATATTCGTTTAAGCGTAACTGCATGTGCCCAGTTATGTGTTTTGATGTTTAGTAATTCAGATTAGATATTTTTGTCATTCGTGAGGTACAGGCTGAACGAAAAAGAAAGAAAAAAAATAATAAAACAAACAAAAATCCCTCGTGTTGCGTTTCGCTATCGCCCTTGCAAATAAAGATTGATCTTATTTGTTGTCTCATCTGAACGGCAACGTGATAGTTGCCTTAAACACTGGCATAGCAAGCAAACTAGTATGAATATATATGTATATATATAGACACGCACACACACACACACACGCACACACACGCACTTACACAACAGACTCACACGCACATATGCAAACACACACAAACACGCACACATACACACACAGACATAGACATACAAACACACATTTGCACGCACACACACACACACTTACGCACACACACACATTCGAACGCACACACACATACACACACGCACACACACTACACGCGCACACACACACATTCACACGCACACACACACACACACACACACACACACACCATCGTATCTCTCTCTGTCTGACACACACACACACTTTCTCTTTCTCTCTCTCTCGTTCACACACACACACACACACACACACACACACACACATACACACACACACATACACACCACACACACACCACATACACACACACACCACACACACACTACACACACACACACAACACACACACACACACACACACACACACACACACACACACACACACACACACACAGAGTCAGCACGTCCACCTTGATAACATCTCAGTAGACATACTGGGCATTGTCTCAAGCGTCGGCGGGAAAAGTCAACAAGGGCGGGCCACACCAAGCGAAGAAAAGACAACTCTTAGGATTCATTGAATTCACTCTGGACAAGGGTTATGTGTCGTGTTTTTTGTTAAAGTACTGTGATTAGTGTTTTTCTACTTTTTTTCAAAAGTGTTTCGAATATATTAGGGGGGGGGGGAGGGGGTCGATTGGTGGTCGGTGTGTGTGTGTGTGTGTGTGTTGTGTGTGTGTGTGTGTGTGTGTGTGTGTGTGTGTGAGAGAGAGAGAGAGAGAGAGAGAGTGTGTGTGTGTGTGTGTGGTGTGTGTCTGAGTGAGTGTGTGTGTGTGCGTGCGTGCGTGCGTGCGTGTTGTGTGTGTGTGTGTGTGTGTGGTGTGTGGTGTGAGTGTGCGTGTGTGTGTGTTGTGTGTGTGTCTGTGTGTGTGTCTGTGAATGAGTGGTGTGTGTGTGGTGTTTCTGAATTTGATAATTAGCTATAAAAAAAAATGCCTTAACTTCACGAACGTTACACACTGCCAATAACTAAACTCGGAAGTCCCAGGGTTCGATTCCCGTCGAGGCCTCGATATTTCTCCTCAGTTTGACCCGAAAATCGAACTGAAAGTTTAAGTTCTTCAAAAGGGTGGGGGGTGGGGGGACCGAGTCGGACCGTGTGCCTTGTCATTTGCGCTCGCTAAAGATTCCACGGCTGTTGAAAATCGTGACGACAGGGCATTCGCCCGGCTGTCCCTGGTGTAAAACATTGGAGAGATCGATTATTTCCCAGGTCTCTCCCCTTGAAGGTCAATTCACCTTCTTGCCCTTCTGAAGTCTTGGTCAAGAAAAAAAATGTGTGTGGCACTGTACTGCGGCGACACAGTCCCAAAGGGAAGAGCAGCCGAGCTTCACATGGTAAATCCACTGCGACAAAAAAGAAAACGAAAATGATATGTAATATGAATATAGAATATATATCTATGTACTGTATTTTTCTTATCATTTTGGTCCATTTTCTTTGTCAAGAAAATATAAAGAAAATCATCATAGTTTTGTCAGAATGTTCATTTTAACCCTTAACTCCCCACCCTGTCCACCAATATCCTGCATGGTCAGCCATGACAACAAAGCAAAAACTTAACCCTTTGATTCCTCACCCTATCTACCAACTTCCCGCAGGAAGTTGGTGGATAGGATGAGGGATGGAGTCAAAGGGTTAAGATTTTGCAAGACTGGTGGATAGGGTGCGGGAGTCAAAGGGTTAATGCAGGGTAAACGCCCTTTAGTTAAAACCCCCAACGGCCGTCAACATGTGTGTCTAATAATAGAAAGGAAAGACATGTTTTGAATACATCGCTACTCAACTTTTATATATCATCTTAAATTCCTGTGTTAATTAATTTTTTCTGGGGGGGGGGTGGGGGTTTGTCATGTGAGACGAGTTTATACAGAATCTAGTTGAGTTCAGACCTTTAAATTATTATTCATTTACTCTATATGTATTGTTCCTTTTTTGAAGGTAAGATTCACAGATACACATGTCATTTACATGTAACCAAGATTATTCCAGAGGTAGGCTGATAAAATACCAGTATAAAATATAGACTAGGAAATCTTGACGTTCACTTTGAAATCTCCCAATATATTGTTGTTGTTTTTTCTGTATGTTTATGTTGTCAGATGTCAAAAACGTTCCTCTTATGTGTATGAATTGACATTATTATTATTTGTTTTTGTTTTGTTTTGTTACTACATTGTTTGTTGATGTCTATTCACTGTTAAAAAACGAATAAAAAAAGTTGAAAAAAAATATAGACTAGGAAAAACATAGTCTGGGTAGGGCCTTAGGACCTGGCCAGCTTATGGGTTTATGTGCAGGCTTAATAAGCTTGTGCCATGATCACCATACACATGGCACCTGTGACGTTAAGTGCATATGGAATTCTTTCCGAGCGCAGAGACGTCATCTTGAGAAACTGAAACTGAAACCGAAACTGTAGTCATCATACTAAGTCATCCAAAAGGGACAGCTTCACAAAAGTACGTCCGTAACCTTTTTTTGGGAGGTAATTTAAGTCTATGCATGGCGATTAATCATCGCCTGTCACCGAAGTTTGTATTATCAATTTATTCACATAAAATTCTTTTTTTCGATAGATCGAGAGAGAGACAGAGAGAGACGAGAGAGAGGAGAGAGAGAGGAGAGTAGAGATGAGATCAGAGGTAGAGAGAGTGAGAGAGGACAGACAGAGGATGAGACAGAGACAGACAGACAAAGGAGAATGAGAGGGAGACCAAGAGAGAGAGAAGTGAAAGAGAGATGGAAAGAAAAGAATAGATAGAAGAGGGAGAGACAGAGACAGACAGATAGAGAGACAGAGACAGAGAAAAACATGGACAGAGAGGGGGGGGAAGAAAGAGAGAGAGTGAAAAGAGAGTAAAGAATGAGAAAGAAGAGAGAGAGATAAGACAGAGACAGAGAGACAGCAGAGAGAGAGAGAGAAGACAGAGACGAGACGGAGAATAGAAACAGACAGAAGAGAAAAGAGAAGAGAAGAGAAAACGAGAGACAGAGACAGACAGAGAAGAAGAAGAGAGAGAAGAAGAGAGAGATACAGAGACAGAGACAGAACAAGGAGACAGCAGAAGAAGAGAGAGAGAGAAGAGAGAGAGCAAGAGGAGCGAGAGAGACAGAGAAATACAGAGAGAAAGAGAGAGTGGAGGCGGAAATCAGAGAGCGTGTGACAAGCAGCTAGTAGCTTCTACAGTTTCATTCTATACAGCGTACTGTATTGTTTATCGCTGTCAACTTAACGTTGTTTTACAATAATACTAATGGTGATTACCTCCCTTCCCTCTCTCTTTATGGTGATTACCTCCTTCCCTCTTCTTTTCCACCAGCTTTCATTTCTCCTCTGGCAATGATGACAAACTTGGTTCTCCCAAGTGGCACAAAGCATGATTTGCAGTCTAGGTAAAAAAATAAAATTATTGACGGAGAATGTTTACGATAGCGTCCGTACGCGTTTCCTTTTTAATCCGTTGGGCGCATGGGATAAAGTTGTCTTTTTTTTGTTTTTTTTGTTTTTTTGACATCGCATAGGCGCCATATTTATATATGTTAAGGATTACCGTGTCTTGTGGCAATTATATATAACAGCCTTCCATTCTGCTTTCCCCTCAAGATATACACCACAAGGATATATATATATATAGTACTTTTCCTTCTTCTATGACAATTCTAAAAAATAAACAAAAAAAAAAAAAAAAAAAAGAAGAGAAAGAAGAGAGAGAAGAGAGAGAGACAGAGAGAGAGAGAGTAAGGGGTGGCAAGGGGGGGGGGTGAGATTGTTTATATCGACTACAGCCAGATGTGTATCTGTCTATCTCTGCGTCTCTATCTCTCTGAAACCAAAATATGCAAGCATGATTTTCAACGAAAATTCCATGAAATTTAATGTCTGCATCTTCGACCAGTCTGGTGTCGGTTTGTGTTTTGTTTGTTGTTGTGTGTTGTGATATGTGTGTGTGTGTGTGTTGTGTTGTGTGTTTGTGTTGTGTGTGTTAATGTGTGTGTGTGTGTGTGTGTGTGTGTGTGTGTGTGTGTGTGTGTGTGTGTGTGTGGTGTGTGTGTGTGTGTGTTTTGGTGTGTGTGTGTGTGTGTGTGTGTGTGTTGTGTGTGTGTGTGTGTGTGTGATAGATAGACAGATAGATAAAGAATAGAGAGAGAGAAAGAAAAGAAGAGAGGCAGACAGACAATCAGAGAGAGGCAGAGACAGAGAGGAGGCAGAGAGAAGAGAGAGAGAGAGGGAGAAGAGAAGACAGACAGAGAAAGGAGAGAGAGAAGTGAGAGAGAGAAAGAGAAAGAAGAGAGAAAGAGAGAGAGAGAGTGAGAGAGAGAGGTAGAAGAGAAGAGAGAAAGAGAGAGAGAGACAGAGAAGACAGAGAGAGAGACAGAAGGAGACAGGGAAATAGAGAAGTAGAGAGAGAGAGAGAAGAAGAGAGAGGAGAAACAGAGGTAAGAGAGAGAGAGTGAAAGGGGGGGGGGGGGCAAAATAGCAAGAACATACACGCACACAAAAAATGCTCTAAATCCACTTCACTTAGATCAGTTAGATAATTTGCGAATGCTTGTTGCAGAACTTGCATACGACTACCTGCATTTGAAAAAAACTGAGATCATTCATCATTTATACATCTTCATTCCCATCGATGATGATGATGATGATGATGATGATGATGATGATGTGTGATGGTGGTGGTTGTTGTGGTGGTGATGGTGGTGTGGTGGGTGATGATGATTATGATGAGATGATGGTGATGGTGATGATGGTGGTGGTGAGGGTGATGTGTGTTGTGATGATGATGATTCCAACGTGAAATGTGAAAATCCGTTGCTGTTGAAATTTTAACTATTATGCCATCTTATCATAATGTCATCTTACACAGTCTGTCTTTTACAGCGTGTTATTTGAGATTTTTTTTTATAGCAAATAAATGTCTTCTGAGCTCTAAGTTTAGAGTTTACGCGCTGTTTTGAGATTTTTTTATAGCAAATAAATGTCTTCTGAGCTCTTAAGTTTAGAGTTTACGCACGCACGTTCCGACCAACCACACCCCAACCCTGCCCTACAAGCTCACACAGCGTGTAAAGGAAGTAGCCTGGTGTTACACCATTTCCTTTTGAAGCTATAATTGATAATCCCAGAGGCCTTTATTAGAGGCAAGGCGAGGAAGCGGGTCAAAGTTTGCAGATAAACACCGGAAACGGTCGTCATCTCGCCGGAAGTAGTCCAACACAACAGCATAATGATGTCCCTTGTCCGTTTCATCCTCCTGCCCCCCCCTCTCTTCTCTCTCTCTCTCTCTGTCTCTCTGTCTTGTTCTGTCTCTAGCTCTCTCTTTCTGTGTGTGTGTGTGTGTGTGTGTGTGTGTGTGTGTGGTGTGTGTGTGTGTGTGTGGTGTATGTGTGTGTGTGTGTGTGTGTGTGTGTAAGATAATCATTATCATCATCATCACCATTATTGTTATCATATTGTTATTATTATCATCGTTATTATTATCATTATTATTATTATTATCATTATTATTATTATTATTATATTATTTTATTATCATTATTGTTATTATTACGTTATTATTATTATTATATTGTTATTATTATTATTATAATCAGTAGTAGCAGTTATTGTATTGTTGTTATTGTTGTTCTTCTTCTGCTGCTGCTTTTTCTTTGTCTTCTTCTTCTTTTTGTTATCATTACATCATTATTACTATGACTGTTAATATTGTTAGTATCATTGATATCATTATCATTGTTATAATTATTATTATCATCGTCATCATCACCGTTACCATCATCATCAACAGCAGCGCATCATTGTCGTCGTCGTCGTCGTCATCGTCATCGTCATCATATCATCATCATCATCATCATTTTATAATCGTTGTTGTTATTGTTTCTGCTGAGTTCAGGATAGAGTATTGTAGACATACTGTCCATCGTGCATGATATACCATGTTTGATATGACGCCCATACAGTGTCCAAAAAAAAAAAAAATCAATTCTGAATTTGCTCCCAGTAAACAGAAAGAACGTAACGCTAATATCGCTTCTTTTTCCCTCCGTCACGAAACACTGGATATAGCCTGTCCAGTATGGCGCCCATGTGGTGTCAAAACAAACAATTTTCTTAATTCTTAGTCTGCTTCCGGTGAACAGAAAAAAACCCCAAAAACGTACGCTAAAATTGCTCCCCGGCCCCCCGTCCTCCCTCCCGTTGCGAAACTCTGTATATAGCCTGTCCAGTATGGCGCCCATGTGGTGTCACTATAAACAATCCTCCGTCCACTCCGGGCAGACAGACAGAACGTGTACAGACACTGGTATTGCGTTTAGCTCAGATATTTCATGTCACCGTGACTGCTGGACGTGTTGTGTGCCACTCTGGGTCACAACGTTTGTACATCATTGCCAGACAGGGAGGAAGAGAGAGTGAGAGAGTGTGGAGGGAAGGTAAGGATGAGAGAGAGAGACAGACAGACAGACAGACAGGGAGAGGGACAGGTTGAGAGAGAGAGAGAGAGGGACAGGTTGAGAGAGACAGAGAGACAGACAGACAGAGGGGGAGAGAGAGACAGAGAGAGACAGACAGACAGACAGAGGGAGAGAGAGAGGAGAGAGAGACAGAGACAGAGACAGAGAGAGGGGATGGTGAGAGAGAAAGAGAGAAGACAGACAGACAGACAGACAGACAGACAGAGAGACAGACAGACATGTATATAGAGAGACAGAGTGAGAGAGAGAGAGAGTGACAGACAGACAGAGGACAGAGAGAGACAGAGAGAGAAACAGAGGCAGAGACAGAAACAGAGACAGAAACAGAGAGACAGAGACAGTGAGGAGACCAAAAGAGAGAGAGGGAGAGAGAGAGACATACAGACAGACAGACAAAAATACAAATACATACAGAGAGAGGCAGACAGACAGACAGACAGACAGAGACAGTGAGAAGGAGAGCGAAAGAGAGAGGGAAAGAATGAGCGAGAGAGAGAGAAAGAGAGAAAGAAAAAGACACACAGAGAGACAGAGAGAGAGAGAGACAACAACAGGGAGATAGAGACAGGGAGTAAAAAGAAAGAGGGGGAAACGATGGAGTAGTCTTCGTGCTTCGTGGGTATACACTCAAGAAGGTACCGTTCTGAAGAATTAAGTTGCTCTGGATTTTAGTGTTCATCAACTGCCGTCCTTTTTAGCACTTTTTGCAATAAAGGGGACATAATTGACTCTCAGATGCACATCAGAAATAACCAGCAGAATCGGCCAAGCCAAAACAGCATTCAAGAAGATGAAAAGCATTCTTACCAACAAATGCCTATCAATTAGCATTAGGAAGAGAGTTCTTCAATGTTATATAGAACCAGTAATGTTGTACGGCTGCGAGGCGTGGACACTAAACAAACAAAGCCAGAACAAGATTGAGGCAGCTGAGAAGTGGTTTCTAAGAAGCATGTTGAGAGTTCCATGGACAGCTAAGAAAACGAACGAGACAGTCTTGATGGAGGCAGACACAAGTAGATCATTCATAAGGAAGATTAGGAAAAGACAGGCAAGATTTACAGGCCATTTTATGAGGAAAGGGGAATTGGAGCACCTGGTCACAACGAGTAAGCTGGAGGGAAAGAGAGCACCGGGTAGACCCAGGGAGAAGATACTAGACGAACTTGCAGAGTGGCTGGGGACAAGGAGGGTGGAAGAGATGCTTGAGGCAACGAGTGATAGAGACAGATGGAAGTCCATAATCGCCAACGCCATGCGGCAAGGCACATGATGATGATGATGAATTGACGCTCACTCTCTCTCTCCCCCTCTCTCTTCCCTCTTTCTGTCTGTCTTTTTCTGTCTCTGTCTCTGTCTGTCTGTCTGTCTGTCTCTCCCTCTCTCCCTCCTTCTTTCTTTCTCTCCTAGTCTCTGACCCTATCTCTCTGTGTCTCTTATCTGCCTCTCTTTGTCCCCTGCCTCCATTTTTCTCTTTCTCTCTCTTGGTCCATCTGTCCGTCGCACAATCACACGTTTACACGTACTCTCTATGCGTCTTGATTGAGCACTCACGCACACACATACCCACATGCGCACTCTACACACAATCACAAACACAGACACACAGACACACACACACACACACACACACACACACACACACACACACACACACACACACACTCACATATATGTTTATATGTATACTATAGACACACACCGGGGATAAAGAGAAAGAGATAGAAACAATGAAGTTAATATCTTCGTAGGTATACGCCAAAGAAGGTGCCATTTTGAAGAATTACTTTCCCGTAGATTTTATTGTTAATCTACCGCCGTCCGCTTTAGCACATTTTTGCAATTAAGGGGACATATATGTCTCTCTCTTATCTCTCTGTCTCTGTCTCTCTTACACACACACAACACACACACACACACACACACACACACACACACACACACACACACACACACACACACACACACACCCTTCTCTCTCTCTGTCATTCTCTCTCGCTGTGTCGGTCTCTGTCTGTCTGTCTGTCTTTCTGTCTGCCTGTTTGTCTCTCTATCTGTCTGTCTGTCTGTTTCTCTCTCTTAAATACACACAAAGACACACACATACACACACGCAACACCACGCACACACACGCACACACACACGCACACACACGCACACACATTTTCTCTCTCTCTATCTCTCTCTCTCTCACTCTCTCGCTGTGTCTGTCTCTGTAGTCTATCTGTCTGCCTGTCTGTCTGTTTCTCTCTGTCTCTCTCTCTCTCCCTCTCTGTCTGTCTGTCTGTGCCTCTCTCTCTCTCTCTTACACATTCACAACACACTCTCTCTCTCTCTCACTCCCTCGCTGTGTCTGTCTTTTTCTCTGTCTGCCTGTCTGTCTGTCTGTCTACCTATTTGTCTCTATCTCTCCCTGTCTCTGTCTGTCTGTCTGTCTGTCTGACTCTCTTTCTCTCTCTCTCTTCTCTCTCTCTCTCTCTCTCTCTCTCTCTCTCTCCATCCTCGTCTTTCCTCCACATTCTCTCACTCTCTCTTCCTCCCTGTCTAGCAATGATGTACAAACGTTGTGACCCAGAGTGGCATACAACACGTCCAGCAGTCACAGTGACATGAAATATCTGAGCTAAAACGCAATACCAGTGTCTGTACACGTTCTGTTTGTCTGCCGGGAGCTGGCGGAGAATTGTTTAATGTGACACCCACCCATGGGCAGGCTATATACTGGGGACAGGCTAGTAATTTTACGAGTTTCTGTACCGGAGGAGACTGAAGGAGTTAAGGTTGGGTGTTGTGAAGGGCGCAATTTTAGCGTACTTTATTTTTTCTGCAAACTAGGAAGCAGACTAAGAATTAGTAAATTGTTTTTTTGACACTACATGGGCGCCATACTAGACAGGCTACATACAGAGTTTCGTAATGGAGGGA
>CM060315.1:13804853-13822353 GCA_030674185.1 Monoplex corrugatus | reverse complement strand
CACAACAATACAAAACTGACACAACACAATACAAAACTGACACAACACAATACAAAACTGACAATACAACACAATACAAAGCTGACACAACACCATACAAAACTGACACAACACCATACAAAACTGACACAACACAATACAAAACTGACACAACACAATACAAAACTGACAATACAACACAATACAAAACTGACACAACACCATACAAAACTGACACAACACAATACAAAACTGACACAACACAATACAAAACTGACACAACACAATACAAAACTGACACAACACAATACAAAACTGACACTACAACACAATACAAAACTGACACAACACAATACAAAACTGATACAACACAATACAAAACTGACACAACACAATACAGAACTGACACAACACAATACAAAACTGACACAATACAATACAAAACTGACACAACACAATACAACACTGACACAACACAATACAACACTGACACAACACAATACAACACTGACACAACACAATACAAAACTGACACAATACAATACAAAACCGAACAAAACGCACACAAAATCATATGGGGGAAAAACAAATGCTCTTTTCTTGTATCATTATCATAACGGTACATTTTTATCTCGGCAGATTTTTCAGTAATTGATGTAAATTTTAAATAAAGTTTTTGCTCTGACAATGAACATTTCATAATTAAGGTGGGCGTCCTTTTGTCTGTTCGCAATTTTAATGTCAGTTTGCCCTCACCCAGCAGAATTATGCCACTTCATGAACATTCTGTCACCTGTCAAACTCACCAACAATCATTGTTTCTTATGAAAAGAAAAAAAATGAGACATTAACAATAAGCTACTGTCTAAAATGTTAAAACAAAGATAAAGAAGCCAAACAAACAAAACATAACACACACACATACACCAAAACAAAACAAAAATAAAAAAGATAAAAAAATCAGCATACAATGCACTTTCGCTCGCTGTCATGCACGCAGCACATATGAGTGTGCACACTAACTCCCGTACTCATACGCACTCACGTATATCCACAGGCACACGCACACAGACACAAACACAAATACACACATATAGGCACACACAGACACACACACACAGACACAGACACAAACACACACAAACACACGCACGCACGCACACACACACACACACGCACACACACACGCACACACAGATTTACAACTCTCTCACACACACACACACACACACACACACACACACACACACACACGTACACACACACACACACACACACACACACACACACACACACACACACACACACACACACACACACACACACAACCACGTGTGATATTTACCACGTAAGAATCTTAAGAATGAAAACGTCTCAATAAGTATATGTCTTAAAATTTTCAGAACGTATAAAAGACAAAACAATTATGCATGTAAATCGTTTTAAGAATTTTATCTCTCGAAGTATCACTGAAATCATCTGATCTGTTGCTTTCGTCTCATATCGAGTAATTTCATTTTTTTTATTGTTATTACAGTTCAGTTCAATTCAGTATTCCTTTACCAATCCACATTTGAAAATTAAACTGTTTTTGACATGATGTGTCCTTGACAAAGCCCACTTGGCCGAGAATTTGTGACTATGTTGTTTTGTCAGTCAAGGCGGCAGACCTACCCAGATTTGGGTACCAAGATTGTGATGTTCATTGTTTCAGTTCTAATTAACCAATCACCATGATGTTTGGCAACAAGATACCTCAGACAGTATTCTTTGGATTGAATATATTTGTTGGGGTCTGTGAGTTATGACAAGTTGACACAAATTAATTAATTAAAAAAAATGTTCTCGCGAAAATGAAAAAAAATATAGTACATACTGTGACATTTATAACTACACATATATTCATGTTAGGAATTTGATATTTAGTGAGCAAACACATATGTATAGTATGTATGGCACGTAGTAAAATCTTAGCTCTACTATTATTATTTTCTGTACAATCATCACACCAACTTTTAGACAATTTTAATAAAAAAAATTATAATACAGCTTTTGATAAAAATGTTTCTGTCAAGCAGAACTGCAAGATTTTACTACCGGCTATAGGTACCTGTCCCTGCTATATGTGTGACAAATATCAAGGAAATCGGATGAAAACTTTTGAACATATTATGTCTGATGTATATAATCTCGCGAAAAATCGCAAACTTTTTTAATTAACTAATTTTTGTCAACTTTTCATAACACGCTCTCATTGTATGTTCATGTTTTTTCTTATCTCCCTTGTGGCCGTGGTCTCAGGATATCTTGAGTTCAATTCCAGCACCCAACATTACAAATTATCCTGTTTCGCTGTCCATCTTAATGTTTCCATCATCTTGGTGATGTCAGCTTAGTGTTTGATAGGTCCCTTCTCCCCTTTCCCCGTTTCAAGACCTTGCCAGCGTCTATGGTTTTAAGCAGGCTTTGGAAACCTCTCAGATAGTTGATGGCAGATATGGATAGAGCGCGTATGGAGTTGTCTGATCGCAGTGAAACCGTCTTGAAATAATTCCAATAATTCCAATAACTGTGGTTTCTCTTGGCAGCCAAGATCTGATCAACAAATTGTACGTCACCGTAAACACGTGAAGGCAGTTAAGTAGAATTTGAGGAAAAGATATTCAATGAAAAGTTAGTTTGGGAAAAAAGTAAAGAAATGAAGACATGGAGAGAGAGAGAGGGAGAGAGAGAAAGAGAGAGAGAGGAGAGAGAGAGAGGGGAGAGAGAGAGAAAGACAGAGAGAGGAGGGACAGACAAAGATAGATATATATAGAGAGAGACAGAGAGAGAGACAGACAGACGGACAGAAAGATAGACAGACAGACAGAGATAGGGAGACAGATAGAGAGAGAGACACATAGAGACAAAGGGACAGAGAGAGAGAGAGAGAGAGAGACAGAGAGAGAGAGAGACAGAGAGAGAGAGAGAGAAAGAGAGAGACAGAGAGACAGAGAAAGAGACAGAGACAGAGAGAGAGAGAGAGACAGAGAGAGAGAGAGACAGAGAGAGAGACAGAGAGAGAGACAGAGACAGAGAGAGAGAGAGAGACAGAGAGAGAGACAGAGAGAGAAAAGAGAGTGAGAGAGACAGAGAGAGAGAGAGACAGAGAGAGAGAGACAGAGAGAGAGAGAGAGAAAGATAG
Source organism: Monoplex corrugatus (assembly GCA_030674185.1). Taxonomy (NCBI): domain Eukaryota; kingdom Metazoa; phylum Mollusca; class Gastropoda; order Littorinimorpha; family Ranellidae; genus Monoplex; species Monoplex corrugatus. Next base: position 13,819,190 of record CM060315.1, on the reverse strand, counting down.
AGAGAGAAAGATAGAGAGAGAAAGAAAGAGTGAAAAGAAAGAGAGCTTGTGATGTTATCTGCCGTTAATGCAGTGTCTCTACATATCTCAAATATACATGTCTCTATTATTCATATCAGGGACATGTTTAACTGGTTCGCAGCAACGATGATGTCAGATTTCTTTTGTATCGTATGCCTGACAGCTTTCGTCTATTGTGTTGTTGACTTTAGTGGAAATATTGCAGCTGACTGGTTGCTGTGTGTTTGACCTCTTCGTCCGTTTCATTTTCGTTTGTTTGTTTGTTTCTGTTTTGCAGATTTTGATTCTTGTCTCGGATCGAAACTTGTTGGACGTTTTACTGTAAATAACAATGTTCATTTGTAAAAAGGATAATAGCAATAATAAAAAAAGTTTAAGAAAAACAATCTACCAGCAACATTTTAGAGGAATAGGGAATAGACAAATACAAATGCCTATCAATTAACATCAGAAAGAGAGTCCTTGAATGTTATATAGAACCAATACTGTTGTACGGATGTAAGGCGTGGACAGTCAACAAGCAAAGCCAGAACAAGATTGAGGCAGCCGAGATGTGGTTTCTCAGAAGAATGTTGAGAGTTCCATGGACAGCAAAGAAAACAAAAGAGACAGTCTTGATGGAGGCAGACACAAGTAGGTCACTTATAAGGAAGATTAGGAAAAGACAGGCAACATTTATAGGCCATTTTATGAGGAAGGGGGATTTGGAGCACCTGGTCACAACGGGAAAGCTGGAGGGAAAGAGAGCACCAGGTAGACCCAGAGAGAAAATGCTGGACGGACTTGCAAAGTGGCTGGGGACGGGGAGGGTGGGGGAGATGCTAGGGGCAGTGAGAGATAGAGACAGTTGGAAGTCCATGATCGCCAACGCCATGCGGCAGGGCACCTGATGATGATGATGAGGGAATAGACTGCAGCAAAAGGCCATCATTAAAAGAAATAGTAATAGCAAAAAAAATCAAGTTTAAGGAAAAAGGTTAACAACGTTAATAATATTATCAAGAAACACCCGAGGGTGCTAGATGGGAGCCAATGCCTCACCACTCCGTACAATCATCTCCAAAACTCCCGACACCACACGATAGCCATCTTATTAAGCAAAAGGGGAGGGGAGGGGGGCTGTCCATGCGCTCCATGACCCATTGGAACCCAGTCATCAGTTACCTTGTTCACAAACTGAATGACAAAGTGGGGAGATGACAAACCCCGGGACACAGCCACACAACGCGCACCACCCTGGTCCAGCCCATCCTCCGGATCGAGAGAGAATAGAAGCCATCTCTCGAGAAAAAAATCATAAAAAACAATTTAAGAAAAAAAAGTCGTCTGGCAATTTTAGAGGGATAGGAAATAGACTGCAGGAAAAGACCTTCACTATTTTCTTTTCGTAACTATTGTAAAAAGCGGAGGTGAGTTTCTTAGGGCGTAGCAAATCAAGCTTAAAAGCTAGATGCTAGTGGTTAGCTAATCTAGGGGTGAGCGTGTGTACGGAACTGGTCGTAGCAAATCTAGCAAACCTAGCAAATCCAAGATGGCGGAACAAATGAAAAATACGTGAAGTTGCTTATCCCTGAATACAATTTGCTGACGACCCTTTGCCTGATGCCTCTTCATTTTTGACAACCATCGTAACCACTTTTGCGGAAAATGTAATTACGACAGCAACAAAGGACAAAGATGTAAATCCTGATCCACAAGCGGTCGCAATTTTGAAATCGTAAGCTAGCACCTCCCGAGACCGCAATGTTTCGCTAACGTATCCGCTAGCTTTGCTTGCACAAGGGGAACTGCAAGAAACGCGTTCGCTAGATTGGCTCGTTTTAGCTAGCATTGTCTCACTTTGCTACACCTATGAAAACTTTGCCTCAGGACAGGTCATATCGACCCTTTCCAGCACAACCAGCCATTTCCTTGCCACCTAATGACGGATGGCTTCCCTTGTGCTTTCCAGTTCTGCATGCCGTGGGTCAGCGGTCTCCATAGGCCTCGTTTCCGTCGCTTTCTTCTAGATTTTAGTTGTCAAGCTCTGTCACACGGTCAAACTCCTTTGTCAAACGTGCTATTAATGATGTACACAAATAACCACTGTGCTTTCAAGTGCTGCATGCCGTGGGTCAGCGGTTTCCATAGACCTCGTTTCATTTGCCTTCTTCTAGTTGGGAGTTGTCAGCTGTGTCACACGGTCAAACTCCTTTATCAAACCAGCTATTAATGATACACAAAATAACCACTGCGCTTTCCAGTTCTGCATGCCGTGGGTCAGCGATCTCCATGTGCCTCGTTTCCTTCGAATTCTTCTAGTTGTTAGTTGTCAGCTGTGTCACACGGTCAAACTCCTTTGTCAAACCAGCTATTAATGATGTACACAAATAACCACTGTGCCGCGACCCTGCTGCTTCTGCCAATGGGTTTGTTGCATGTTAGAAAGTCTCCAGGGGCTGTGTGGCTTGTTCTCCTGGCGTGGGTGTCTAAGATGTATTTGTGTGGGGCGTTGGTGTACGCAGTTTACATTGAGGATTGGATGTGTTTTCGTTTACGTGCATGGGATTTGTATCTGAGTGTGTGTGTGTGTGTGTGTGTGTGTGTGTGTGTGTGTGTGTGTGTGTGTGTGTGTGTGTGTGTGTGTGTGTTGTGTGTGTGTGTGTGTGTGTTTGTTTGTTTGTGTGTGTGTGTGTGTGTGTGTGTTTGTGTTTGTGTGTGTGTATGTGTGTGTGTGTGTGTGTGTAACATTGCAGAAGAAGACATGGAGATATGTAAAATACACAGAAAACACCTGAGTATACTGGATAGAACCCAGAGCATCAATACCCCACCACTCTCCGGACAGTCATCTCCCAGCTCCTGACGCCACATCAGGCAGCCATTTCACCAAGCAAAGGGGGTCTATCCATGCGTTGCATGACCCATTCGGACCCAGTTATCAGTTACCTTGTTTACAAACCGAATGGCAAGGTGGGGAGATGACAAACCCCGGGACATAGCCACACAACGTGCACCAACCAGGTCCAGCTCAGCCCCTGAACCAAGAAAGCATGGAAGACCCCTCTCTCTGCTTACTCTCGATCTTCATCTCTGTATTGGACGGCCGGCCCAGCCACCAACTCGCATAGCTGCCAGCTCTGTTCCCCTTACTTAAAGTCTCGACACTTAATAGTCGGAACCTCCCAGCGTTAGTTTACTTCAATCAAAGGGGTTGTGCGAACGGCCGAAAGAGTGGCCAGGCAGGATGCTCCAGACACAGCCCATTTTGCTTTTAACCCTTTGACTACCGTACCCTATCCACCAACTGCAAAAACTTAACCTTTTAACTTTCTCACCCTATCCACGAGCTTACTACAGGAAGCTGGTGGATAGGGTCAGGGAATCAAAGGGTTTAGGTTTTTGCTTTGCTAGCATGGTTGACGATGCGAGATGCTGGTGGACAGGGTACGGGAGTCAAAGGGTTAAGCAAGGTTTAACGTGTCCCCAAAAGGATCCTAAGTCTGCCGTTTTTCCGAGTCGTCACAGGATCCTGCGGTCATCAGGTCTAATTCCGAATTGCTTGTTAAAAAGCCTCAGGGGTTATGTGTCTTGTTCTCCTGGGTTGGGTTTCTAAAGTATGGTTGTGTGGGGTGTTAGCTCACTCAGTTTATATTGAGGGCTGAATGTGATTTCGTCCATTTCCAAGGGATTCCTTTACGAAGCATCGCTGGAGAAGATATGGAGATATGAATTTCACTAAAATACAGCTTACTTAAGTCCGTCCAGTGACAGACTGACACAACATTAAACATTAACCCTTTGACTCCCGCTCCGTCCCCGTCAGTATCCTGCTTTGCCAACTATGTTTTCAAAGCAAAAACCTAACCCTTTGACTCCCTCACCCTATCCACCAGCTTCCTGCAGGTATTGGTGGATAGGATGGGGAGTCAAAGGGTTAAGTTTTTGCTTTGCAAGCATAGTTGGCAATGCTCGATATGACCTCGCTTACGGTTTGTGGATAGCTTTGTGGGTTATGTCTTGATCATTTTGGGTCTTCACCATCACATGGCATCTATGGCATCAGTGCACATGGAGTTTTAATTTGAGCAGAGAGGTACCGTCTTGGGAAACTGAAACTAAAACTGATACTGAGAGTGAATGGCTCGGCTGGCAGAGTTCTAGGCTCAAACTGTATAGAGTTCAGTCTCAGACAGCAACAGGAGAACCGATTTGCTTATTGGTGGACACCTTAAGGTGCAATCAATTAAACCCCTTGTCCACAGGCATCCTGCATTGTCAACCATGCTAGCAAAGCAAAAACTCAACCCTCTGACCCCCTCACCCCATCCACTAGCTTCCTACAGGAAGGAAGCTGGTGGATAGGGTGAGGGAATTAAAGGGTTAAGTTTTCATAGTTGGTAAATAGAATACGGTAGTCGAAAGGTTAAATGTCATCAGTCAATTGTTCGATAATGCAGGTAGTATATAGGTGCTCTCCTCGTGTTTTCAAGGTCTATCCGACACATATGTTGTTTTTGTTTTTGTTACAAGGTCAAGGTATCTGCCTTATAATCCCTGGCAGATTTGCCGCACGACACGTATGACAATGACTGAGGGGCACGGCGCCACGTTGAACGATTTGCATAATGTACTAAAGCCAGTTGTATACACGCGGGACAGACGACACATGACATTAGATTTTTTGTTTTTGTTTTGTTTTTGTTTTTGTTTTTGTTTTGTTTGGGGGGAGGACGGGGGAATCATCGCATTCAGGGAGGTTACCTTTGTGCCCACCTTTTTTTTTTTTCGTCCCATTTTTCTACGCCACCTTAATGGCCACAGAAGGCGGCACAGTTGCTTTTTTGTTTTAACAATGCAATGACGATGGTCAAGTAGATCACTCATAAGGAAGATTAGGAAAAGACAAGCAACATTTATAGGCCATTTTATGAGGAAGGGGGATTTGGAGCACCTGGTCACAACGGGGAAGCTGGAGGGAAAGAGAGCACCAGGTAGACCCAGGGAGACAATGCTGGACGGACTTGTAGAGTGGCTGGGGATGAGGAGGGTGGGGGAGATGCTAGGGGCAACGAGAGATAGAGATGGTTGGAAGTCCATGGTCGCCAATGTCATGCGGCAGGGCACCTGATGATGATGATGAATGACGATGGTGTCGATTGATAATCATGATGCTATGGAATTCCATCTAGGATTGAGACTGCTTGACAGGGCTTTACTCTACGCTTACTATCATCAGATATCCTGGAGTCAACCAGGCCCGAGAAATACAGACACCTGCGGTGCTGGTCAGAAGATTTGAGCAACACCGTCAATGACGCATCCGTGAAGTGGATGAGACTCGACTGTGTGGTCCCAGTCTTCCCATTGAGCCCATAGCACGCCCATCTCTGGGTAGGAGACGGTCAGAGCCGAAAAAACCCACAATGATATATTGTTGAAGGGACGGGTATTTGAACCCACAACCTTCCGGTCGGTAGTCCGTTGCGTTAAACACTACACCACGGCGACTGGTTGACAAATGACATTAATTACTCGCCCAGCGCTTCATCTCACTTATAGAGAGAATCTTGCCACGAGTAAACGATTTTCCGAATATACAATTAGTCGATACGTAATAAAATTCAAATACTGAATGCAACAAGTATTGCCTCCAAAGAAGACCGCTGATTTCTCCAATTCGTCTGAACTCGCTGCGAAATGCGCATTTTATTCTGATTCATGTTCATAATCATTTAATTAGAATATTTATATAGCGCAAAATCTTGATAAAATCAAATCTAAGCGCTGAAACAGACACACACGCACGCACGCACGCACACACACACACGCCCAACACACACACACACACACACACACACACACACACACACACACACACACACACACACACATGCATGGCTATAAATGGGGAGAAAGAATAAAAACAATGGAAAATTATAGAGAGCATATTATATACAATTATACATTGCAATGTGATTCCCTCCGAGTGGAGACAGGCTGCAGAGGGGGTTGAGTGAGGTCAGGATTTTATGCAGAGGAGAAAAGGTGAGTTTTGAGAGCGGACTTGAAGGAGACAAAAGTAGGTTGCTGACGGACTGAGAGAGGAAGTTTGTTCCAGGAGAGTGGACCAGAAACAGAGAAGGTTCGTGGACCATAGGTATTGAGCTTAGTGCGTGGAAAGCGAAAAGTCAGAGGATCGGAGGCAGAGCGGAGGGTACGTGAGGGAACATAGATTTTCATATTCATATTCGTAATCATAGTCATAGTCATTTCTTTTGTCGCAGTGGATTTACCATGTGAAATTTGGGGCTGCTCTGCTCTTTGAGAGCACGTCGCCGCAATGCAGCACCACCAGAATTTTTAATCAAGACTTCAGAAAGGCAAGAAGGCTATTTGGCCTTCAAGGGGAGGGACCTGGGAAATCAGCGTGTCTCTCCAACGTTTTATTCCAGGGCAGCTGGGCAAACACCCTGCTCTTCGCGATTTTCAACTGTTGTTGGATCTTTAGTGCGCACAGACCAGAAGACACACAGGTACCAGTCGTTTTTTCGGCCCTTCCGAAGGACTAGACGTTCAGTTGGATTTTCCCGTCTAACTGACGAGAAAAGTCGAGGCCAGTGCGGGAAACGAACCCTGGAACCTCGGTTTAGTTATTGGCTGGTAAGCATCTGAACCATTCTGCCACTTGATCATGATCACAGTAATAAATAAAGAAAGAAAGAAAAAGAAAGAAAGAGAAACAGAAAGACAGACAGATAGACAGACATAAACAAACAAACAAACGAACGAACGAACGAACGAAAGAACGAACGAACAAACAAACGAACAAATGAAGAAAGAAAGAGAAAGTATGAAGGAAGGAAACAAACAAATAAACAATAACAAACCATCACCACCACCACCAACAACAACACCAACAACAACAACAACGCACGGGCTCAAGAAAACCCTTGGGCGTGTCAAAGGTTTTGGTTTTGGTTTGTTTTGTTTTGTTTTGTTTTGTTTTGTTCTGACCCATTAGCCCAATTGTGAGAGCACAACACTCATAACGGAGAAGTTGTGAGTTCAACCCTTGGCAGGCCACACATTTTTATGATGGATAGTTGATTGTTTTTGACAGATCCATGGACTCAGATCTCTCGAATTAAACCCCAGCCCTTAATTTAGAATACTGTCCTGTTCGCTGGCCACTGAGATGTTTCCATCATGGTGGTGGTGGTGGTGTCAATTCAGTGTTTCATAGGTCCCTCTCCTTCCCTGTCCCCTTCCCATTTCAAGACCTTGCCAGCGCATGGGGTTTTGTGCAGGTTCAGGGAGTCTTGCCATATAATTGCTGGCAGATTTGGGTAGAGCTTATATGGAATTGGCCCAGTGCGATGTCTCCCTCTTGAACACCCCCCCCCTTCTCTCTCTGTTCTCTCTATGTCTGTCTGTCTGTCTGTTTTGTGTTTGTGTTGTGTGTGTGTGTGTGTGTGTGTGTGTGTGTGTGTGTGTGTGTGTGTGTGTGTGTGTGTGTGTTTGTGTGTGTATGTGTATTTGCGTGTGTGTGTGTGTGTCTGCGTATCTGTGTGTCCGTGTGTGTGTGTGCCTGTGTGTCTGTGTGTGCGTATATATGTTGTGTGTGTTTGCATGCGTGCCTGTGTGTGTCTGTGTGTCTGCGGTGTCTGCGTGTCTGCGTGTCTGCGTGTCTGCGTGTCTGTGTGTGTTTCTTTGTGTCATACACGTACTGCATATTTCATTCATTATTGATGCTTTTTTTTTATAATAAACGCCATAATGTAAAAGGTGTGGATCAGTGGGAGATAAGAAACAGTCGGAGCACAGGAGTATACTACATAGACATGTACACACCCTTCTCCATTTTTTTTGGGGGGTTGTCATTTTTTTTCCATAAAACCTACAAAATAGGGCGAAGGTCGGTAAGGGAATTGTGAAGAGTTGAAAGTTGGGGGAAGGGGGATATAATTTGGGCGGGGGGGGGGGGGTTCAGGGTGGGGGTGGGGGTGGGGGTAAGGAGGAAGGGACTTTTGATATACATTTTAAAAAAAAACGGCCAATGCACGCCATCCATAAAACGAGTACAAGTTTTACTGTCCTTGTTCTTTGTCTATCTATCTTGCTCTCTGTCTGTCTGCCTGTCTGTCTGTCTCTGTTTTGTGGAAGTATTCTATTTCCTTGAGAGAGAGAGAGAGAGGGCTAGAGAGACAGAGATAGATAAATAGATAGATAGATAGAGATAGATAGATAGATAGATAGATCGATGGATAGATAGATAGATAGATACATATAGATAGATAGATAGATAGATATACATACATACATACATACATACATACATGCATACATACATACATAGAAAGATGGATAGACTGATAGATAGATAGATACATACATACATAGGTAGAGAGATAGATAGATAGATAGAAAGATAGATAGATAGACAGATACATATAGATACATAGATACATACATACATACATAAAAGTGGATAACTGATAGATAGATAGATAGATAGATAGATAGATAGATAGATAGATAGATAGATAGATAGATAGATAGATAGATAGATAGCTAGCTAGCTAAATCTTTTACGTGCGGTAAATGTTCGTTGCACAGGAGACCTTGGATTATCGTCCCATATAAAAAAAGATGGATCTTCATTTTCCAGCAGTAAAGACAAGGATACAATACAACGGTGTTCAGTAAGTTTTCCACATCTGTCCTTGCTAAAAATTAATCTACTCAATAAGGCAAAACGAAATAAATAGATATACGAGAAATTAATAAAAACAAAAAATAAAATACGTAGCTACTGCCGTAAGGCGTTTTTAATGAAAGAATTTTTATACTAAAAGTAAACAACAATAGCAACAAATCAACAACAAAACAACAACAGCAAGATGAATTACATACTACTATCAATTGTCTTAATGCGTTTTAACAAATGTAGAATTATAAACTGAAATAATCCAAAATAAAAACAAACCAACAAAAAAGTAAAATAACTACATGACTGCCGCATTAAGGTGTTTTCAACTAAGGAACATTTGTATACAAACAAAGAAACAAAACAAACAAACAAACAAACTCAACAACATTTTAAAAATAGAAGTCTGCATGTCACCTTTATTTATTAAAAACACACACGAAAGACACAGAAGTTTATATACAATCACTTTGCTAAATACATTTTATAATATGAAATAAGCACATGCATCAATAATAACACACACACACACACACACACATACACACACACACACACACACACACACACACACACACACACACACACACACACACACACACACACAAACAAACACACACACACACACACTTACACGTAAAAGCAACAACAACAGCGGCGAAAACAAAACACTCAGAATGACCAATAAAAATAGTGATGTCCACATATACACGCGTCTCATCTCTCTTACAACAACCCGAAGCCCTTCACAAAAAGCATAAACGGCGAAGAAAGATGTTTCCATCATTCTGATGGTGTCACCTTAGTGTTTCGTACCTCTCTCCATCTCCACACCACACACCTTTCCTATTCCAAGACCTTACCAGAGAATAGGATTTTGCGCAGGCTTGAGGGGTCTGTCAGATATTTTCTGGCTTATTTGGATGGAGAATACAAGGGGCGAGGCAACACACATCAGAGGGAATACAAATTTAAAGAACTTCGGACTAACCTGACCCTCCTTCCCTCCCTGTTCCTCGCTCTCCCCTCTCCCCTCTCCCCCTTATCCTCGTACACCTCTTAAGCACTCAGAGACACTTTTCTCTTACCAGTGGGTCTGAGAATGACCTATTCTAATTTAAACGTACCGAGTACGTGTTACGAATCTTTATGAAAGACAAAAGGACTAGTTTATTAACGAGAAGAACTTACCAGAGCATAGGATCCTACGTGTTCATACTCCCAACGAGGACTGTAAATTGTTTCTGCGGCATTTCAAAACGCTGCTTCTGTCACTATATTATTTTCACTTGTTTGGAGGGTTTTTGTGCTTTTTTTTCTCTCCCTTTCCTTTGTTGTATTTCCTCTTCCCCTGCCTTCCTGCCTCTGTCTGTCTGTCTGTCTGTCTCGTTCTCTTTTCTTTGTCTGCCTTTTCTCTGTTTGTCTGTCTGTCCTTCTGTCTGTCTCTCTCTCTCTCTCTTTCTTTCTTTCTCTCTGTCTCTCTGTATATATATGTGTGTCTTTTCTCTGTCAGTCTCTCTCTCTCTTTCTGTGTGTGTGTGTGTGTCTCTCTCTCTCTGTCTCTCTGTTTCCCTCTTTCTCTCTCTCTCTCTGTCCCTCTCTGTGTCTCTATTTCTGTCTGTCTGTCTCTCTCTATATATATACATATTTCTGTCTGTCTGTCTCTCTCTATATATATATTTCTGTCTGTCTGTCTGTCTCTCTATATATACATATTTCTGTCTGTCTGGCTCTCTCTATATATACATATTTCTGTCTGTCTGTCGCTCTCTCTCTATATATACATATTTCTGTCTGTCTCTCTCTCTCTATACATATTTCTGTCTGTCTCTCTCTCTATATACATATTTCTGTCTGTCTGTCTCTCTCTCTATACATATTTCTGTCTGTCTGTCTCTCTCTATACATATTTCTGTCTGTCTCTCTCTCTCTATACATATTTCTGTCTGTCTGTCTCTCTCTATACATATTTATGTCTGTCTGTCTCTCTCTATACATATTTCTGTCTGTCTCTCTCTCTCTATATATACATATTTCTGTCTGTCTCTCTCTCTATATATACATATTTCTGTCTGTCTGTCTCTCTCTATACATATTTCTGTCTGTCTGTCTCTCTCTATATATATTTCTGTCTGTCTCTCTCTCTCTATACATATTTCTGTCTGTCTGTCTCTCTCTATACATATTTATGTCTGTCTGTCTCTCTCTATACATATTTCTGTCTGTCTGTCTCTCTCTATACATATTTATGTCTGTCTGTCTCTCTCTATACATATTTCTGTCTGTCTCTCTCTCTATATATATACATATTTCTGTCTGTCTCTCTCTCTATATATACATATTTCTGTCTGTCTGTCTCTCTCTATACAATTTCTGTCTGTCTCTCTCTCTCTATACATATTTCTGTCTGTCTGTCTCTCTCTATACATATTTATGTCTGTCTGTCTCTCTCTATACATATTTCTGTCTGTCTCTCTCTCTATATATACATATTTCTGTCTGTCTGTCTCTCTCTATATACATATTTCTGTCTGTCTGTCTCTCTCTCTATATATATATACATATTTCTGTCTGTCTCTCTCTCTATATATACATATTTCTGTCTGTCTGTCTCTCTCTATATACATATTTCTGTCTGTCTGTCTCTCTCTCTATATATACATATTTCTGTCTGTCTCTCTCTCTATATATACATATTTCTGTCTGTCTTTCTCTGTCTATACATATTTCTGTCTGTCTCTCTATCTCTATATACATATTTCTGTCTGTCTGTTTCTCTCTTTTTCTTTCTTTCTGTGGTTCTTTCATTCTGTTTGTTAGTATTTTTCTTTTTTCTACATTCTTCCCGCTCTGTGTCTTTTCCTTAATGTGAAATAATTCCATTTTGACACGAGTAATGTATGTATGTGCGTACGTGCAGGCGTATATGTGTGTGTGCGTGTGTGTGTTTGTATGTGTGTGTGGGCGTGCATTTGTGGTGTGTGTGTGTGTGTGTGTGTGTGTGTGTGTGTGTGTGTGTGTGTGTGTTTGTGTGTGTGTGTGTGAGCGCGTGCATTTGTGGTGTGTGTGTGTGTGTGTGCACGCGCCTTTGTATGTGCGTGCGCGTGCGTGTGTTCGTTCGTTCGTTCTTTGATTTAACGTCTTTTCACTACAAGTGTGTGTGTGTGCGTTTGTGTATGTGTGCACGCGCGTGTGTGTGTATGTGTGTGTGTGCTTGTGTTGTGTGTGCGTGCGCGCCTGCGTGTGTGTGTGTGTGTGTGTGTGTGTGTGTGTGTGTGTGTGTGTGTGTGTGAGAGAAGTTCGCTATGTTTGCTCGATAGGAGGACTAGTAAGGACCAGTAACATTGTGGGAAAAAATAAATATAAAATAAATGTGATCCGTTCAAGTTTTTGAGCAATATAAACGTGAATGGGTCACATGTATTTCATATCTATTTTCACATGTAATTTGTTCTGGTTGATAGTATTGGTTACAAAATAAATACTTGTGACAAAACATAACGAAGAGGTATCGAGAACACTTTTGTTTAAAGGACTCAAATTACTAACTAACGTAAAGGAAACATAAAAAAAAAAAAAAAAAAAAAAAAAAAAATCTGTGGCCAGAGATCGTTTAGCTTCCAAGTTACAAATATCTGGAACTCTATTCCTTCAACAGTCCGTAGTGCCCCATACATATTCATATTCATGTTCGTATTCATATTCATGTTCATTTTCATGTTCGTATTCATATTCATGTTCATTTTCATATTTGTATTCGTATTCATATTCATGTTCATATTCATGTTGTATCATAGTCATAATTATATTCATATTGTATCATATTCATGTTTATATTCATGTTGTATCATATTCATGTTGTATCGTATTCATGTTTATATTCATGTTGTATCATATTGATGTTCATATTCATGTTGTATCATATTCATGTTGTATCGTATTCATGTTTATATTCATGTTGTATCATATTGATGTTCATATTCATGTTGTATCATATTCATGTTGTATCGTATTCATGTTTATATTCATGTTGTATCATATTCATGTTCATGTTGTATCATATTCATGTTCATATTCATGTTGTATCATATTCATGCTGTATCATATTCATGTTCATATTCATGCTGTATCATATTCATGTTCATGTTGTATCATATTCATGTTCATATTCATGTATCATATTCATGTTCATATTCACGTTGTATCGTATTCATGTTCATATTCATGTTCATATTCATGTATCATATTCATGTTGTATCATATTCAAACTGTATCATGTTCATTTTCATATTCATGTTGTATCATATTCATGTTCATATTCATGTTGTATCATATTCATGTTCATATTCATGTTGTATTATATTCATGTTCATATTCATGTTGTATCATATTCATGTTCATATTCATGTTGTATCATATTCATGTTCATATTCATGTTTTATTATGTTCATGTTCATATTCATGTTGTATCATATTCATGTTCATATTCATGTTGTATCATATTCATGTTCATATTCATGTTGTATCATATTCATGTTCATATTCATGTTGTATTATATTCATGTTCATATTCATGTTCATATTCATGTTCATATTTATGTTGTATCATATTCATGTTCATATTCATGTTGTATCATATTCATGTTGTATCATATTCATGTTGTATCATATTCATGTTCATGTTGTGTCATATTCATATTCATGTTCATATTCATGTTCTATCATATTCATATTGTATCATATTCATGTTGTATCATATTCATGTTGCATCATATTCATGTTGTATCATATTCATGTTCATATTCACGTTGTATCATATTCATGTTGTATCATATTCATGTTCATATTCATGTTGTATCATATTCATGTTCATATTCATGTTTATCATATTCATGTTGTATCATATTCATGTTCATATTCATGTTGTATCATATTCATGTTCATATTCATGTTGTATCATATTCATGTTGTATCATATCATGTTCATATTCATGTTGTATCATATTCATGTTGTATCATAATCATGTTCATATTCATGTTGTATCATATTCATGTTGTATCATATTCATGTTCATTTTGTTGTTGTCACAATGGATTTACCATGTGAGACTCGGGCTGCTGTCACCATTGACAGCGTGTCGCCGCAATGCAGCGCCACCCATTTTTGACCAAGACTTCAGAAAGGAAAGAAGGCTAATTGACTATCAATGGGAGAGACTATGAAATTAACCTGTCTCTCTCTCTCTGATTTTTTATACCAGGGCAACCGGGCGAATGCTTTTGCTCTTCACGATTTTCAACTGCCTCGAGATCTTTTACCGTGCGCAGGCCAGAAGGCACACGGGTCTCACTCGTTTTTCGTCCCTTTCCGAAAGACTAGACGTTCAGTTCGATTTTGCAGTCAAACTTAGGAGAAAAGTTGAGGCCTCAAAAGAAAACGAACCCTGGAACCTCGAGTTAAAATTAAGAAACATCAGGCGATCGTCTAAACCATTCTGCCAGTCTTCTCCTGTTCTTACTTCTCTTTGTTTCCTTGCTGAGAAGCGATAAAGAAAAAGTGTGAATATGTGGTTTTGGCGAGACTTGTGAGTTGCAGCAAGTTTTTTTTACCTTCGTGAAATACTCGT
>CM060315.1:13794853-13799853 GCA_030674185.1 Monoplex corrugatus | reverse complement strand
AGCTGAATAACAACCATGGCCGCTGGGCCAAAGATCGCTTTTCGATATCCCATGAAGGACAGGTGGGAAGATTTGTGACAAAAACAATAGAAACGCACTGTATAAAAGCCAGTAAGTCAATCACTATGGGAGTGAACCTTGAGACAGCCATTGAGTCAGTGAGCGAGAGACATTTCAGCTTCCAACCTATCTTAGAGGTATGTGACCCACGTCTCATTTTATACTTTTGTTAGGGTAGGGATAGGAATAGGTAGTCTTTTTTTTTCCATGAAGCAAAGAGAGAGGGAATAGAGTAGGACATAAGAAAGTGTTCAGCATTCTAGTGATAAGCAAGTTCTGATGATTCGTAGTGCATCTTGGGATTTTAGGATTATTAGGACCCAGGACAGTAAGAATGGTGAATCATGTTTATGCTGAAGTTGATTGATTAAATAAATACGTTGTAGTTATTAATTTATGTGTGGACTGCTTATGAGAATCATGTCTAGTGTGGTTAGTGCATTTCTTCTCGTCACTCTCCTTCCTTGTTGTGTGCGTGACTTCTAGGTAGAGAAACAAGTATTTTTATGTATCCTCAATTCATCTTCCTGTTATAGATGACAACACACAAACTCCTTCTAGCCATAGATGGTGGAGATACACAACTCCTTCCTGCGATAACAGTATGAAAACTGCTGAACATAATACACGATGGAAAGCATTCAGCGCTCATGCAGATAGTACAAAGATCGTGGATTCGATTCTGCTACATGCATGCCACGGTTTGTTTTGATTTTTGTTAATTTTTTACTCCCTCACCCTATCCAGCAGCTTCCTGCATCGTCATCAATTATAGCAAAGCAAGAACGTAACCATTTGATTCCTTCATCCTATCCACCAGCTTCCTTCTATGTATGTATATACATCGGTGCAACTTTTTCCGTTTGATGACAGAATCCGTTTTTTCAAGAGTCAGAACGGAAAATCCGTTTTTTGAAAAAAAAAATCGCCGAGCTAGTTTTTTTTTATTTTGATTTTTATTTTTTTTTTTTTTTTGATTTTGATTTTTTTTTTTTTTTTTTGATTTTGATTTTTTTTTTTTTTTGATTTTGATTTTTTTTTTTTTTTTTGATTTTGATTTTTTTTTTTTTTTGGGTCTAAAATCATTTATTGAACGTGAATGTTTCGTGACGGTTACTCTCCGGTGTAGAAAGGAAAGCGGGAGCACTCTTTTGTGAATGAAGCTATGAAAGTCAATACGCATGCTGCGTTGTGAAATCTCGCATCAACTTCCGTGAAATCGCCGCCATTTTCGAGCTTCGCATGTTGAGCAAACTTCACGATGCCAGCGGTGAAAGAAGGCGAATATGTCGCCTTAATCGACGCAGCTGTCAAGAATAAATGGTGTTTGGAATGGCTAGAGGAGAAAGATACAACGATAATTCCCGTCGCCTGTGGTGTGTGAAAATCGACCGAGCAGTTTTAAAGATACTTGAAATTGTCTGAAATCGGATGAAAAAGCATCTGCTGTTTTTTTTAAATCTAATTGCAGGAGAAAGCTTAAGATTCAGTTTTATTTTTTACAAAAACTTAAGCGTCTGGGAGGGCATAGCCCCCCAGACCCCCCATACGGGGCGCTGCCCCTGTACCCCGCAAGGGGCCGCCAGGCCCTGGACCCCTTTCCGTTTTTTGACTTTTTCTAAGTTGCACCCTTGTATGTATGTATGTATGTATGTATGTATGTATGTATCTATCTATCTATCTATCTGTCTATCTAAGGAACAAGGCAAAAACAAAGAGAGTGAAAGAAAAAAGAAATTTCTAGCACAACATTTCCACAAGACGGGGATTTTATTTATACTGAAAGAACCCCCAGCATCCCCAGCTGCGGGACCCAGTAGCTTAATAGGTTTGAGCGTCGGATTCACATGCTAATGGTTGTAGGTTCGGATCCCGGGAAGCGCTACATTAAAACTGTCCTTCTCACTGTCCCATCTTAGCATCATTGTTGTTCTGGTGGTGTCAGTATAGGATTAGATAAGTCCTTATTCCCCCACTTCCCTGGGATGGTTATCGCCGTCGTCCATATCGCCTGAGATGGATGCCGACGTAAAAACTGAACCAAATCAATCAATTAATCAGCACCCCCATGTGGAAGGGGGAGTCCCTTCTGAAAGTAAGAGCATGCTACAGACGACATGATAACATGTGATCATGACAAATAGGCACCAATCCGTTTTTAGTCTTGGCATAAGTGAAAAAAAAGCCACACTGGCCTCATTTTGGAGGGAGTGTATTTGTGGGTGGGGTCTAAAACCTTGTTAATCTCTGTTTAGGTCAAACCTTGGGCAGTACCGTCTTATTTCAAAGTTAACCAACATTAGAGTGCACGCCCCTCCAGCAATACTAATTTAACCATTAGACTGCATGCCCTAAATACTTATCTAATCGGCATTACAGTGCATATCCCCCCAAATACTGATTTAACCAACATTACAGTGCATGTCCCCCCCCCCCCCACTAAATACTAATTTAAGCAACGTTAGAGTGCATGTCCCCCAAATACTAGTTTAATCAACATGTAGAGTACATGTCCTCAAATACTGATTTAACCAAGATTAGAGTGCACGCGCCCCAAATACTGATTTAACCAACAGTAGAGTGCATGTCCCCAAAATACTAATTTAATCAACATTACATGTAGAGTGCATGTCCCCAAATACTAATTTAAGCAAGATTAGGGTGCACGCCCCCCTCCCCCCAAATACTGATTTAACGAACGTTAGAATGTATCCCCCAAAATATTAATTTAACCCTTTGACTCCCTCACCCCATCCACTAGCATCATGCTTTGTCAACTATGACAGCAAAACAAAAGTTTAAAATTTTGAGTTCCTCACCCTATTCACCAGCTTCCTGCAGGAAGCTCGTGGATAGGATGAGGAAGGCAAACGGTTAAATTTCTGCTGGTGGCGGATAGGGTGAGGGCGACAAAGGGTTAAATTAACCAATATTAGAGTGCATGCCCACTATAAGCACGTTGTTTATGCGCAAAGCATACATTTCCGTTAGAATTCGAACTGCACCGGCTGTCCCGCATACGATTAAAAAAAAATCACAGATCTATCAATGACGAAAGGTTGTCATCATTTTGACGTCAAGGTGGGGTTTAGGAATGTAAGGAAAACAACAGGGTTGAAGTTGATTTTTTTTTTTAAATTTTTTTTTTTATATACCTATGGTGCACAGGAACGGCGTGCGCGAGCGAGAGAAAGAGACAGACAGCAGGCCATAAATCATGAGCAGCGTGGACAGGGATAAACACGTTTTCTGGCGGTGTGGGATTTATGTTGCCAACGAGCACGACGCTTGGCTCCTAGTCACATGGTCCTAGGTTTTCGCCACGTGTGAAGCACAAGAAGGTGTGATGTTGAACCTGGTAATTTTTTTTAAAGAAAAAATTCTACTTTGAGTAAAGTGATAATATATCGGCAAAACGATACATACGTACATACAGACATACATACATTATAAATAAATAAACGAATAATTCTATCTATCTATCTATCTATCTATCCTACAATATACATACATACATATCATGCATACATAACATACATACATACATACATATACATATACATGGAGAAGAGAGAGAGAGAGAAAGAGAGGGAGAGAGAGAGAAAGAAGAGAGGGAAGAGAATGAACAGACAGAGAGAGACGACAAGATGGAGAGAAAGAGAGAAAGGAGGAGAGCGAGAAAGAGGGAGAGAGAATGAATAGACAGACAGAAAGAAAGAGAGAGAGTGAGAGAGAAAGAAAGAAAGAAGAGAGCAAGAGAGAGTGAGAGAGAAAGAAAGAGATAGAGAGAGAATGAGAGAGAGAGAGAGTGACAGAGAGAGACAAAGACAAGAGAGAGAGAAGACAGACAGACACAGAGACAGACACATAGAGACAAAGGGACAGAGAGAGAGAAAGAGAGAGAGAGAGAGACAGGGAGAGAGAGACATAGACAGAGAGAGAGAGACATAGACAGAGAGAGACAGAAAGACAGAGACAGGGAGAGAGAAAGAGAGAGATTTACGACAGTACTCACCAACTGTACATAATGTTACACCCAGCCGTCATCCAATGGAAGGCCAGCAACAGCAACACGAGGCCATAATAGGAAATAGCATAATGAAGAAATAAAAGTGAAATATACACTCGTAAAAGTGATTCGCTAAATCCCCCCCACCCCCCTCCCCCAGTAAGTGTTTACGTCTCAAGATTTGTATTTGCCTGCTTCCGGTGTCCACCACGTTTATATATTTCCTTGACTCACTTAGTGGTCAAGTGGGAAAGAGATAGACTTCTAGTCAAGGGGTTCGGGGTTCGATCCTGTCTAGGAGAAGAATGGCAGAATGGTAAAAAAAATTTCGCCTACCAATAACTGAACTTAAATGCCAGGGTTCGTTTTCTTTAAAGACCTCGACTTTTCTTTAAGTCATTTCAATGTCTGGAACCTTGTTCAAATGAAAGAGAGAGAGAGAGAGTGAGGAGAGAGAGAGAGAGAGAGAGAGAGAACAGACAGAAGAGGAAAGAGAGAGATTGAGAGAGAGAGAGAGAGACTGAGAGAGAAAAGAGAGGAGAATTAGTGAGAGAGAGAGGGAGATAGGGAGAGGGAGAAGAGAGGGATAAGGGAGGGAGAAGAGACAGAGACAGATACAGAAGAGAGAAACACAACAGAGAGAAGAGAGAGAAGGAGAGAGATCAGAGAGAGAGAGAGAGAAAGAGAGAGAGACAGACAGAGAGAGAGAGACAGACAGAAGAGACAGAGAGAGGACGAGAGAGAGGGAGAAGAGAGAAAGAGAGTGAGAGAGAGACTAGAAGAGAGAGAGAGACAGAGAAGAGAGAAGACAAGAGAGAGAAGCGAGAGAGAGAGAGACAGAAGAAGACAGACGAGAGAAGAGAGAGAAACAGAATATGATAACATGAACATATTCAGCTGCACGCACACTGAAGCCGTGAATGCGAAGTGT
>CM060315.1:13779853-13784853 GCA_030674185.1 Monoplex corrugatus | reverse complement strand
TTGGTAAGTCTGGAAACACACACAGTCGTGTCTTATGGGTTCCTTGGTAGGTCTGGAAACACACACAGTCGTGTCTTATGGGTTCCTTGGTAAGTCTGGAAACACACACAGTCGTGTTTTATGGGTTCCTTGGTAAGTCTGGAAACACACACAGTCGTGTCTTATGGGTTCCTTGGTAAGGCTGGAACCACACACAGTCGAGTCTTATTCACGTCATGAATACGTCATTACGGGTGTAGGCTGTATTTCGTGACCAGCGCAGCGAGTGTTTGTATCTCTGTTGCCTTGTTGTCGTGGAGGTGTATATAAAAGTAGCGTAAAAAAAAGAAGAAAATCCTGTTACACGCTCTGGCAATGTATAACATACATGTCTGTAAAATTTAATTGATAAAAGACAACTTAAAATAATATATATGAGATCGAAACTTACATTTCATTTACACTACTTATCAATGCTTATTTCACACGGAATCAGTTACAATTGAAAGGAACACTAATTGTATGAAATACTGAGTTACAATAGAAAGGAACACTAATTGTATGAAATACTGAGTTACAATAGAAAGGAACACTAATTGTATGAAATACTGAGTTACAATAGAAAGGAATACTGATTATATGAAACACTGATTATATGTTTCAAACAATTATAAACCAAAACAAAGTCGTGGATACAAATCCGAATAAGTTGTCATTACTCACATGAATCAAAAATGATCTCTTGATAAACTTACTATAATTTTGGACAGATTTGTGGAGGGGGGGGGGGGGGACATTTGTGTCATAATGGTTGGCGGGTAGATCAACAGATATACAAAGAATAGAAAATAAAATCATACAATAAAAAGAGACGTTTGCTGGTGTCTTTATAGTGAATTTGCTCAACATGACTTTTTGTTGTTGAAAATCCAAGTTCGTTGATACTGTAACAGATAAAACGATATTGTTAAACGTTTTTGCGTTGGATTAGAGATGCATATCTTGATATTGTCATGTATTCGCATTCACTTATTGTTGCATGTTTTGATAATGACGTGTTTTCATTTTAAAGTACTTCAGTGATAGGGTGAAAGTGCATAAAGCCATTAAGTTTGCTTTTCTATAAGGAAGAAAACAAAAACAGCAATAAAAAACTTTCATTGACGATGTTATACATAATTGTCAAAATCCGTCTATTAAAACAACCGACATCTTGTTTTAAAACATTTTCGTTCAAAGCAAACATATTTTGTACCTACATCCTTGTAGAAAAATTTCGGTATTGTTTCTGTTTACATTTATTCGCATTAAAATTAAAAGGTTCATTCATTTCTGTACCAAAGTCATAAAAGATTCGTTTGTGAGGTCTGTTTCTGTATACAAGCGTTTGTCTTGGCGTTTCCAGACGTAAATATTTTTAAGATCATCCCACTCAGGGAGGTTGCCGTTGTTCTTACCTTTATTTTCGTCCCATTTTCTACGCCACGTCAATGGCTACAGAAGCTGGCACGGTTTTTGCAATGTGATGATGACGATCTCGATGAGGATGATAACCATGATGCTATGGAATTCCATCTAGGATTGAGACTGCGTGGCAGGGCTGTACTTGACGCTTACTGTCATAAAAGATCCTGGCGTCAACCAGGCCCGAGAGATACAAACACCTGCGGCGCTGGTCAGAAGATTTGAACAACACCCAATGACGCATCCGTGAAGTGGACAAAGACTCGACTGTGGGTCCCAAGTCTTCCCAATGAGCCCACAGCACGCCCAACTCTGGGTAGGAACCGGTTAGAGCCGAAAAATCCCACAACGATTTTTGAAGGGACTGATGGGGATTCGAACCCAAAACCTTCCAGTTGGTAGTCTGTTGAACTAACCCACTAACACCACGGCGACTGGTACTCAGACATAAAATTAGCTAACCGAAAAAGAACATTTTAACTTAAAAAAGGATGTATCAGCTCTCAAGACAAGACAGACTTCGATTGACTGATATGAAGGGAACCACCACACAACGGAATAAGGGGTCATCATATGCATGAAAAAAGGTGCTTTGAAAATAAACACTGCCACACGTCGAGACGCTCTCTCGCATGTGCACAAGAGCCATCAGAGCTTTTTGATGTGTTGTGTTGTGCAGGTTGAGTGGCAGAAAGTCAAGGGTCCTTAAGAAGGGATGATAGCTCCGTGTGGGTGTCAGGAGAAGCGTTTATCCGCCTACAGGGCGTCTCAAACAGTCGCGAGTCCTTGATCATTATTGTGCTTCGCTTTTTAAGAGTCGTGCGCGCATGATGTCTGCTGGTGTTGGTGTTCTTGACAGGAAAGACAACTCCGCTTGGGCGGAAGTCCTCCCAGTTTGACAGACTTTGGAGGAGAAAACTACGTGTACGCACGTTTTCTGAACTGGAAGAAAGTCTTCATAACCCCGTTTTTCTAAAGAAAACAGACAGACAGACAAACAAAGAAACAAAGAAAGAAACAAACGAAAGAACGAACAAACAAACGAACAGACAAATAAACAAACAGACAAACAAACAAACAAACAACAAAACAAAAACAACAAACCACCACCACCACCACAACAACAACAATCACAAATTGCAACAAAAAACTTAAAACAAAAAAGGATAGACAAACAATGAAAACCAAAAACGTACCCTCGTCGGCAATTCAATGTAGAGCGAAGTTTGGACAAAAATGTATTGAATGTGTGTGTTAGAAATTTGCTAAAGATCTTTTAATTTGATGCATGGGCTTTGTCTTACAAGACCAACGATATTTATATGAATGGTTATTCCATTAAGCTGAGTTTGTGTTGACACGGGACAGACAGCCAACCAGCCAGCCAGCCAAAGCCAGCCAGAGACCATCAGGCAGGCACACACACACACACACCACACATACACACCCCACACAAAACACACACACTACACACACACACACACCCACACACACACACACCACACACACACACACACACACACACACACACACACACACACACACAACACACACCGATTCACAGAAGGAGAGTGAAGAAAAACAGTGGTCAAAAAGATATAAGAAAAAACGAACAAAAATGTATGTGTGCATGCATGTATGACATTGTGTGACTGTGTGTGTGTGTGTGGTGTGGTGTGTGTGTGTGTGTGTGTGTGTGTGTGTGTTGTGTGTGTGTGTGTGTGTGTTGTGTGTGTGTACATCTTTGTTTGTTTGTGTGTGGGTATATATTGTTTCTGTAGATCAAAGGTGGAAGATAGGCTGAGACAACTGGAGTGACAGGGAGGATAAATTGCGTTAGAAAGCGAGAGACAATTGTGCATTGGGTGGGCCAGCAGAACCTTTATGAGACGTGAATATTATGATTTCATCGCTGTTAGATTCCTCTTTCCCTCCCACGCAGCGTAAGTTTATACTGCATCAACTATCAGGGAAGGGAGACATGAGAAGTAGGTTGACCAAACCCCACACTCCCTTCAGTTGAACAACTCTCGTGTCAACAATTGCCCACCCACCCCCCACCCCCGGTGGGTTGCTGGGGGCTCTTTCATTACAAATAGTATCCCCACCTTCTGCAAATTTTGTGCTAGAAATGTCCTTTTTTCCGTCACTCTCTTTGTTTCTGCATTTTCCCTTTGCTTTCTGCCCTTTTTTCCCATCATTTTCTGCCATTTTTGTCCATTCATCTGCATGTGTTCGATAAATCTTACTTACTTTCTCTTAGGATTGATAATTAGGTACATGTATTACGTGCTGTTTTGGCTCTAGGGAAATGAGATATGCGGAAGCAATTTCAGATAATTCAGACCTGTTTTAACATATGTTTTAGTGTCTCAGTTATGTTTAGATTTGTATTCAGGTATGTTTTTCAAATCCCTCTGTGATAAATTGAACGGAGTGGTCAACACCAGGGGCATCTTTTTTTTTCAGATCGTGTGTGCGAATGCGTTGTTAAATATACTTAATTTTCTTTTCCTTTTTTTCAAGTTGAAATATATGCATGTTTTGAAACAGGTTAAAGCCTGATATGGCTCTACCAGTCAGCTGGGCTTTAACCCTTTCACATTTGCACTGCTAGTTAAACAATAATCATAATTACAATGACAATTTCTTTCACTCCCTCACTTTATCCACTAGCTTCCTTAAGCAGATGGATAAGATGAAGGAGTGAAAGGGTTAAGTTTTTGCTTTGCTGTCATGGCTGAGAATGTGGGATACTGGCAGATAGGGAGTCAAAGGGTTAATGTCAACAGCTAGCCACACAACATAACTATGAAAGATTGTTATTTTTGTTGTTATTGTTGTTGTTTAAAGCCCAGCCGACTGCGCAAACCATGTCAAGGCTATAACCGCCTCAAAACATACAAAACTTCAACAGGAAAAGAAAACAAAAGAAAAACAAATTTAAGTACACATATCAATGCATTCCGCACATAATCTAAGGACGTGCCCCGGCGTTGACCACTCCGTCCAATTTATCACACAGGGGATTATAAAAAACACACACCTGAATACAAATGTAAGCATACCTAAAGACACCAAAACATATATAAAAACAGGCATAAACTGCCTAAAATTGCTTCCGCATATCTCACCTCCCTAGAGCCAAAAAATAAACTGAATACGTGTACCCAATTATCAAACCTAAGAAAAAGTACGTAAGACTTTATCGTACATATACAGCTGAATGGACCAGCAAGGCAGAAAATGTAGGTAGAAATGACAGAAAGCAAAAGAACAAGGCAGAAACAAAGAGAGTGACAAAAAAGAGGAAATTTCTAGCACAGAATGTCCAAAAGGTGGAGATATCGTTTATACTGAAAGAGCCCCCGGTATCCCCACGGGTGGAACTATGAAAGATAACACAATAAAAACATCTAAAGAGTAGAGTTCTTAAAACTACAACAGACCGCGAACATGACACTAAATCTGCAGTTACGAATATGTTTGGCAATATGAGGACAAGGCCAGTCATGGAATGAATGGATATTATGACATATTAATTATGTTAACAGGGA
>CM060315.1:13767353-13774853 GCA_030674185.1 Monoplex corrugatus | reverse complement strand
CCTCCCTCCCTTTCCCTCTCCATCCCCCCCCCCTACCTATCTTTTCGGGGGACAGAAAAGATTCGAAGTCAAAAAAAAAAAAAAAAAAGAGAAAAATTCTTACCTGGGGTGGTCTATCACCGTGGCCTACTCTGTAATTTTACCGGGGTGAATATTGGTGTGCCTTTGACGTTTCTTGCACACCCACAAAGTGACGTTAGACCATTCAGGCCAAGTCTGTCGTGTAACTCCCGCACGGCACACACGAGAAGTGAAAGAGTTAAAGAGGCTGTGAATATTTTCCTTAGCTATCTATTATAGTAATTATTATTTCGTCGTTTTAATTTTGTTTGTCTTCTTTTCTCGTTTGTTTTTAAGTGTGTTTGTTATAGTAATTATTACTTTCCTTCGTTTAATTAAATTTTCTTTTCTTTTTATGTTTGGTTTAAGCGTGTGTGTGTGTGTGTGTTGGTGTGTGTGTGTGTGGTGCGTTGTGTGTGTGTGTGTGTGTGTGTGTGTGTGTGTGGTGTGGGTGGTGGTGTGATGTGTGGGGGGTGTGGTGTGTGTGCTCCTGTGTGTATGTGGTGTGGTGTGTTGTGTGAGTGTGTGTGAGTGTGTGTGTGTGTGTGTGTGTGTGTGTGTGTGTGTGTGTGTCTGTCTGTCTGTCTGTCTGCCTGTGTCAGTCTGTGTCTATGTCTATGTAAGACATAGGCCTAACGATAATACGATCTATATATTTTGTCTTAACTGATTACCTATTGCTGAGTTGATTATCTGTTGTTATTGGTTTTGATAGGAATCCTTGGATGTTGTTGTTGTTGTTGTTGTTATTGGTAGTTGTGGGTTTGTTGTGAATTTTGTTGTTGCTAAATTATAAACTGAAGTCAAAAGAGCGTAATTTGGGATAGACGGAGGAACGAACGAACGAACGAACAAACAAACGACAAACGAACGAACGAACGAACGCACGAAAAAACAAACAAACAACAACAAACAAACAAACAAACAAACAAGAAAGAAAGAAAGAAAGAAAGAAAGAAAGAAAGAGACAGACTGATAGACAGACAGACATCAGACAAACCTCAAGTTTGTGATAAATTTGTTCCATGCTCAGACACAAAGAAAGAAAGAAAGAAAGAGACAGACAGACAGACAGACAGACAGACAGACAGACAGACAGCAGACAAACCTTAAGTTTGTAATGAATCGATTCCATGCTCAGACACAAATAAAGAAACAAATAAAGAAATAAAGAAACAAAGAGACAGACAGACAGACAGACAGACAGACAGACAGACAGACAGCAGACAAACCTCAAGTTTGTAACGAATTGATTCCATGCTCAGACACAAACAAACAAATACGCTCAGACACAAACAAACAAATAAATAAGAAAATAAATAAAGAAACAAACACACACATACACACACAAGAAAGAAAGAAACAAACTAACAAACAAACACACGCGCACACATACACACACACACACACACACACACACACACACACACAACACACACACACACACACACACACACACACACCACACACACAAAACTTTGTTTTCCTCAAGATCTCCTTTCCTGAGAATGGAACCCAGCCCGTGTATGATGTAAAAAATGATTGTTACGTGTACAAAAACATGGTAGCTGTTTTCTTGGGTGTCTTCATTTCGATGCCAGACGTCGAAAAACAAAATGAGATTGTTTTGAGGATTAATCGCATCATTTCAAATGGCGTGAGATGATGCTAAAACAAAACCAGGAACAATTTTTCTTCTTCTTCGGACTTCGAAGGGTTGTGTAATGGAAACCAGTGTTAAACACACGCTCAGAGGAAAAAGACAGAACAAATGTTGTGTCTGGCCAAATTGTGTCGTGGAAAAAAGTCAAATTAACAATTCTTTGCTTTAAGGATTAACGTAGATGCGACAATGAGGACGAGAATATAGGATGAAATCTCACAAGACTTGCCAGACAATAATGACAACTTTATTGGGAACGGTTTTTCCTTTATTGACATAGAAACCAACACAAAAAGAAGACCTTCACCTATGATTAAAAAGACTGGGGACAGGATAGAGGCTGAGGAGAATATTATAAAACCCTTTAATTCCCTCACCCTATCCATCAACTGTAAAAATAACTTACATCTTTGATCCCTTCACCCTATCCACCAGCTTCCCACGGAAAGTTCGTGGACAGACTGAGGGAATCAGAGGTTTTTGTTTTGCTAGCATGGTTGACAATGCAGGATGCTGGTGGACAGGGTGCTGGAGTCTAAGGGTTAAGCTTTTGTTTTGCTAGCATGGTTGGCAAATGCAGGATGCTGGTGGACAGAGTGCGGGAGTCAAAGGGTTAAGGAGATGGTGAAAAGACAGTAGGATCAGTATGTCACAGACGACATTTCTGCTGAATAGGGTGGCCATTCATTAATGCACTCCTTGTGTGGTTTCTTCTTGATTTTCCTTTGACATCTTAATTTTTTAAAAATCTTCTTTCCTTAGTTTCTTGTCTGTCTGCCTTTTTTTACTTTCATTTTTGTCTGTCTGTCTGTCTCTCTTTTTCTGTCACTTTTTATGTCTTTATCTTTCTTTCAATCATGTTTACTTCTCTTTTTTTATCTCGACTTTTCTCTTTCTCTTTTGTCTCTTTATCTCTCGTGTTATTTTTTCCCACTTTTAAGCATTGGAAAAAATACAAAACAAGGACAGCTCATATCAGCAAGTTTAATCGTAACAAAATATTGTCCTCTATTATATCCTACATTTTCTCGCAGCTGGTCTACACTGACATTTCTCAAACTGATGTATAAGAAACGAAAAATTATAACTTGAATAACAGCCATACTGTGTTCCGTCAACTTGAGGTGGTGGGCGGAATTGTCTGTCTGTCTGTCTGTCTGTGCGTCTGTCCGTCTGTCTGTCTGTCTGGTATCTCTCTCTCTCTCTCTCTCTCTCTCCTCCTCTCTCTCTCTCTCACTCTCTGTCCCTCTCAACCTCACACTCTTTGTTTATTTCGTTATCTGTTTGTGTACATTTCAAATGTCCGATATCTGTGTTTTCTTTTTCAGTAGATCGCTTCTTCGTGTAAGTTAAAAATTTTCAGTCCCACTCATTCTTCATTTTCGTGTTATTTTCATGCTGCTGTAATTCGTTTATATTCGTGTAGATCTGTTTTGGGTCTTCAAAAGGACTGGATGAGGGGAGAAAAAGCATTGTTTTTACCTATGTCAATAACTTGATAAATAAAATAATATGTCTTCTTCTTCTTCTTCTCCTTCTTCTTCTCTCTATCTCTCTGTCTCTCTCTCTCTGTATCTCTCTGTGTGTCTTTGTCTCTCTGTCTGTCCATTTGTGGTTAACTCCTGGATGTCAAAGAAATGAAAGAAAGAAATAAAAGAAAGAAAGAAAGAAAGAAAGAAAGAAAAGAAAGAAAGAAAGAAAGAAAAAGAAAAAAAGAGAAAAATTTACATTGCTTGTTTTACACCATCGTAAAGTTTTTCTTACTTGTTTTTGTTCTTGTCTTGTTCTTGTTCTTGTTTTGTTTTCTCTCTCTCTCTGTCTGTCTGTTGTCTGTCATCTGTCTCTGTTTCTGTCTCTGTCTCTCTGTCTGTCTGTCTGTCTGTCTCTGTCTGTCTCTGTCTCTCTGTATGTCTCTATCTCTGTCTGTCTGTCTCTTATCTCTCTCTCTCTCTCTCTCTGTCCCTCCCTCTCTCTGTCTCTCTCTGGCTTGTTCGCTCGCTTGCACACTGGAAGCGGATACAGATACGAGGCCAATTGAACATTCGTCAATTAAGTGTAAATGAGGCGATAATGGAATACGGTAGTAGCTGATTACTAGCCAACCTGTCGACCACAACTATTTTATGGTTTCTTCAAAGCTCTGCCAACGGTGCTGGATCAATGGGTTGTAGAACAGTTAACATGCCTTTAAAGTTTACTGCACTCGTAGATAGTATGCCTTGCTTTAAAGTCTGTTGTATCTGTACACACACACAGACAGACAGAAAGACAGAAAGATATAGACAGAAAGAGAGAGACGCAGAGACAGTTAGACAGACAGACAGACAGACAGACAGACAGACAGAGACAGAGAGTTTGTTTGTATCTTTAATTTGTTGTTGTTCTTAGTTTCGTTGGTTGGCTAGTTGTGGTTGGATATTTGGTTGGATGGTTGCTTAGTTGATTGACTGATTGGTTGGTTGGTTGATTGGATGGTTGGTTGGTTGGTTGATTGGATGGTTGGTTGGTTGATTAGTTATTTGTTGGTTGAAAAAATCTTTACGATGGAGTAAAACAAGCAATGTAAATGTTTCTATTTTCTTTCTTTTATCTTTTTTTACCACAAATGGAGATAGAGAGAGAGGGGGGGGAGGGAGAGAGGGAGGAGGAGGAGGAGGAGGAGGGAGAAGAAGAAGAAGAAGAAGAAGAGAGAAGAGGAAGAAGAAGAAGAAGAAGAAGAATTGTGAAGAAGAAGAAGAATTGCGAAGAAGAATTGCGAAGAAGAAGAAGAATTGCGAAGAAGAATTGCGAAGAAGAAGAAGAAGAATTGCGAAGAAGAAGGAAGAAGAAGAAGAAGAAGAAGAAGAAGAAGAAGAAGAAGAAGAAGAAGAAGAAGAAGAAGAAGAAGAAGAAGAAGAAGAAGAAGAAGGACATATTATTTCATTTATCAAGTTATTGAAATAGGTAAGACAATGCATTTTCTCCCCTGATCCAGTCTTTTGGGAAGACCCAAACCATGGAAGATCTACACGAATATGAACGAATTATAGAGCATGAAAACAACAGGAAAGAGAAGAATGAGTGGGACTAAAAATTGTTATCTTACACGAAAAAGTGATATACTGAAAAAGAATACACAGATATCAGATATTTGAAATGTACATAAAAAGGCAACAGAATAAACAAAGAGTGTAAGGGTGACAAAGAGAGAGAAAAGGAGAGAGAGAGAGAGAGAGAGAGAGAGAGAGAGAGAGGAGCGCGAGTGAGAGAGAGAGAGAAAGAAAGTGAGAGAGGCAGACAGACAGAGAGACAGAGGAATAGACACAGAGAGACAGACAGAGAGACACAGAGACAGAGAGACAGAGACAGAGAGACAGAGAGACAGAGAGACAGAGACAGAGACAGAAAGAGAGAGAAACATAAACATACACAGACTGAAATAGAAAAATACACAGAAGAAGAACGACACATGACGCAAATGAGTCAATAATAAATTCTTCCCTACTTGAGATACCACACAAAGACTTGAGAAGAATCTCGCGACCCATGGGCAATGCGACTAACTCAAACACCCATTTTCTGATAAGGCATTGTGTAGCTAAGTCCCGCCGACTGCAATTCCTGATAAAACGGGCGACATACACTTCAGTGACGTGTATCTAATCGATCGTAAAGTCTCGTAAACTATCGTCGCTGAAGGGGAGAAATGCCGAGTCCTTAAAACCACCGGCAACAAGCTTCCAAGATCTCGTACAACTTACCGCGATAACATTGACCCCAAAGCGGTATTCTTTGTCCTGTGAGTGAGAGAACAGCAGCCATTTGCAAACGATTCCGAAAGACCCGTTTGCTTCTATTCTTAGTCATGTGTCTTTGTTTGTTATTGGAGATTTATACGTATACAAGAGTGGGCAATGCCTCGTCTAGGAATATTCTAACTGGAGCTTTTCTGCCTCAGTAGAACGTACCGAAGTATTTTGTGTCTTGCTTTTCTACCTCAGTAAAACGTATTGAAGCACTGGGTCTTGCTTTTCTGCCTCAATAGAATGTGCTGAAGTACTTGTAGTCTTGCTTTTCTATCTCTGTAGAACGTCCTGAAGTGCTTGTAGTCTTGCTTTTCTATCTCAGTAGAACGTGTTGAAGTACTTGAGGTCTTGCTTTTCTATCTCAGTAGAACGTGTTGAAGTACTTTGTGTCTTGCTTTTCTACCTCAGTAGAACGTGTTGAAGTACTTTGTGTCTTGCTTTTCTATCTCTGTAGAACGTGTTGAAGTACTTGAGGTCTTGCTTTTCTATCTCAGTAGAACGTGTTGAAGTACTTTGTGTCTTGCTTTTCTACCTCAGTAGAACGTGTTGAAGTACTTTGTGTCTTGCTTTTCTATCTCTAGTAGAACGTGTTGAAGTACTTTGTGTCTTGCTTTTCTACCTCAGTAGAACGTGTTGAAGTACTTTGTGTCTTGCTTTTCTACCTCAGTAGAACGTGTTTGAAGTACTTGGGCCTTGCTTTTCTGCCTCAGTAGAACGTGTTGAAGTACTTTGTTCTGTCTTTTCTGCCTCAGTAGAACGTGTTGAAGTACTTTGGTCTTGCTTTTCTGCCTCAGTAGAACGTGTTGAAGTATTTTGTGTCTTGCTTTTCTGCCTCAGTAGAACGTGTTGAAGTACTTTGGTCTTGCTTTTCTGCCTCAGTAGAACGTGTTGAAGTACTTGGGTCTTGCTTTTCTGCCTCAGTAGAACGTGTTGAAGTACTTGTGGTCTTGCTTTTCTGCCTCAGTAGAACGTGTTAAGTACTTGTGTCTTTCCTTGCTTTTCGGGGCCTCTCAGTAGAACGTGTTGAAAGTACTTGTGGTCTTGCTTTTCTGCCTCAGTAGAACGTGTTGAAGTACTTGGGTCCTTGCTTTTCTGCCTCAGTAGAACGTGTTGAAGTACTTGAGGCCTTGCTTTTCTGCCTCAGTAGAACGTGTTGAAGTACTTGGTCTTGCTTTTCTGCCTCAGTAGAACGTGTTGAAGTACTTTGTGTCTTGCTTTTCTGCCTCAGTAGAACGTGTTGAAGTACTTTGTGTCTTGCTTTTCTGCCTCAGTAGAACGTGTTGAAGTACATTGATCTGTTTTGTCTCTGTACTTTGAAGTCTTGGTCTTCTTTCGCTCAGTAGAACGTGTTGAAGTACTTTGGGTCTTGGCTTTTTCTGCCTCAGTAGAACGTGCTGAAGTACTTGTGTCTTGCTTTTCTGCCTCAGTAGAACGCCCTGAAGTACTTGAGTCTTGTTTTCTGCCTCAGTAGAACGTGCTGAAAGTACTTGGGTCTTGCTTTTCTGCCTCAGTAGAACGTGCTGAAGTACTCTGTGTCTTGCTTTTCTACCTCAGTAGAACGTGCTGAAGTACTCTGTGTCTTGCTTTTCTGCCTCAGTAGAACGTGCTGAAGTACTTGTGTCTTGCTTTTTCTACCTCAGTAGAACGTCCTGAAGTACTTGTGGTCTTGCTTTTCTGCCTCAGTAGAACGTCCTGAAGTACTTGTGGTCTTGTTTTTCTGCCTCAGTAGAACGTCCTGAAGTACTTGTGGTCTTGTTTTCTGCCTCAGTAGAACGTCCTGAAGTACTTGTGTCTTGCTTTTCTGCCTCAGTAGAACGTGAAGTACTTTGTGTCTTGTTTTTCTGCTCAGTAGAACGTATTGAAGTACTTCATCTTGTTTTCTGCTCAGTAAAATGTATTGAAATGCTTTGCGTCTTGCCTCAGAATTCGAACCCACAACATTCCAGTCGGTAACCCGTTGCGTTAACCACTATACCACGACGACTGGTGGTG
>CM060315.1:13742353-13764853 GCA_030674185.1 Monoplex corrugatus | reverse complement strand
TGAAAGAGATAGATAGATAGATAGAGAGAGAGAGAGAGAGAGAGAGAGAGAGAGAGAGAGAAAGAGACAGAGAGAGAGAGAGACAGATATTGATTAAAAGACTTATTTTTGAACATGATTGACGATGGCGCTGACGATGATAAAGAAAATGACAACAATAGCAGCAACAACAACACCAATCAGCAATTTTTATTCTTTGTTAAAAAAATAATCCTTAACTAAACAGATACTCCTTCCCTAACCAGGTCTTCCACACTTGAAAAGACCTGTCAATTCACTGTAGCTAATTCTGTGGGAAGACCCAACCAACCGTGTAGGTAATTCTCCAGACAATGTAATTAAAGCTGATTCATCAAAGAACTTGCCCTTGAAGCTGTACTGAATACAAAACGAAACAAGACTACTACGAGCAAAGACCTTGTCATAAATACTATCTAAGGCTGTAAATGGACAACTGTAATTACTCAGTTTCTCTGAGGTCTGATTAGCTTAGAGGTAAAGATACTGCTGTCCTGTTGGACTGTATAGAGATTTCACGTTGACTTGGGAAAAGTCGTGCATGTAGCTCACAGATCACTGAGCTGAGTGTGAGTACATAGCCCTGTTCAGGGTAAGGAATGGTAAAGAGAGAGAGAGAGAGAGAGAGAGAGAGAGAGAGAGAGAGAGAGAGAGAGAAACAGAGAAACAGAGAAACAGAGAAACAGAGAGACAGACACAAAACAAGCAGACAGAGAGAGAGAGAGAGAAATAAACACACAGAGACAGGGACAGAGAAATAGAGAGAGATACAGAGAGAGGGGGAGAGAATGAGAGAGAGAACCAGTCAGAGAGTAAAGAGAGAGAGAGAGAGAGAGAGAGAGAGAGAGAGAGAGAGAGAGAGAGAGAGAGAGAGGAGATCAGGAGGGGTACGGAGAGACAGAGAGAGAAATAGAAAAATTTGTTGATCAAAATCACCTCCATTTTCTCAGTCACCTCAGCCATTTATTATCAGAGCTCGAATCTCAGCCAATAGCTCAGGGTTATATCAAGGCTAATCTTATAGGTGAAACCATTTTGAATTCAAATCTTGAAGAATTTCAGTCCAATTCAAAAGAAATCAAACTCAGAGATCAACCTACTGTCCAGGTGTACAAAGACCACATTGATCTACAGTTGATCCTGATAGTTTAAAGGCTTTACAACGAAACTGACACCAGCTTATGACCGAGCTAGCGTATCCCAGGTCAGGTCACAATTAAGTACTAATCCTATGTTAAAACCACCAATAATCCACTGCGACACCTGCGACAATGCCTCCGAGGTTCAAGCAGGCAAAGACTGATAAATTGCTTTTGATTAGGCTGTGTTAGAAGCTTTCCTTTAGCTTTACGTTAGATTTCTTGCCCCCAGGTAGACTTAGGAGAAGCCAGGTAAGAAATAGGTTTGTGGTCAGGAAGTGTGTAAAATGTATTCAGCGAGGCATGAGTGGGATGGGGGTAGAGATAAACACAGGTGGTGGGGGAGGGGGGAGGTGGAGAAAGGGATGGATGAAATGGGAGGAGGCAGGGGGCAGTGGTTAATTGAGGCTGGATGGATCAGCTGGATATTTTCTTGCCTCTGTAAAGCTTTTCTCTCAGGTTTTGAATGTCTTGTCCATAGTTTGGTTTGTTTGTTTGTTTATAAATTCTCTTGCCACTGTAAAGCTTTTTCTCTCAGGTTTTGAATGTGTAGTCCTAGATCCTTAGTTTGGTTTGGTTTGTTTATAAATTCTCTTGCCATTATAAAGCTTTTTCTCTCGGGTTTTTATTACGTATTGTTTGATTTTCTTTTAAAATTTTACCAGTCCACATGTCTGTCTGTCTGTCTCCCCCTTCACTCTGTCTCTGAGATGGAGGATCCTGATCCTACTTGCTACATAAGTCCATTCCCCATCATCCTCGACTTCAACAGTCAGTAACCAAACATAATGATATTGACGTCACTGATGATTTGAATAAACATGTATCCTCTTGTTTTGATTCTGCATTTCTCTTAGTAGTAGATGATGCTCGTACAACTTGAAATGCCTTCAGATAATATTGAGAGATTTGATTATGCCATTTGCTGCTGAGATTTTGGTGCACTTCTTTCATTGTTTTGCTGTTTTCTTTATTTAAATGCTTATGTGCAGATAGTCAGGACACTATTTTATTTTTTAAATAAATGAATATATAGTTTCATTGAGATGAAATTGTTTATTGTTTGCAGTAATTTAGGTTTCATCTCTCGTTGTATCTTCTTCTCTCTGCCTCTCTTTCACACACACACACACACACACACACACACACACACACACACACACATACAGACACACACACGCACGCACGCACGCATGCACGCACGCACACACATACACGCACTCACGCAGTACACACACACAACGTGTGATAAAAACTACCGTTTGCAACTTATCGATCAAAATCAGATGTGTGTGTGTGTGTGTGCGTGTGTGTGTGTGTGTGTGTGTGTGTGTGTGTGTGTGTGTGTGTGTGTGTGTGTGTGTGTGTGTGTGTGTGTGTGTGTGTGTGTGTGTGTGTGTGTGGGTGTGTGTGTGTGTGGTTCGCGCGCGAGCGAGCGTGTGAGTGTGTGTATTGTGTGCCTGTGTATCTGTGTGTACCTTCGTCCCTTATAGACGCGAAAGGTTTGCCATAGTCAGACGCTCGAGGGCTACACTATAAAAGCCAGTTCGCTAGACGCCAATAATGATTGGTTCTCTGACCCGCAACCGCTCATTGAGCCGGGCTCCCTGTCAAGTGTTCCCAGACTCCATGTCGGTTGGGGCACGGTCGTCAGCTCATTCCATTCCATTGCCACTGTTATTTAGTTTCCTGTCTTTTTAATTCTCTGCTCCCTATGTAACTACAGCCGTCAGTCCCTACTCACTATATAACTACAGCCGTCAGTCTCTACTCACTATGTAACTACAGCTGTCAGTCTCTACTCACTATATAACTACAGCTGTCAGTCTCTACTCACTATGTAACTACAGCCGTCAGTCTCTACTCACTATATAACTACAGCCGTCAGTCTCTACTCACTATGATAACTACAGCATCAGTCTCTACTCATATGTAATAGTGCGTCTTATCACTATAAACAGCGTCGTCCTATCATATTAACTAGCTGTCAGTTCTGATCTATGCCAATATAGCTGCTCAGTTCTGTCGTGGCTTCTTAAGTACGCATTGTTTGTGTTGTTCAGTTTACTTGGTGCTGTGATGTGCAGAAAGGATTCATGGAAGGGTATTTTATCTTTGGTTAATACGATCCGTGCATTGAGATAAGTTACATTGCTTAGCAGTAGCATAGGCATACCTCGTGATAATCTTCTTCTACATCATGCCATGACATGACTTGCCGTACCGTACCTACCTACCTACCTACCCTATCCACCTACACTACTCACCCATACTACCCTACTTACCACCACCACCATCACCACACAACATACCAACCATACCATACACACAACCATACTATAAATAACATACCTCAACCTATACATCCCATGCATGCATGCATGCCATGTGCCATGCCATGCCTGCCTGTGCCTCTACATACCGTCTGTACGTACAGTGCCGTGCCGTTGCCGTGCGTACGTCGTACCGTACCGTAGTCCGTCCGTCGTCTCATACATCCATACCATGCTCCATCCTACTCCTGCTGTTGCCATGCTGCCTGCATGCCATTGCCATGCCATGCCTTGTTCCATGCCATGCAGCGTTGCATGTGCCATGTGTGCCTGTGCATACCATACTGTTCGTAGTACCATACTCAACCTTCATACCAGCATGCCACACATGCTGCCATAGTCATACCAGTCTCTGTCATGCTGCATCATATAAAGCCATCTCGCTAATCGTCTCATCATAAGTGGTCTTGACCACTGCTATTGGCAATGAGGCCCCATTCGTTTAACGCTGTTGCCGCAAGCACATCTCACATGGATGAAGGGAACTCAAATGTCATATCATCCATTCACATATTTATATTGCGCAAAATCTTGATTAAATCAAATCATGCGTCGACTAGAACTACAGCCGCAGCCACTCACTGCACGACATAACTACAGCACTCACACACTCACACTGTACACAACACGCACAACCACTCACAAACACACACACAGCTGCATCACTCACTAACACACACATGCATCACACTCACTATGCTAATAAATGGGAAGCATAAAGCAATGAAAAATATAAGTGCAGTCTTATACATATTAATTACAATGTGATCCTACTCGAGTGAGACAGCTGAGAGGGGGTGAGTGAGGTCAGGATTTTATGCATAGGAGAATAAGGTGAGTTTGAAGCGACTTGAAGAACAAAAGTAGGTTGCTGGCTGGCTGAAGAGAAGTTGTTCCAGATGAGTGGACCAGAAACAGAGAAGGCTCGTGGACCATAGGTATTGAGCTTAGTGCGTGGAAAGCGAAAAATCAGAGGATCGGAGGCAGAACGGAGGGTACGTGAGGGAACATAGATCTCAAGTAGGCTTGACAGGTAATCGGGGGCTGCGTTGTTGAGGCTTTTGTAGCACATCATGACAGACAAGAAGGACGGGCGGAAGCAAAACGCAAGGCCACTGGACTCCTTCACATGCTTTGCCTCCGGATGAACATGTGCCCCCAGAGTCACTCATGTACCCCACATGAAAATACATACCAGGCCGTAAAAGACCACTCATCATCATCATCATCAGGTGCCCTGCCGCATGGCGTTGGCGACCATGGACTTCCATCCATCTCTATCTCTCGTTGCCCCTAGCATCTCCCCCACCTCCTCATCCCCAGCCACCCTGCAAGTCCGTCCAGCATTCTCTCCCTGGGTCTACCTGGTGCTCTCTTTCCCTCCAGCTTTCCCGTTGTGACCAGGTGCTCCAAATCCCCCGTCCTCATAAAATGGCCTATGAATGCTTATTAATCCATGAGGAGTGGCAGACTGGTTCAGACGTTTGGTTATCAATAAGTATAGTCACGGTTTCAGGGTTTGTTCCCCGTTGAAGCCTCGACGTTTCTACTCAGTTTGATCTGAAAATCGAATTGAACGTCCAGTTCTTCGGAAGGAGACGAAAAACGATTCAGTCAGACGTCGACCCGTGTGCTAAAGATCCCACGGCAGTTAGAAATCGTGAAGAGCCGGGCATTTACCAAGCTGTCTTGGTGTAAAACATTGAAGTGATAGATTGATTTCCCAGGTCCCTCTCCTTGAAGGCCAATGAGCCTTCTTTTTCCTTTCTGAAGTCTTGTAAAAAGTGGGTGGCGCTAGACTGTGGCGACGCTCTCACAAACGGGACAACAGCCCAAGTTTCACACGGTAAATCCACCGTGACTAAAAGAAATGAATATGAGTAAGAATATGACTATGACAATAACTATGATAATGATTATGACTATGTCTATGACTATGATTGACTATGAATATAAAATAATATGACATTATTGCAGCAACGGATAGAGCGTCGCAGTAAAGGTTGATATTGACTGTATATTTCTGTTACAAAAACCTAGTCGTTAAAAGTTTGTGGATGTCTGTTTTGTGTTTTGGAGGCGTAAGAGTGAGCGTGGCACGCGGACGAGTTGACTATCTTCCTTTTTAAAACAACAACCTGTCAAGTTATACGCTTCGCTACAGGGAAAAAAATTATACGAAAGAAGCTTAACACAAACAGCAGCTCACAGAACGTGCTGTTATGTACTCATTTATTTGTGTATATTATTTATGTGGTTCGATTGACTTGTTTGTTTGGTATTTTGTTTGTGAGACATCTTTCTAAACATTTTAATGCGCAGTTGCTTATTCTTACTAGATCATCAACCATTCCATGGAAATAAAAATACACAGACATCAAAACGAAAACATTATGCCCAGAACACAAACAAACAAACAAACATACAACAAACAAACAAACAAACAAACAAAAACCACCAACACCACCAACACCACCAACACCACTAACACCACCACCAACAAATCAACAACGAAAATTACACGCATAAACAAGTAAGCACACACCATACAAAACAAAACAACAAGTTAAACACACAACAAAACTCAAAACAAGTGTGACCGCCGCGTTTAAACAAACAGGATCCAGAAAAACGCAAATATATAATCAGAACACGTATTTAATTAATACAACCACAAAAGACAGGCGCAAATTTAGTTTGTCGAGTATTAACTTAAGATCACAAAAGAACAGACACCAATTACAAAATTGAGGAGAAAAAGACTAAAACTTCCCTGCTGCTTCTTCCTGTGGGAGAAAAGGACCCAAAACACGCAACGAAAACAAACAAAACAAAACGCTTTCCCAGCACCAAGTGAACCCACTCTGCTCCTAGCATTAATTAAAACAGAGACAGGGTAGACAGTAACCACAGCCTGGACCTGTGGCAGAAGTCTACACACAGACACGCGACAGGCAACCGTAGGCTAGAAGTCTGGAAGGGCCATGCACAAGTCTTGTTTACAAACCCTCTTCCCCACCTCCTACGAAAACAACATTATTAGTCCTTTTCTCCCATTGGATGAAACAGCAGGGAAGGTTTAGTCTTTTTCTCCTAATTTTTGTATTTGTTTATTTTGTGGAACCAGAAGAACAAGTAAACCAAAGTGAACGCGTATTCAATACAAAAAGACAAGAAAAGAGCAAATTTTCGGCCAACCAGCTTTTGTCATTTACGCTTGACAAAGGCCAGTTGGCCGAAAATTTGCGCCTGCTTTGTCTGTTTGTATTAAATACGCGTTCTGATTGTATTTTCGTGTTTTTTTTTTTGGTTCCTGTTTGCTTGAACAAGGGCGGTCACACTTATTTTGGATTATTTACAATATTATTATGGTCGAGGGAACAGGGAAACTATAAAAAACTACAAATAGGCTCCCATCTCTAAGAGCGCTGTCATTATGTTTTTCTATTGTCTAAAGGTAGATAAACACAATGGTCTGAAGGCGACAGAGATAACATGGAAGAAAACTACAGATAGAGTTCAATCTCTAAGATTGTTTGTTATCATGACTTTCTTTGGTCTAAAGGTATCTACGGTCAATTATTCGTAACTACAGAATAGGGAAACAAAAGGTGAAAGATGGCGACCAGAATCCTTGATGAACACAGCAACTAGAAGACATCAGTGAATTTCTACCATCCTCTTAGGATTTTATTTGGAAATTACCAGTGGTGGAAATATGTATGTCTCTAAAAGACGGACATTTACGTGGTGTGATTCACTCAAGGAAAAGGAGGAGCAAGGTGAAGAGAGAATAGAAAAGTTAAAGTACTGAAGAGAGTAGAGAAAGATTTAAGTAGCGAAGAGAGACGAGAAAAGTTTCAGTACTGAAGAGAGACGAGAACATTTTCAGTAGTGAAGAGAGAAGACAAAAGTTTCAGTATTGAACAGAGACGAGAAAAGTTTCAGTATTGAAGAGAGACGAGAAAAGATTCAGTACTGAAGAGAGAAGAGAAAAGTTTAAGTAGTGAAGAGAGAAGAGAAAAGTTTAAGTAGTGAAGAGAGACGAGAAAATTTTCAGTAGTGAAGAGAGATGAGAAAAGTTTCAGTAGCGGAGACAGACGAGAAAAAGTTTCAGTAGTGAAGAGAGAAGAGAAAAGTTTAAGTGTTCCAGAAGGAAATAACAGGAACTATAATACCAGGAGACGTGGAAAGATAGTCATTAAGTGCCTGAGGGGTGCAGGCGGAAATCACAGAGGTCATCGGCATGTGAAAGAGCCGGCTGTCCAAAGCAAGGAAGTCTTTGATGAGATCTCTGGACACGCGATCTCTATCTGCCCAATGTGTCCTGGAAGGTGGTGCTGACACATGACGAGTTGACCATTGATCGATAGATCAGTCAGTTGTCTTAGTTGTGAGTCATTTAGTAATATTGATAGTAACTGAGTGAGTGGTGTGCTGACTGATTATGAAAAGGCACTGATAATCAGAAAGAGAGAGAGAGAGAGAGAGAGAGAGAGAGAGAGAGAGAGAGAGAAAGAGAGAAATAGACATAGACATAGAGACAGAGAGAGAAGAGAGACAGAGAGAGAAGGGGGGAGAGAAAGAGAGGAAGAGACAGAGATCAAGGGAGGGTGAGAGAGAGAGAAAAAAATAGAGAGAAAAGGAGAGAAAGAAAGAGACAGAGAGAGAGAGAGAAAGAAGACAGAGAGAGAGAGAGAGAGAGAAAGAGAGAGAGAGAGAGAAGAAGAAGAAGAAGAAGAAGAAGAAGAGAGACAGAGATCAAGAGAGGAGAGAGAGAGAGAGAGGGAGATATATATATATATATATATTATATAGAGAGAGAGAGAGAGAGAGAGAGAGAGAAAGACATAGAGAGAATGAGAGAAAGAAAGATAGAGAGAAAAGAGAGAGAGAGGATGGAGAGAGAGAGAGAAAGAGAGAGAGCGAGACAGAAAGAGAGAGAGAGAGACATAGACAGAGACAGACAGAGAGAAAGGGGGGGGGGGCAAGAGAGAGAAAGAGAGGGAGAAACAGAGATCAAGGAAGGGTGAGAGAGAGAAAGATATAATAAAGAGAGAGAGAAAAGAGAGAAAGAAGAGAGAGAGAGAGAAAAAAAGAAAAGAGAGAGAGAGAGAGAGAGAGAGAGAAAGACAAGAGAGAATGAAAGAAAGGAAGATCGATGGAGAGAGAGAGAAAGACATAGAGAGAATGAAAGAAGAAAGATAGAGATAGATGGATGAGAGAGAAGGAGAGAGAGAGAGAGAGAGAAGATAAGAGAGACAGAAACAGAGAGAGAGAGAGACAGAAGAGAGAAGAGACAGAGAAGAGAGAGAGAGAATTTTCTTGTTTTCCTTTCCGCTGTCAACATGGTTAAGCACACACCTGGTAATGAATGTAGTTTTTTTTTTCCAGATCTATCAGACGCCCTTGAGATCGGTGCCAGTGGAACTGTAGTCCATCACATCTCCAGACCGCTTCATTCGATAGAGATGTACTGTGCCGACGTTTGCCTTATATGCATGATACCATGCTTTGTTCGAAGGCGCCTGCAGGCTTGGTACCTCTAACTTCCATCCAGTGGGTTTTCTGAAAGGGCTACCTTGTCTTTAACTCCAAAGGCTTACCTGTGAGTGCAGGGTGTCAGGGTTTAAGGTGGCCCTTAACCGTCTGACGGTTCTGTCATAGAACACAACGGGTGTTTTCTAGGGTGTGCTTGCCAAGAGTCACCCTTCTCCTTCCTGGCAAGCTAACACGAAACTACCCAAGGGTACTTGATGGGACCTTAGAGCACCAGTGGCTCTCATCACACTCCGGGCTCAGTTTCAGTTTCAGTTTCTCAAGATTACGTCTCCGCGCTCGGATTGAATTCCCGTATGCACTAACGTCATAGGTGCCATGTGATGGTGATCATGGCACAAGCCTTAAGCCTGCACATAAACCCATGAGCTGGCCCAATCTAAATTTAAACCAATGTATGTCTATATCTTCATCTGTTTGTCTGAATGTCTGTGGCCTTTCGCAAAGTCGGCCAAGCCAAAACAGCATTCAAAAAGATGAAAAGCGTTCTTACCAACAAATGCCTATCAATTTACATCTGGAAGAGAGTTCTTGAGTGCTACGTAGAACCGATACTGTTGTACGGTTGTGAGGCGTGGACAGTCAACACACAAAGTCAGAACAAGACTGAGGTAACTTGAGATGTGGTTTCTAAGAAGAATGTTGAGAGTTCCATGGACAGCAAAGCAAACAAACGAGACAGTCTTGAAAGAGGCAGACTCAAGAAGATCATTAATAAAGAAGATTAGGAAAAGACAAGCAGCATTTATAGGGCATTTTTATGAGGAAAGAGAAATTAGAACACCTGGTCACAACAGGAAAGCTGGAGGAAAAAGAACACCAGGTAGATCCAGGGAGAAAATATCAGACGGACTTGCAGGGTGGCTGAGAACAGAGAGGATGGGAGATGTACTTGCA
Organism: Monoplex corrugatus; assembly: GCA_030674185.1. Classification (NCBI taxonomy): domain Eukaryota; kingdom Metazoa; phylum Mollusca; class Gastropoda; order Littorinimorpha; family Ranellidae; genus Monoplex; species Monoplex corrugatus. The sequence goes on along the minus strand of CM060315.1, from coordinate 13,754,907 downwards.
GCGACAAGGGGGGGGTCATGATCGCCAGCGCCATGCGGTAGGGCACATGATGATGATGTATGTCTGTGCATTCATCTCTCTGTCTGAGCGTCTGTCTGTCTCTGTCACTTTGGGTTTTTGTTTACTTGTTTGTTTGTTTTCTTAAAGGGCCACAAAAAATAAAAGTTTTCAGCTCAGTGAAAACCAAAGCGGAATATTTCAGCCTGCAAAGGCGAAATAACAGACTTAACCGCTTGGGCGACCACACACATTTTATCGTCCACGAACCTGCTGTTACGTGAAAACAAAGGTGTGGTGGTGTGTGTGTGTGTGTGTGTGTGTGTGTGTGTGTGTGTGTGTGTGTGTGGTGTGTGTGTGTATGCGTGCACGCGCGCGCGCGCATGTGTGTGTGTGTATATGTGTGTGTGTGTGTTTCTGTGTGTGTGTCTTTCAGTCTGTCTGCGGGCTCGCGAGAGTGTGTGTGTTTGTGTGTATGTGTGTGTGTATGTGTGTGTGTTGTATGTGTGTGTGTGTTGTGTGTGTGTGTGTGTGTGTGTGCGGGGGTTATGTTTGTGTGTGTGTGTGTGTGTGTGTGTGTGTGTGATATGTGTATGTGTGTGTGTGTGGTGTGTGTGTGTGTGGTACGTGTATATGTGTGTAGAGGTTATGTGGTGTGTGTGTGTGTGTGTGTGTGTGTGTGTGTGTGTGTAGTGTTGTGTGTGTGTGTGTGTGTGTGTGTGTGTGTGTCTATGTGTGTCTGTGTCTGTGTCTGCCTCTCTCTCTCTCTCTCTTTCTCTGTCTGTCTGTCTCTGTCCCTGCCTCTGTGTGTGTGTGAGTGTGTGTGTGTGAGTGTGTGTGTGTGTGTGTGTGTGTGTGTGTGTGTGCATGTGTGTGTGTGTGTGTATGTATGTGTGTCTGTGTCTGCGTCTGTGTGTTGCCTGTGTGTGTGTGAGAGAGATAGTGTGTGTGTGTATGTGAGTGTGTGTGTGTGAGTGAGTGAGTGTGTGTGTGTGTGTGTGTGTGTGTGTGTGTGTGTGCGAATACATGTGTGTGTTTGTTTGTGTCTGTGTCTCTATGAGTGCACGTGCATGTGTGCGTGTGTATATATGTGTGCGTGTACGTATGCATGTGTGTATGGTGTGTATGTCTGTGTGCATGTGTACGCGTACGTGCGCGCGCGAGTGTGCGTATATGTGCGTGTGTGTGTGTGTGTGTGGTGTGAGCATATAATGTGCGTCTATCCATATATATGTGTCCGTGCGTCTGCGTGCGTGTACCTTTGTGCATACGTGAGTGTGTAAGAGTGTGCACTCTCGAGTGTGTTTTGTATGTGAGTGTTGTTAACTCAGCAACTCAACAATGCTGTCTTGGAATTCACACATTCAACACATATATACTGTCACACAGGATGGTTCATTGCAAAATACAAACTTGTAAACGGTCGTGTTATTATGTTTGGAACATTTGGGATAGATAAGTGACTAAATCAACAACAACAAAAAATGCGCGCACACGCACGCACGCACGCTGCGCGCACACACACACAGACACACGCACACACACAGATACACACAAACACACAGACACACACACACACATACACATATGCACTTACGCACACACGCACACACGCACACTCGCGCACACAAACATGCACACACACACAACACACACACACACGCACGCACGCACACATTACAATAATGTCATCTGTTCACATAGAACTTATGTAAACAAAGCAATTCGTTCAAAATAGCTTTGCAATAAAATTCCAAGAAAATCAAAATATTTTCTTGAAATTGACCTAAAACATGTACTTTAAGTTCATAAGTGTGTTGAGCTTATATATCCTAATACTCCAGTAAAACGAAAACATTATAAATCCACTTAACCATTTGACTCCCGCACACACAGGAAGCTGGTGGACAGAGTGCGGGAGTCAAAGGTTCAGTTTTTGCTTTGCTAGCATGGTTGACAATGCAGGATGCTGGTGGACAGGGTGCGGGACCCTATCTCCCCGTAAACATACATTTACCATAGGATTAAACATAATTCATTAAAAAAACACACGTTTGTAAAATAATACTGTCACCTTTGTTTTCAAATCGCTTCCTAAAGATTATAAGGCGAAATTTGAAAATGTGTTTTTATGTATACGATCGATTTGCAATACATGTATATTTCAATGATATCTGGATTTCAACCGTAAGGTCGACCAAAGAAGATCGAGGAGAAGGGTAGCAGAATGGTTCAGACATTCGCCAGCCAGTAACTAAACTCAAGATTCCAGGGTTCGTTTCCCGTTGAGGCCTCGACTTTTCTCCTTAGCTTGACTGGAAAATCGAACTGAACGTCTAGTCCTTCGGAAGGAGACGACAAACGAATCCGACCCTTGTGCCCTCTGGCCCGCGCAAGCTGAAGATCCCACGGCAGTTGAAAATCGTGAAGAGTAGGGCATTTGCCCGGATATCCTAGTATAAAACATTGCAGAGATAGGTTGACTACCCAGATCCCTTCCCTTGAAGGCCTTTCTGAACTCTTCGTAAAAATTCAAAATTGAGTGGCGCTGCATTGTGGCGACGCGTTCTCAAAGGGAAGAACGGCCCGAGTTTCACATGATAAATTCACCGTAACAAAAGAAATGAACATGAAAATGAATATGAAAATGAATGTGAATATGAATATGAATATGAATATGAATATGAAAATGAATATGAATATGAATATGAATATGAATATGAATATGAAAGAACTTTGACGTCACATTCCACTCCAGGCCATCCAGCTCGCCGCTGACCTCAATCTTTCTCCCCCAAAACACGGCGATATAAACGGACAGATAAAAGACAGAAATAGAAGACAAACAATTAGCAACAAATGAGATGGGAGGAAAAAGAAGCTGTCCCACATCTGTAATATCGTTCAGGAGTAAGGTGAAAACGTTAACGCAGTCACTGACTTTTCGATGCTTTATAACGATGGGCAGTGCGCCCTGTCCTCTCTCTTCTTCATGTCCACTTCGGATTGTACAGGACTCCCCCCCCCCCCCCCCGAGTATAAGTAGTAGCCCCATCGTCTGAGTGGGAAATGCTACGGAGACGTCATCTTGAAATGAACAATCCATTATGGCATTCTATGCATTTGGATTACTTTTGAATTCGTTCTTATAAATTTGAAGCTGAATTGTTGGTGTCTGGCACACCAGGTTTATTTGTATGATATGTCTAATTATTGGGTTAGCTGTACACTGATTGTATTAGACTTTTTAATGTTTGTTGTGGCTGTGAGTGGATTGAATTTTGACTTACGTGGGTAGTTGGTAGAGCATGGGCTCAAACATTGATATATTGAGTTCAATCCCAGCCCGCAACATTAAAAACTGACCTGTTCTCTGCACTTCTTAACCCTTTGACTCCCGCACCCTATCCACCAACTGCAATAACTTAACCCATTGACTCCCGCACCCTATCCACCAACTGCAATAACTTAACCTTTGATTCCCGCACCCTATCCACTAACTGCAATAACTTAACCCTTTGACTCCCGCACCCTATCCACCAACTGCAATAACTTAACCCTTTGACTCCCGCACCCTATCCACTAACTGCAATAACTTAACCCTTTGACTCCCGAACCCTATCCACTAACTGCAATAACAACCCTTTGACTCCCGCACCTATCCACTAACTGCAATAACTTAACCCTTTGACTCCCGCACCCTATCCACTAACTGCAATAACTTAACCCTTTGACTCCCGCACCCTATCCACCAACTGCAATAACTCAACCCTTTGACTCCCGCACCCTGTCCACCAATTGCAAAACTTGATACCCTTTGACTTCATATCCCAACCCTGCAAACTTAAAAACCTCACCTAGTCCCACTGCCATATTTAACTCCTTTGACTCCTCACCCTATCCACCAACTGCAATAACTTAACCCTTTGACTCCCTCCCCTATCCACCGACTGCAAATAACTTAACCTTTGACTCCTCACCCTATCCACCAGCTTCCTGCAGAAAGCTTGGTGGACAGGGTGATGGAATCAAAGGGTTAAATTTTTGCTCTGCTAGCATACATGACATAGCCGAATGCTGGTTTACATGGTGCGGGAGTCAAAGGGTCAATATTATGTCCATCATTTGGTGGTGTCAGCTTAGTGTTTGATAGGTCCCTCCTCCCCTTTCCCCGTTGCAAGACCTTGCCAGCGCATAGGATTTTTGCGCAGGACTTCAGATAATTTTGAGTGCGAGCGCTATACAGCTGTCCGACCAGCTGTGAATCGCTCATGAAATAACTCCAATACCCCAATGACAGGTGACGATCTATTCTGTTAACATGTTTTGAATAGAAACCTTTACAATCTAAAACGACCCAGAGCAAGTCAGCTGGTATACAATAAATATAAATATAAGAAACAGTTTCATCATCATCAGGTGCCTTGCCGCATTGGCGATCATGGACTTCCATCTGTCTCTATCTCTTGTTGCCTCAAGCATCTCTTCCACCCTCCCTGTCCCCAGCCACTCTGCAAGTCCATCTAGTATCTTCTCCCTTGTCTACCTGGTGCTCTCTTCCCCTCCAGTTTCCCGTCGTGACCAGGTGCTCCGATTCCCCCTTCTCATAAAATGGCCTACAAATGTTGCCAAGAAACAGTTTAGTCATCCATAATCGGGAGGTGTCGTTTGCGCATTCAAACGTGCCTGGACTGGAGATGTCACGCAGCAAAATTGAAGACCAACCCCTCCCTTAATGCCCTCCCCACCCCCTTATCGTTCACTTCTTCCTTCCACTGTTCATCACAAAGCAGATATTGCAAAGAAAACGAAATGAGAAAAAAAAATCTCTCTTCAACAAGAAACACACATACACACACATACACACACACACACAATGCACGCACGCACGCACACACACATACACACATATATTCACACACACAAAAAAACACACACTCTGTCTCTGTCTATGTCTGTTTGTTTGTCTGTCTATCTGTCTGTCTGTCTGTCTGTCTGTCTCTCCCTCACATATCCACGCAAACATTTCCACACACACTCTGCCTTTGTCTCTGTCTGCCTGTCTGCCTGTCTATCTGTCTGTCTGTCTGTCTCTCTCTCTCTCTCTCTCACACACACACACATACTCACACGTATTCACACACACACACACAAATGCCCGCGCGCGCGCGCACACACACACACACACATAAACACACACACACAACACACACACACACACACACACACAAAACACACACACATACCACACACACACACACACACACACACTCACACACACACACATACACAACACACACACACACACATACACACACACAACACACACACACATACACACACACACACACACACACACAAAACACACACACACACACACACAAAACACACACACACACAACACACACACACACACACACACACAACACACACACACACACACACACACACACACACACACACACACCACACACACACACACACACACACACACACACACACACACACCACAAGACACACACGGAGGAAACCAAAAACAAATCCATCTCTGTTGTGTTCGTCTTCACGTTGATTCATTGTGCACAAGGAGTTTCTTCCCTTTTGATGTGACCTCCCTTGAATGACGACGCACTATGCCTGCTATGCTCGTTGAAACACGCTTATAACCACAATACGCAGCACATAGCTGTGCTAAAACTGTGTTTGTGTGTAACTGGCTGAGCAACATATGTATTTGTATCTATCGTATGTTTGTATATTTTATTACAACTGGCTGAGCACAATATTTACTTGTATCTACTGTACATTTCTACATTTTATTGTCTGGTGTTCGTCTGTCGTCGTCGACAATGACCACGGCTTCATGAAGTTGCTTTGAGTCAGTGTGTCCGGAGGTGACTGATCAATCCGATCCGGGCACAGAAGTAACGTCCACAAGTTGGACATCTATGGTCGGTTACTGTGGTTGAAGGGTTTGCAGCCCTAGCTTTCCGCGCAGCTCGTTTTTCTTTGCAGATTGGATACGAGACACTTCTGAAGTGGTACATCCGGTTTTGATTCTTCTACGCCAGACTGTACGGTCGAGGGCAAGGTTTTCCCAATTCGCCCAGTCTATGTTGAGGGACTTTAGCGATGCTTTCAAGCTGTCTTTAAACCGTTTTCTCTGGCCTCCAACTGTTCTCTTGCCAGACGCTAGTTCCCCGTAGAGGAGTTGTTCGGAATTCTATTGTAATTTAATAAGCACAACATTTGATGTTTTATTGTAATTAAGTGAGCACAATATCTGCTTGTGTCTGTTGTAATTGTTGTATTCTATTGTAACTGGATGAGGACAATATTTACTTGTATCTATTGTACATTCATATATTTCATTGTAATTAAATGAGCACAATATTTTACTTGTATCTATCGCACGTTTCTATATTTTATTGTAACTAGATGGAGACAATATTTACATGTATCTATTATACATTTCTATATCTTATTGAAATTAAATGAGCACATTTACTTGTGTCTATTGTACATTTCTATATTTCATTGTGATTAAATGAGCATAGCATTTAGTTGTATCTATTGTACATTTCTATATTTCATTGTAATCAAATGAGCACAATATTTAGTTGTATCTATTGTACGTTTCTATATTTCATTGTAATTAAATGAGCACAATATTTACTTGTATCTATTGTGCGTTTCTATATTTCATTGTGATTAAATGAGCACAACATTTAGTTGTATCTATTGTACATTTCTATATTTCATTGTGATCAAATGAGCACAACATTTACTTGTATCTATTGTACGTTTTTATATTTTATTGTAATTAAATGAGCACATTTACTTGTATCTATTGTACATTTTATATATTCTATTAGTTTCCCTCGGCAAAAATGTACTGTCTTTTTAGGGCAGGATAACTTATTATCTGCGTGTGAGTATAAACCATTGCAACATATATAAATTACACACAGAAACATACACACAAACACATGCACACACACACACACACCCCACACAACACACACACACACACACACACACACACACACACACACACACACACAGACACATGCACACACACATACACACACACTCATGTACTGTGTGTAGTGTGTTGGTAGCGTAATGTGTCTTTTGTGTGTCGTACGTCGTGTACTGTGAACAGTCGTGACCGTGTTGTGGCTAATCATTAGTATCACATTGTCACACAGATGTGTTAATGTTCATCAGGTATCCCGTTATATACTTGTCCTCAGGAAGATTTACTGATTCAAAGCCAGGTGTTGACGTCTATCCATATGTGCGGAAATGTATTTGATGTCTGCTTGTGTGGAGGCAACAATTCTGTGTTCGCTATGAGTGCATATATTGCTAAATTTGCAGCGTAGGTGGGCACAAAATTCGCAAGGGGCTGTGCGAATTGTATTAACGTTGTCAAGGAACTAGTACCTCAGGCTGTTTGGTATGTGCGTGGGCACGTATATAACGTTGGTGTGTATTTGCTGTCATAAATTTCAGTTAAAATTTTGTTTATGTAGTTATGTGATTATTTCAGTAGGATAATTTTCTGTGGATTTTGTGGCATGTACTGACGTATTTTATGGTCGTATGTTGGTATGGATAAAGAGCGCTGCTTGCACAAGGTTATTACTTTAGAGAAAAGGTTATGTTATGTAACGTTGTTTCAGAAATGTTGAATGGTGAATAATTCTGAAGAAGGGGCAGTAATGTATGCCCAATGGACTGACTACTTCATCAAACCCAAGCCTTTGTAAATTTTGGGCTTTATTAGGGTTTGCATTAAGATGGATGATGGGTTAGCGTAGAAGAACGAAAGCGAACACGAAACCAAATTTACCTTTAGTGTGGTATGCATCATCGAATTATTCTAATAAACATAGAACCTTGGAGCTTAGTAAAATAAAAGTGTGTCGTTATATTCAAACATTCTATGACACCTGTTTCTTAGGCTGGTTTCTGGCATTTCGACAGAGGGTGAGGCAATGTTGGGTTCCCTGGGATACTATGCATAACATGTATAAACAAAAAGACTGAATGTAGGACGTTAAGATTCGGATTCTGCTGTGATAAGTAGAGGGTAGGAGATTACTGTAATCTTCCCTTTACAGGGTGTGTTACCCGCTTCAGTATGTCATCATCATCATCATCAGGTGCCTTGCTGCATTGCGTTGGCGATTATGGACTTCCATCTGTCTCTATCTCTTGTTGCCTCAAGCATCTCTTCCACCCTTTTTGTCCCCAGCCACTCCGCAAGTCCGTCTAGCATCTTCTCCCTGGGTCTACCCGGTGCTTTCTTTCCCTCCAGCTTTCCCGTTGTGACCAGGGGTTCCAATTCCCCTTTCCTCATAAATGGTCTATAAATGTTGTCTTTTTCCTAATCTTCCTTATGAATGATCTACTTGTGTCTGCCTCCATCAAGACGGTCTCGTTTGTTTTCTTTGCCGTCCATGGAACTCTCAACATTCTTCTTAGAAACCACATCTCGGCTGCCTCAATCTTACTCTGGCTTTTCTTGTTGACTGTCCACGCCTCGCAACCGTACAGCAGTATTGGTTCTATATAACATTCAAGAACTCTCTTCCTGATGTTAATTGATAGGCATTTGTCGGTAAGAATGCTTGTCATCTTCTTGAATATTGTTCTGGCTTGGCCGATTCTGCTGGCTATTTCTGATGTTTATCTGTCGTCTGGTGAAATGATCGTTCCCAGGTATTTAAACTTATCAACCTGTCTCAAGGTTGTGCCGTTTGCTGTTATTTTGCATGAGGGGATTTCATGGGTTTTTTTTTTACTGATCACCATGACTTCATTCTTCCTGTTGTTTAGTTCCAACCCCGTACCTTTGCTTTCTATTTCAAGTATATTCACAAGGTTTTGTAGGTTCCTTTCATTTTCATTTGGTGTCATCAGTATGGTAGAAGAAGATAATCCACATCGGGGGAGATAAGCTACGGGACCAGCCTTTGCCAGCCAACTATTGCCCATCTCTACGAGACAAGGAAAGAAGAGGGTGGGGATGGGGGAGCAATCCAAGCCAGTAGCAAAACTGTCTTGAACAAACAAAAGGGGTTTTGATGACTTTGGGATGAGAACAGAGGGTGACAGAGTTTGAATTATCTAAGCAATAATACCCACATCATTTAGCACAACTGTATGTTGAGAATATTAGTGTAAGACAGTGGTTGGGGCCAGACAGAGGGGGACAGAGAGAGGGGACAGAGAGAGGGAGGGAGAGAGAGAGAGAGAGAGAAAGAGAGAGAGAGAGAGAAAACAACAACAACAACAGCGACAACAGCAACAGCAGCAAAGCACTCATTTATTTTCGACGAGACAGGGACACACACATAGACACACTGACAGAGAACAAGACAGAACATTTTCATTCAATTTTCATTTTTATTTCAGGGAATAGATCTAGTGGCATAGGCACGTTGATGCTTTTTTTTACATCAATCCCTCGTCCATAAAAAGTGTACATTGATAAAGTTGTAATGCATTCTCATTGAGAATCTATATTAATATAAAGCAATAACAGTGGCATAAAGATCTCAAAATGATAGAAAATTTGAATGTCTGTAGGTGGGGAGAGAGAAAGAGAGAGAGAGAGAGAGAGCCAGCCAGCCAGCCAGCCAGCCAGCCAACCAGCCAGCCAGCCAGACAGACAGACACACACACACACACACACACACACACACACACACACACACACACACACCGACACACACACATAGAGAAATACTAACTTTCCAATCTTTTCATCCAGTCCATTGTAGACGCAGTGACCTTGTCACCATGACCCGATAGGAGTGTCTATCGTCAGCAGTCTTTCATGCAAATAAGCCATGAGCTATTTGAATGGACTTGTGTGATTCAGTCCGAATGACGACATGGTCATTGCTATCCCAGGGTCCGTATTGATATGCAGATGAATTGCGAGTTATTTTGAAATCAGAGACTTGGCTGTGTCAGGTTGACACAGGGAAATACGGTTGGTATTCACTCAGTGGTGTCCCAAACATGTCTCAGAGTCATGATCTGGTTGTGTAGCGTGTACCAAAAACGTTGTAAATATAAGGTCTTTGGCGTGTATTTATAGCCTCAATATGCTCAGTTGGTTGAGCATTCACCCATTCGATTGCCATCCAGGGTGGATCAGAGAACCGAATAAAGCATCGGTTTCTCACAATGCATTAACATTATTGAAGGCTTCTTCAAAACATTTTTTTCGCTAATCCTCGTATACTCTAAAAGTGGTAGGACTTTAAAACTCACTCAACTGAACAGTTGGTTGAGCGTCGGATTCATTATGCTAATGGTTGTGGGTTCGAATCCCGGGGTGCGCCACATTAAAATTGGTCTTCTCACTGTCCCATCTTAACATCATTGTTGTTCTGGTGGTGTCAGTATAGGATTAGATAAGTCCCCCTTCCCCCACTTTCCTGGGATGGTTATCCCCGTCAGCCATATCACCTGAGATGGGTGCCGCCGTAAAAACTGAACCAAGTCTATCAATTAAAATGTACTTACTACTGTGTTTGACTTTGTGTACTTCTGAATGGTCTGTCTGCTTGTCTGTCTGTCTGTCTCACTCCATTGTTTCTCTCTCTCTCCTTAAAAATTCCTTTCAAAACGAGCAGTCTTAAAAAAGAGCTTAGATTAAAATTTGATCAAGACATTTTTACGGCAATGGTTTCAAGAGATCATTTTTGAAAAACATGTCTGATTCTTGGTTTCGTTAGACTTGCAGTTCAAGAATTTACATTATTAAAAAATACGTTTCAAGACAATTTATTTGATCAAGTGAATGTCAAAATGGGCAGTCGTAAAAGTGAAATTTAATGAGGGTTTTTCTACAGGAATTTCTTTTTAAGATAGGCTGCTTTTTAAAAAAAAATCGCGCCCTAAATCTAAATTTTGTTATACTTTCAATTCAAGAACTTATCTTACTAAAAAAGGTTTTGTGCTTCAGGTAGATTTATGTGTTGATTCTCTGTTTGTCTCTCTCGTAACTTTCTAAAATTTTCATTATGATTTGCATGTGTATGGGATTCTGCTTTTTGTTTATTTGTGTGTGTCTGGATTTTGCCCTAGCTTTTTCTGTAGGTCTCTGCAAGCCCCCCAAAATAGACACTCTCGTTAGGCCATGCTGTCTTTATCTCATTGGGGTGATCTGACGTAGTTTTACGGTCAGTCAGCACAGAACTAGTTGGCTATAAATCGTGAAAGAAGATAACAAACTGTTTTGTGGCTTGACCGCGAAAAGAAACTGTTTTTTGTTTTGTTGTTGTTGTTGTTGTTCTTGGCTTTTTTTCGTTTTTTGAATGTCTGTCTGCTCTCTCTCTCTTTCTCTCTCTCTCTCTCGCTCTCTCTCTCTCTTTCTCTCTCACCCCCCCTCTCTCTCACTGTCTCTCTTTCTCTATGTCTGCCTATCTCTGTTTCTATTTCTCTCTCTGTCTCTCCCTCTCTGTTTTTCTGGTTCTCTGTCTGTCTCTTTCTCCTCCCCATCTCTCTCTATCTCTGAGAGACTTTTCGTGCGTTGTGTGTGGTGTGTGTGGTGTGTGTGTGTGTGTGGTGTGTGTGTTTGTGTGTGTTTGTGTGTGTGTGTGCGTGCGTGCGTGTGTGTGTGTGTGTCTGTGTGTGTGTGTGTGTGTGTTATGTGTGTGTGTGTGTGTGTCTGTGTGTGTGTGTGTATGTGTGTGTGTGTGTGTGAGTGTGTGTGAGTGTGTGTTGTGTGTGTGTGTTGTGTGTGTGTGTGTATGTGTGTGTGTTGTATGTGTGTGTGTGTTGTATGTGTGTGTGTGTGTATGTGTGTGCTGTGTATGTTATGTGTGTGTGTGTTGTGTGTGTTTCTGTCTGTCTGTGCGTGCGTGCGTGCGTGTGTGTGTGTGTGTGTGTGTGTGAGTGTGGTGTGCGTATTGAATGTTTCTGTCTCTCTGTGTCTGTGTCTGTCTGTCTGTCTCTGCTCTTTCCTTCTCTGTCTTTCTCTCGCACTCTCGCGTCTCTGTGTGTCTCTCTCCCTCTCTGTCTGTATGTCGTATGTTTCTCTGTCTCTGTCTCTCTAACTGTCTGTCTGTGTCTGTGTCTGTGTCTGCCTCTCTGTCTGTCTCTGTCTCTCTAACTGTCTGTCTGTGTCTGTGTCTGTGTCTGCCTCTCTGTCTGTCTGTCTGTCTGTCTCTTTCTTTCTCTGTCTTTCTCTCGCACTCTCGCGCTCTCTCTGTGTCTCTCTCCCTCTCTGTCTGTATGTCGTATGTTTCTCTGTCTCTCTAACTGTCTGTCTGTGTCTGCCTCTCTGTCTGTCTCTGTCTCTCTAACTGTCTGTCTGTGTCTGTGTCTGTGTCTGTTTGTCTGTCTGTCTGTGTGTCTGTCTCTTTCTTTCTCTGTCTTTCTCTCGCACTCGCTCGCGCTCTCTGTGTGTCTGTCTCCCTCTCTGTCTGTATGTCGTATGTTTCTCTGTCTCTCTAACTGTCTGTCTGTGTCTGTCTCTGTCTCTCTCTCTTTCCATCTCTCTCGCACGCTCTTTCGCTTTTTAAAATCTC
>CM060315.1:13734853-13737353 GCA_030674185.1 Monoplex corrugatus | reverse complement strand
CGGTATTATGGTTTCAGGTTCAGTTTCTCAAGACAGCGTATCTCCACTGGGAACTAATTCCATAAGCACTGGTACCATTGATGCAATGTAATGGATAAAGACTAAAACTATCCTTCCACAAACCATAAGCGTGTGAATAAGCGCTACTCGCAGGCAGACTCCTAAAGACCTCTTAAGCGAATAGGCTGTATGTCTATCCTTGAATCATTCTGTTATTCTATGTCTATCTTTGAATCAGTCTGTCATTCTATGTCTCTCCTGGATCTGTCATTCTATCTTTGAATCAATTTGTCATTCTAAACTTATCATTGAATCTATCCGTCGTTCGATGTCCGTCCTTGAATCAATCTGTCATTCTATGTATGTATATGTCTATATATTTATATATGTACATACATAAATTATATATATATGCATATATATATACATATATACATATGTATATATATACATATATATACATGTAGATATGTATATCTATATCTATATATACATATCTCCTTGAATCAATCTGTCATTTTGTGTCATCCTTGATTCAATCTGTCATTCCACTGTCCTCCTTAGAGTACTTTTTTTTAAAACTATAGTCTTTCAAAATATTTCTTATACGAAATTTCAATAAGACAATTACAAGGAAGAAGAGGCAAGTTCCTCCATAAAAACAAACATAGCGTAACTTCTTTCGTTAGAGTTGCAAAACTAGAATTAAACGTTTTCAAAGGGACATTACTAAGGTTACAGTCTAGACGAGAAACTGTGAACTTTTCTAATAGAATCCTCAACAAAAAGCCTTTTGAAAGTTCTTGGATGAGCCCAGCAGAGAATACGCATTTACAGACAAAACTCACCAACGCTGAAGCATGCCTCAGATAATACTGACTGACTACTACGCATGATTTCCCGTGTCATCTTGACACAGTCGCTCTCAGTACTTAACCCTTTGTCATCTGCATCCTTTCCATCACATCCTGCATTGTCAACCATGCTCATCATCATCATCATGTGCCCTGCGAATGGCGTTGGCAATCATGGCTCTCCATATGCATCTGTCCCTTGTGCAGCAAGCACATCTTCCACCCTTTCTGTCCTTAGCCACCCTGCAAGTCCGTCCAATAGTTGCTCCCTTGGTTTCCCTCCAGCTTTCCTGTTGTGACCAGGTACTCTAATTTCCCTTTCCTCATAAAATGAACTCTAAAAATGTTGCTTGTCTTTTCTTAATCTGTTTGTCAATGTTTTTTGTCTGCCTCCATCACGAATGTCTCGTTTGTTTTCTTTGCTGTCCATGGAACTCTCATTATTCTTCTTAGAAACCACATCTCGGCTGCCTCATCTTGTTCTGGCTTTGCTGTTTGACTGTCCACGCCTCACAACTCTAAGTATAACATTATCGCTTCTATGCTAGCAAAGCAAAAACGTAACCCTTTGAGTCAAGGGTTAAATTTTTGCAATTAGTGGACAGGTGCAGGAGTCAAATGGTTAATAGCTCGCAGCTTGTTTGCATATAGAGAGAATCTTTAGGATACTGAGTCATTCACACTCACACTGAGTCACTGTCCGTTCAAACAGCTCGTGCTGATTTGCATAAAAGAACGCTGACGACTTCAACTTTTTGAGGTCATGGTTAGCAAGGTCATAGCGACTACAGTTGACTAGACAAAAAGGCAATTTCTGTCTCTGTCTCTCTCACCCCCCCCAATCTCTCTCTTTTTTCTCTCATTCTCTTTGTCTTTCTCTTGCTCTGTCTGTCTGTCTTGTGGTATGTCCCTATGTCTCTCTCTGTCTGTCTTCTCTCTTTCTTTCTCTGTCTGTCTCTCTCTGTGTCTCTGTCTCTCTGTCTTTGGCCATCTGTCTGTCTGTCTCTCTGTCTGCCTATCTGTCTCTCTCTTTTTCTCACTCCCTCTCTCTTTTTGTTTGATATGGTATAATTGTACGCAACACAATAACCAATAAAATTTCACAGTATTGGAGAGAGAGAGAGAGAGAGAAGAGAGAGAAGAGAGGAGAGAGAGACAGACAGACAGACAGACAGACAGAGAGAAGGAGAGAGACAAAGAAAGAGCAAACGAGCGATTAGGGAGCGAGGGAGCGAGAGAGAGAGAGAGAGACAGAGAAGAGAGACAGAGACAGAGACAGACAGACAGACAGACAGAGACAGACAGACAGAAAGAGAGAAAGAGAGAAGGAGAGAGAAGAAAAAAGAACAAACGAGCGAGCGAGCGAGTGAAAGAGAGAGAGAGACGAGAGAGAGAGAGACAGACAGACAGAGACAGAGACAGAGAGATAGAAAGAGAACAAGAGAGAAGGAGAGAGACAAAGATAGAAAGAGCAAACTAGCGAGCTTGCGCACGCGATACAAGAGAGAGAGAGAGAGAGAGAGAGAGAGAGAGAGAGAGAGAGAGAGAGAGAGAGGAGAGAGAGAGAGAAGAGATATTTGGAATGTTTCTTTTTTCCTTCAACGCAAAAAAGGACACATAGTGCGCCGTCATTCAAGGGAGGTCAC
>CM060315.1:13729853-13732353 GCA_030674185.1 Monoplex corrugatus | reverse complement strand
CAAGACAAAACAAAACAAGCGCAAATTTTCGGCCAACTAGCCTTTGTCAAGCGCGAACGCACGGTCACGGTTTTCTTGTTCTTCTGGTTATTTATGTTGTTTTAATTTTCTTTCTCTTTTTCTTTTCTATTTGAATGTTTTTAACGATCATCGCAATTGGGCGGTTTTGTTTTTGCTCACCTTTTGTCTGTCCCATTTTCTACGCCATCTTAACGATAACGAAAGCTGAGACACTGCTACGATGATGATGATGATGATGATGATGATGATGATGATGATGATGATGATGATGATGATAACGATAATTATTGTAAAGTTTTGGAGTTCCATCTATTATTGAGACTACATGACAGAGCTGCACTTTACGCTTACTATCATGATATATTCTGGCATCAGCCAGGCCCGAGACACACAGACACCAGCGGTGTTAGATTTACACACTGCCCTCAGTGATGGACCCGTGAAATGGATGAGACTTGACTGTGTGAACCCAATGAACCCAAAGCACACTCATCTCTAATTTGGAGCTGCAGGGGGCTAAACCAACACACACACACCAACAAACACAAAACACAACACAAAACAACAAACAACAAACAAACAACAAACAAAATAAACAAACAAACAAACAAACAAACAAACAAACAAACAAACAAACGAAATCAAAACGAAACGAAACAAAAACTCACATTGATTTTGATATGATTGCCGGGGATTCAACCCCACAGCCTTCGCGTTGATAGTCCGTTGTTCTTACCACGTCACAACGTTTCCCTGTCTATCTAGGAGAAGAATACTAGTACCATAGATATGGATAGAAATAGATAAGCAACTCAGAGAACTTCTGGCCTATGCTGCCTCAGTGTCGTTAATACTTGCTTTGTCAGATGGTTGCACGTGACGGCTGTAGTTATACAGTGAGTAGATATTGATGGCTGTAGTTATAGTGAGTACAGACTGACAGCTGTAGTTATAGTGAGTAGAACTAACGGCTGTAGTTACATAGTGAGTAGAGACTGACAGCTGTTGTTACATAGTGAGTAGAGACTGACAGCTGTTGTTACATAGTAAGTAGAGACTGACGGCTATAGTTACATAGTGAGTAGAGACTGACAGCTGTAGTTACATAGTGAGTAGAGACTGATGGCTGTAGTTATATAGTGAGTAGAGACTGACAGCTGTAGTTACATAGTGAGTAGAGACTGATGGCTGTAGTTATATAGTGAGTAGAGACTGATGGCTGTAGTTATACATTGAGTGCAGACTGACAGCTGTTGTTACATAGTGAGTAGAGACTGACAGCTGTAGTTATACAGTGAGTAGAGACTGACAGCTGTAGTTATATAGTGAGTAGAGACTGACAGCTGTAGTTATATAGTGAGTAGAGACTGACAGCTGTAGTTATATAGTGAATAGAGACTGACGGCTGTAGTTACATAGTGAGTAGAGACTGACAGCTGTAGTTATATAGTGAGTAGAGACTGACGGCTGTAGTTACATAGTGAGTAGAGACTGACAGCTGTAGTTACATGGTGAGTAGAGACTGACGGCTGTAGTTATATAGTGAGTTGAGAGTTAAGAAGACAGGAAACTAAATAACAGTGGCAATGGAATGGAATGAGCTGACGACCGTGCCCCAACCGACATGGAGTCTGGGAACACTTGACAGGGAGCCCTGCTCAATGAGCGGTTGCGGGTCAGAGAACCAATCATTATTGACGTCTAGCGAACTGGCTTTAATAGTGTAGCCCTCGAGCGTCTGACTATGGTAAACCTTTCGCGTCATAAAGGGACGGGGCATTTGATCATTCCTGATATTCTCTATCACATGACACTTGTGACGTTAGTGCATATGAAATTCACCCAGAGCTTGGAGACGTCAACTTGACAAACTAAAACTGAAACTGCACTGATTCAAATGACATTGCATTGTATTGATTGCAAATTGTATACAACATGGCCTAAATACGTGTTTTTTCTACGTATATCGATATCTGTGTCTGCTTATGAAAGCGATCTTCTTTACATAATTTTGTCAAATACAATTTTTTTACATGCTCAAACTGCTCGCAATAGACAGGGCATCAGCTGATTTCCAAACTAGCTGTCGTTACTTCCCTTTTCAAAAAGGTGACATATGAGACAATTTCATTTGTCCCGTAAAATTCCATTTTTTTCTGAGCGTAAATGACATATTTGATAAATTTCAGCAATATTCCAGAAGTTTGGTTTCTGAGCTGCAGGTCTACCATATCTTACATCACACAGTATCTGGACATGAAAAGTGGGAGGCAAAGGGGGTGGAGGGAGTAAAGAGCCTCTAGGAAAAATTAAATAGGCAGAAGGAAGGTGGGGGGGGGGGAGGAAAACGGAGGAGCTGCTTTGCCTAAGGGACTTAAGAGAAAAGATAGTGGTAAGCGTGATATTGGTGTGCTCTGTCTGGAATTCAATTTTGAAATATTTTAATGCCATCGAGATTTCTTACAGACTTTTCATTGAA
>CM060315.1:13719853-13724853 GCA_030674185.1 Monoplex corrugatus | reverse complement strand
GTGTGTGCAGATCTGCCAGTGTCTAAACAGAAGAGTCGCAGAATGGTTCAGACGTTCGCCTGCCAATAACTGAACTCGAGGTTCCAGGGTTCGTTTAACTTTTCTCCTCAAAATCGAACTGAATGTCTAGTCCTTCGGAACGGGATGAAAAACGAGTCGGACCCGTGTGTCTTCTGAACTGCCCAAGCTAATGATCTTACGGCAGTTGAAAATCGTGAAGAGCAGGGCATTCGCTCGACTTCCCTGGTAAAAAACATCGGAGATACAGGCTGATTTCCCAGGTCCTTCCCCTTGAAAGCCAACTAGCCTTCTTGCCTTTCTGAAACCTTGGTTTAAAAAAAGAAAACTGGGGCTCGCTGCACTGCTGCGACACGCCCTCAAAGGACAGAGCAGCCCGAGTTTGACATAGTAAATCCACTGTGACAAAAGAAATTAATAACAACAACAATAATGATAATGATATCATGCACGTTAACCCTTTGATTCCCTCTGCTTATCGATTAGCATTGCGCTTTGTCAACCATGAGAGCGAAGCAAAACTTTAACCCTTTGAATCCATCACCTTGTTCACCAGCTTCCTGCAGGAAGTTGGTGGGTAGAGTTAGGGAATCAAATGGTTACATTTTTGCTGGTGGTAGACAGGGTGCGGGAGTTAAAGGGTTAAAGATCTTGCAAGTCATGTCTGTGTCCGGTGGTTAGTGGAAACATAAGTAACCCAATATGCACGTACACCACAGTTGTAGACTGCGAAACAATACAACTAAGTGTGGTCAGCTAGCCTAACAGCTTGAATTTTCCATCCTCCACTTAATAGATTACGTGTAATTTGCAGTGAGTCCAGTAATGTTAACGCTCAGTCAACATGCAAGGATGGCAAAGCCGAAGTCATTGCTGACTTTATCGCAGATGAGCATGTTGACATTGCTTTTATCACAGAGACATGGCTTAACCCCCTTGGTCATGAACCTATACATGCTAGCCATACTCCGAGTGGTTACAGGCTTGCTTCTTTCCATCGCTCATCCCGAGGTGGCGGTATCGCCATCCTCTACAACGACTCACTCCATTCCCGCCTATCTTTCTCGCAGTCTCTGCCTTTCTCCCATCCTTCTTTCGAGCACGTTGAAGTATCCTTCCAATCCACCCCTCACCCCATCACCTTCTCCTGTGTCTATCGATCTCCACCTAGCTCTGCCAACAAACTCACCACATCCACGTTTCTCTCTGACTTTGACCAACTGCTTGACCACTACTGCCTCTTACCTGGAAATCTCATCATTCTAGGTGACATCAATGTCCACTATGACAACACTCACCGTTATGACACAAGACATATCATCAACTCTCTGTCCAATCACAATATGACTCAACACATTTCTGAACCAACCCATCAAAAAGGTCACATTCTTGACTGGATCATTTCTCGTGATCACCACAATTCAGCTACTGACAACTGCTTAGTTCTTTCTACCCGTCTAACTTCAGCCCTTCCATCTGACCACTCTGCAATTCTCTGTTCTCATGACATTTCTCCTCCTTCCCGTACCACGCGCACAGTGACTCGACGCAATCTCAAATCTATTGACCTCTCCACATTTTCATCTGATGCCTCCCGCCTCCTTTCTGAAAAGTCACACAACCTTGCCGATGAATTCTATACTACTCTCCACCATCTTCTGGACACTCATGCTCCAGCCACAACCCGTCTTTTACCTGACCGCCCCCCTACCCCCTGGCTCACTCATGAGATTGCCTGTGCAAAATGTGCCCGCCGCAGAGCAGAGCGCCGCTGGTGCAAATCCAAACTCACTGTACACAGGCAACTTTTCCAAGCCTCTAAAACAAAAGTATCCACCCTCATTGCATCTGCAAAAACAAGCTGTTTCCAAACCAAAATCCTGAATGCCTCTTCCTCAAAAGAACTCTTTACAACCATGAATCATCTCCTTGGCACACGAAAAGATTTACCTCTCCCAACAAAACATACAAATGAAGAACTCCCATCTGTATTCTCCAAGTATTTCACCACCAAAATACAAGCTTTTCGTGACAGGCTTGACAGGACACCCTGTCAACCATGCCCACCTGACGCTTCCTTCTCTGGCACACCTCTTACTACTTTTACCCCAGTCTCACAAGAAGAAATTTTCAACACAATCAGATCCATGTCGTTCAAAACCTGCGAACTGGATCCTCTTCCAGGTTCTCTCTACTCCGACTGTCTCCCTACTCTCCTCCCATTCATCACTAACATCATCAACACTTCTTTTCAAACTGGAACTGTCCCAGATTCTTTCAAGTCTGCTATTGTTCACCCTCTCCTCAAGAAACACAATTTAGACCCAAATGAACTGAAAAATTACCGGCCTATCTCTGATCTCTCTTTCCTGTCAAAACTCCTTGAAAAAGTCGTCCTCAACCAGCTGAACTCTCACCTGTCTGCCAACAATCTCCTCAATCCTTTCCATTCAGCCTACCGCCAGTGCCAAAGCACTGAAACTGCCCTACTACACATTCTCAACAATCTCCTCCTTGCAACTGATACTGGCAAAGTCTCTCTCCTCACACTCCTTGATCTGTCTGCAGCCTTTGATACCATTGACCATGGTATTCTCCTTTCTAGACTTCATCATACTTTTGGCATCTGTGACATTGCTCTCTCCTGGTTCACTTCATATCTATCAAACAGAAAACAAACTGTTCTCATCAATGGCACTTACTCTCAACCTGCATACCTGATCTGTGGTGTTCCACAAGGATCTGTCCTTGGCCCTGTTCTTTTCACTCTTTATACCTCCCCCCTGTCCACCATCATCAACTCCCACTCTATAAAACACCACTTCTATGCTGATGACACCCAACTTCAAGACAGTGACTCACCTGATAATATACAGCGCCTGTTGACTCGCACCACTGAGTGTTACTCGGACATTAAGAACTGGATGACGTTCAACAAACTTCAGCTTAATGACGACAAGACAGAAGCTATCCTCATTGGCACCCGTCAGAAACTTTCTCAGCTGCCTCCTCTTTCTCTCCATTATGTAACACATCAGTCCCAATTTCTGATTCAGCTAAAAACCTTGGTGTCTGCATTGATTCTACCCTCTCTATGAACAACTTTGTTTCTCAAACTGCCAGATCTTGCTACTATCATCTCCATCGTATAAGCCTGATCAGGAAGTATCTCTCTGTCGAAACAACTGTAAACTCGTTCTCTCCTTCATAATGTCTCGCATTGATTATTGCAATTCACTCCTGTCTGGTCTTCCTGCCTCCACCATTCACATCCTACAGCGCGTTCAAAACAATGCTGTATGCCTGTATGCCTCAAAAAGAAAAAAGCTGACCACATATCTCCTCTCCTGGCACAACTTCACTGGCTCCCTGTATCAAAGCGCATACAGTACAAACTAGACACCATGTGCTACAAAAGCCTCTATAACGCAGCCCCCGATTACCTGACAAGCCTACTTGAGATCTATGTTCCCTCACGTACCCTCCGCTCTGCCTCCGATCCTCTGACTTTTCGCTTTCCACGCATTAAGCTCAATACCTATGGTCCACGAGCCTTCTCTGTTTCTGGTCCACTCTCCTGGAACAAACTTCCTCTCTCAGTCCGTCAGCAACCTACATTTGTCTCCTTCAAGTCCGCTCTCAAAACTCACCTTTTCTCCTCTGCATAAAATCCTAACCTCACTCAACCCTCCTCTGCAGCCTGTCTCCGCTCGGAGGGGAATCACATTGTTATAATATATAATTGTATATGATATGCTCTCTATAATTTTCCATTGCTTTTATTCTTGCTTTTATTGCTTTTATTCTTTCTCCCCATTTATAGCCATGCGTGTGTGTGTGTGTGTGTGTGTGTGTGTGTGTGTGTGTGTGTGTGTGTGTGTGTGTGTGCGTGCGTGTGTGTGCGTGCTTACGTGCGTGCGTGCGTGCGTGCTGTGTGTCTCTTTCAGCGCTTAGATTTTATTTTATTAAGATTTTGCGCTATATAAATATTGTAATTATTATTATTATTATAATGCGCAGTTTGTAGAACAGAGTTATACAAAAAAAAAAATGAAAGAAGAAAAATAAAGACAAGAGAGGGAGAGAGGGAGAGAGAGAGAGAGAGAGAGAGAGAGAAGAGAGAGAGAGAGAGAGAGAGAGAGACAGACAGACAGAGAGGGAGACAGAGAGAGAGAGAAACAGAGAGAGAGAGAGAGAGAGAGACAGACAGACAGACAGAGAGAGAGAGAGAGAGAGAGAGAGAGAAACAGAGAGAGAGAGAGAGAGAGAGAGAGAGAACAAGAAGAAAAAAGAAAAAAAAAACAGAGAAAAGGGATTGAATATCATAACCATGTTTTTGTACCTTTAGAGGGGTGGTAAATTTTTTTTTTTCAATTGAGCACACTGGGATTATGAATTGGTATTAAGAGGATGAGTTTCCTGTCCCTGGTGTGTTAAGCTCCGAGTTGTTCCCCCTTCCCTTTTACAAGATGATTTCCTCTTAATTGTGCAGGGCTTCTATTCACAGCTGGGGGCATTAAAGAAGGGAGTGACAGGTAGCCATTGGGTCAAGGGTTAGGCAGAGTTCATTTGTCATAAATCATAACCAGCATTATTAAGCCCTGACAGGAAGAAAGTGGAACCTCTGCTTCGGGACCTTAGCATCAATGAATTTAATGGATGTGTAGGTGCACACAGGTCCACGAACATTTATGCATGTATGGATGTACACACGTGCATGGACACACACAAACATACGCATACATGCATATCCACGCGCACATTGTGGCATTCACGCTTGCACACCCTTGCTTCCTGCGCCCGTTTCTCTCTGTGTCTGTCTCATTCTGTCTATCTCACTCTCTCTCTCTCTCACTCTCTCTCTCACTCTCACTCTCTCTCTCTCACTCTCTCTCACTCTCTCTCACTCTCTCTTTCTCTCTCTCCCACTCTCTCTCACTCTCTTTCTCTCTCTCTCACTCTCTCTTACTCTCTCTCTCTCT
>CM060315.1:13707353-13714853 GCA_030674185.1 Monoplex corrugatus | reverse complement strand
TATGTTATTTTAGATATGTTTCTATGAGATACCAAACTTATCATATCAAACTGAATGTCACGTGTTTTTAGGGGATATAAAACATACATACAAAATACACAAATACGCACACATTACAAATTCAGCAGAGATATTTCAAACGAAATATTGCCATACAGCAGTCAAATCATACTTTTGAAATATGACATTTGAATGTTGAAATTATGATTCAAAGTCATATGAAATAGAGAATTCATATTATTCCGTTGCTTGTGTGATTGACCATATCCTAAATATCTTTTATCACTCTTTGATAAACTGGATTTTGCTTTTGTAAAAGACCCTATTGGCACGCAGATCCGTAGAACAATATGTTTAATGCTTCATATTCTTTTCTCATCTGTCCTTTTTTTTTTTAACATGAATTGGTCGTTGATTATACATGTATATGTACATAGCAGATTGCATGTATGTACGAGTACGGACAATCTAACATTTCTGTTAACCTGTTATAATTGTGATCTTGTGTATTTAGTTTGTTTTTTCTAACCTGCTTTATTATGATATGTGGGTACGTGTGGTGGAGCTTTCTATGCTATACCGTGATGTAAGATACTGTCATCATCATCTGCAATGCCACATGGCTTTGGTGATCATGGCTGCCCTTACAAATCTATCTTTTCCTCGCTGCAAGTATATCACCTACCCTTTCTGTCCCCATTCACTTTGCAAAACTGTCCAAAATTTACTCCCTGGGTCTACCGGGCGCTCTTGCTCCCTCTAACTTTCCTATTGTGACTAGGTGCTCTAATTTCTCTTGCCTCATAAATTATCCTATACACGCTGCTTGTCTTTTCCCAATCTGTTTCATTAATGCTCTTTTTGTATTTGCTTTATTCAAGACTATCTCGATCACTTTCTTTGCTGTCCGTGAAATTCTTTACATTCTTCTCAGAAACCACATTTCAGCTGCCTCAGTCTTGTTTTGATTTTGCTTCTTGATTGTCCAGGCTTTGCATTTGTGCAATAGTATTGGTTCTACATAACACCGAGAAACTCTCTTCGAAATGTTAATTACTAGTCATTTGCTGGTGAGAACGCTTTTTGTTTTTTAGATTGCTGTTTTACCTTGGCCAATTCTGCTGGATAATTCGAATGTGCATTTGCAGTATGATGAGATAACATTTTCCTGACATTTAAATTATCAGCTTGTCTCAACACATATGTTGTGCCTTTTGTTGTTACCTTACATGATAGGATGTCTTGTTTTTGTTTTTTTTTTAATTGATTACGATAACGTCATCTTTTCGCTATTTAGTTCCAGCCCTTTATTTCTGCTTTATATTTGTATTCTGTTCACAAGATTTTGTAAGTGTTTTTCATTTTCTGCAATTACCACGTGTTATCTGCATAACGAAACTTCTTTATCATGTTTCCTATAACCTGGATCCCAGTGCATTCTTCTGGGTTTTTCATGATCGTTTCGCTGTAAAGGGAAAACTAATCTGGTGACAGAACACAACCCTGCCTGACCCCTCTTTTGATATTTTGGAAAGAGCTCATATCGTTTTCTATTCTCATTGCTGCTGTTTGTTCCCAATACATATTCCTCATTATTCTCAGATCTTTTTCATTAATATTGAGCTTTTCCAGTTGGTTGATCAATTCTTCGTGTCCTACCCGATCAAAAGCCTTGGTATAATCAACGAAACATAAATACAAATCCTTATTTAACTTAACTGACCTTTCTATGTGAATTCGTAGAATGTATATGACATTAATAGTTGCTTTCCCTTCAACAAACCCACGCTAATGGGCACAAAGCACTCGCAAACTGGGAGGGGGAGAGAACAGGAGGGCAGAGAGACTGGGTTCACCTGTCTCAAGGCCTGAATAGTGTTAAACTTTGTGTCAGTTTTCTCCCCTTGTACGAGTTGATGCCTCTTTAATCGTGCAGGTCTTTTATTCACAACTGCAATTTTTTGGGGGGGAGTGTTAAAAAAGGGAGTGACGAGGGGTCACCGGGTGAAGAGTTAGACAGAGGTCGTTTGTCATAAATCATAGCTGGTATTCTTAAACCCAGGCAATTAGGATGCAGACTATCTGACTGAATGGCCCTATAGCTTTAATGACTGCACGCATGTGTATACGTGCGCAGAGCCACGAACATTTGTGCTGTTATGCATGTCGGTAGGTGCGAAGAAAAGCAATCACATACACGTTAAGGCAGATTAGTGCAGA
The DNA here is from genome assembly GCA_030674185.1 of Monoplex corrugatus. Taxonomy (NCBI): domain Eukaryota; kingdom Metazoa; phylum Mollusca; class Gastropoda; order Littorinimorpha; family Ranellidae; genus Monoplex; species Monoplex corrugatus. Next base: position 13,712,633 of record CM060315.1, on the reverse strand, counting down.
AGCCCAACTAAATAAAATAGAACACTTTACAGACTCAGTCGATTTGGAATAGATACTTTTCTTTGATTCAACGTTTGTTCACTATACGTACCTGTGTACTCATAGGCCTATTTTGATGTTAACAAACTGAATTTATCATTACATATTGATAATGATTACTAATTTTTCTCCTTTTCTTTTCTTTTCTTTTCTTGTAATAGCATTACGACATTCTCATTGGAGGCTTGCAGCATTATCGTTGTTATAACGTCTCATGCTTTATCCAAAACAAGTGTGACTGCCCGCGTTCAAGCAAACAGGAACCAGAAAAAAAAAACAAGAAAATAGAATAAGAAGGACTGGTGTTTATTTGTTTGTGATCTTACGCTTGACAAAGTCCAGTTGGCCGAAAATTTGCGTCTGTCTTGTCTTGTTGTATTAAATACGCGTTTTTATTCTTTTTTCGAGCCGAGATGTGGTTTCTAAGAAGAATGTTGAGAGTTCCATGGACAGCAAAGAAAACAAACGAGACAGTCTTGATGGAGGCAGACACAAGTAGATCACTCATAAGGAAGATTAGGAAAAGACAGGCAACATTTATAGACCATTTTATGAGGAAAGGGGAGTTGGAACACCTGGTCACAGCGGGAAAGCTGGATGGAAGGAGAGCACATGGTAGACCCAGGGAGAAGATACTAGACGGACTTGCAGAGTGGCTGAAGACAGGGAGGGTGGAAGAGATGCTTGAGGCAATAAGAGATAGAGACAGATGGAAGTCCATAATCGCCAACGCCATGCGGCAAGGCACCTGATGATGATGATGATGATTCTTTTTTTGTGTGTTTTTTTTCCTGGTTCCTTGTTTCATGCTTTTTTCGTGCATGCAGTTACACCTTTTGTTGGAGTTTCGGTGTTTAGTTTTAAAATGTTATTATTGGCTTTGAACCGGAAGCAGTTGGCATGACCCAACGAAACTACGAAGACATTTTGATTCAACGAATAATGAAAACTTAGTCAAGCGAATTCGTGTGTTTGCAACACACACTTACCATTATTTTGATCATGTCGTCTGCAAATCATACACGTCTGCTTCCTGTGTCTATTTCAAACAAGCTCCCTCGCCACCCACGACGTCAAACTTCGGAAATAACCTAACGTTTGGATGTTACCACTTGTCTCAAAAAGGGTGGAAGTTTAAACAACAGATCAAGTATAATAGTTTTTTTTAAGGCAATAGAATAGTTTGCCTTGTGTGTGCCACTGTAGTAAATGTCACCTTTCTGGCCTAGAAAACGGGGGTGGTGGGAGAGAGAGAGAGAGAGAGAGAGAGAGAGAGAGAGAGAGAGAGAGAGAGAGAGAGAGAGAGAGAGTAAGGGAGAGAAAGAGAGAGAGGGGGGAGAGAGAATGAGAGAGAGAGAGAGTGAGAGTGAGGGAGAGAAAGAGAGAGAGAGGGGGAGAGAGAATGTGAAAGAGAGAGAGAGAGAGAGAGAGAGAGAGAGAGAGAGAGAGAGAGAGAGAGAGAGAGAGAGAGAAACAAACATATTGTGAGCACAAAGAAAACTACTTTAGTCTCATGATCCTTAAAATACAGTCATCTTTCATTTATATGTTTTTCCTTTCTTTGTGTTTACTTATTCATTTTTTGTTTATTTACTTATCTATTTATTATTTATCAATTTATTTATTTGCTTTCATCATTTTTTTCTTTTATTTGTTTATTTATTTTTACTGTTTCTATAGAGACATACGTTAGTATAAAAACCCATACGCTAGGAAAGACCTCTAGATCTTGCCCGATGCCCGCTGATAAAACCTACGTACAGGCTTATTGCTCATGTTATAGATCATTTTTTATATTTTGCATCATGTGGCGTCAGTGAGGTCACGTCAGCGCATATGGAATTTATTTCGAGCGAGAAGATACTACCTTGAGAAACTGATAGTCAAACTGAAATAAACACATTTCATAAAAACATGAACAAAAACAAAGAAAGAAACAAAAATTGCGTCGACTTCAGAAAGTGCAGCAAACCTTGTCATAATCAGCATTCTCTGTTTCTCGTTGTCTGTGTCTCTCTGTCTGTATGTCTCTCTGTCTGTATGTCTCTCTGTCTGTATGTCTCTGTCTGTATGTCTCTCTGTCTGTATGTCTCTCTGTGTTTTTCTGTCTCTGTTTCTTTGTGTGTCTCCGACTGTCTGTCTGACTCTTTCTCTCTATGTCTCTCTCTCTCTCTCTCTCCTCTCTCTCTCTCTCTCTCTCTCTCTTTCTCTCTGTCTTTTTCTCTCTCACTCTCTGTCTCTCTTTCTCTCTCTCTGTGTGTGTCTTTCTCTCTCTTGCTCTCTCTCTCTCTCACTCTCTCTCTCTCTCTCTCTCTCTCTCTCTCCCTCCTTCATCTCTCTCTTTCTTTCTCTTTCTTCTGTCTTTCTGTTTCATGGTCCTTTTCTATTTTTTTGTAGTTTTGTAACTGAAACTGTTACTTGTTACTTTTACTTCTTTTTTTTTCTATTTCTTTTGCCGTTTATTTCTTTCTTTCCTTATGTGGATATAAAGGTTATGACGTAATGAATGAGGAGGTGGGATCAGAAAGGGTGAAGCGCATATGGTTACATCAAGCACAGGGTTATTCTCTCGAACAGTGTGTTATTCAGATTCAACTCGGTCCAAATCTTCTGGATTCAGGTGGATTAGAGAATGGATTTTCAAACTTAATCCTTGGTTTTTGTAACATTATGATCCCAAGTATGTGTATGATAAACGACTTTCCGGTCTCCAAATTTGTGTGTGGAAGAGTGTACCTTTGTTCGCTTTTGACAGCCTACAGCAGCGATAGATAAATCATGATTCCTTGTTTAAATACTGGTATATGTGTTTTCGTTTCTGTGTTCCTAGGCCTTGTGCTTACTTACAATGGTCAAGCTCACTTGTTTTTGTTCTTTCTCTATCGTTGCACGCCAAGTGTTGTAGTATTGTGATGTTCTTTTTTTTCTTTTAATAACACATCCACCGATTCTAAATAATTCTGAGTTTCAATTTCGGTTTGAGTCTTTCTCGAGACAGTGTTTCCCCACTTGGACTAAATTTTGTATGCACCAACTCTGCAGATGCCATGTGATGGTAAAAAGATCCAAAATGGTCATAACATCAGCTGGTTTCAGTTTCAGTTTCTCAAGATGACGTCTCCGCGCTCGGAACGAATTCCATATACACTAACATCACAGGTGCCATGTGTATGGTGATCATGGCACAAGCCCTAAGCCTGCACATAACCCCACGAGCCGGCCAGGTCCTGAGGCCCTACCTAGACTATGTTTTACCTAGTTTGTATTTTATACTGGTATTTTATCAGTCTACCACTGGAATCAGCTGGAAACCTGCACATAACTCAGTGCACTTGGTGAAGTCTTTAGGTTCTACTCAGCCTGTGTGTTCTAGATAAACTCACATCTGTTTTGTATTAGTCTGTTATAAATACAAGTCTGATTATCTGTATCACCCTTGAATCCCACCTGAAACTAATATGACAGCCCCAGGTTTAGTCCTAAAATGTCAGTTTGGTAGGATCAAGATGGATACATTACCCACATGCTTGCAGATTCTCCAGCCCCCATGTATCATGCAGATTCAAAGTCCCCACCTCTCACCACATCAGCCATTCAGTTAAACATCATCATGTGCCCTGCTGCATGGCATTAGCGATAACGGTCCTCCGTACGAATCTATCTTTTGTCCTTGCAAGTACATTTCCACCCATTCTGTTTTCATCCACTCCGCAAATCCGTCCAACATTTTCTCCCTGGGTCTACCAGCCATTCGAATAGCCTCAGAAAAACAGTGGCTGTGTTTCAGGTAACTGCATCTAAGCCTTCTGGCGCCTCAGCAGCACTATTGCTATGAGCAACCAGAAGATCAAGACCATAAACTGAATCTGCATTTTGTGCAGTACAATAAGCAGTAATGAATCCCTTGACCTCTCCATAAAGAAATCATTGTGAGAATGCCCATTTACTAACCCTTAATAAAAAAAAAAAACATCATCTGGACACGATATATATTTTAAGTATATCCCATGTTTGAATTGACCTTGCTGCAGGCTAAGTTCTCCATTTACTACTACTACTACTACTAATAATAATTACAATATTTATAAAGCGCAAAATCTTGATAAAATCAAATCTAAGCGCTGAAACACACACACACGCACGCACGCACACACACGCACACACGCACGCACACACACGCTCTCACGCACACACACACACACACACACACACACACACACACACACACACACACACACACACGCACACGGCTATAAATGGGAGAAAGAATAAAAGCAATGGAAAATTATAGAGAGCTTATTATATACAATTATATATTGCAATGTGATTCCCCTCCGAGTGGAGACAGGCTGCAGAGGGGGTTGAGTGAGGTCAGGATTTTATGCAGAGGAGAAAAGGTGAGTTTTGAGAGCGGACTTGAAGGAGACAAAAGTAGGTTGCTGACGGACTGAGAGAGGAAGTTTGTTCCAGGAGAGCGGACCAGAAACGGAGAAGGCTCGTGGACCATAGGTATTGAGCTTAGTGCGTGGAAAGCGAAAGACTGTATATCACAGAATAATTTATTCAGGAAATATTTGAAAAATGCGTGGGGTATTTAAAAACGTTTTGACATGAACTGCAGTAAATTTCAAGCAGACTGCTTCTTTTACAAAGTGTTGGTTTAAGCCATTTGATTCTGTCATTTGCTGAGGCAGTCTGCTTGACTTGTATCCCTTTACCATAGAAAATTTGTCTAATGTAGTTCTGTAAATTTTTGACACATCAGCATAATATTCTGAATATACTGGTGAATGCATTGTCTTTCCATAAACTGAGCATAAATGTGTGTTTGTATTTTTTCTTGTAAAAATAAAACAAACACATGATTCCTCATAAGCTATCGCAGCAATTGAAATAATTGTAAATATTGTCAGGTGTTTCTGAGAAAGGTCTGTACACACACCTTCCTCAGAAAGTATTGGTTTTTGGAATTGTTCTGGTCCATGTGATCTTGGTGCCATGCTCTCCTAACTTGGGCATTCTTGATTCCTTAAAGGTCTACATCTGCGATTCAGATTTCATCAAGACCCATCCAGAAACAGTTTAAAAGAACTTGCTGACACATGTTATGTCATGCACACTCACACCACACACACACACACACACACCACACACACACACATCACACACACACACACACACACACACACATCCACACACACACACACACACCACACACAACATCACTACATACATACATAC
>CM060315.1:13699853-13702353 GCA_030674185.1 Monoplex corrugatus | reverse complement strand
TCCCTCTTATTTCCTTTGGTATTACATATATGCCTTGGAAGCAACCCTGTATATGTTCTGTCTTGTCTATGTGTGTGTGTTTGGTCAGTTCAAAAATAAAAGACTGTGTCAATCTTGAACATAAGACCAATATATTGTATGAATTTCTCTCCACCATCGTGGTTGTGTGTAGCGTAGTTGCAGGGTATATGGGTAACTTGGGCATTTTTTAAGAATGTTCTGAGCTTACCACTTTATGCTTTGTGGCTAGGCTGCGTCTATGCTAGCTGCTTTGTGGCTAGGCTGCGTCTATGCTAGCTGAATGGGTAGCGCAAGCTGTGTTGGGTTTGAGAAATTTTACATGCGAGATAACTCCGTGACTCTTAAGAGTTATGTTACTTAGTTGCTATGAAAATGTGTAAATAGGCGTTAAGTTGCATATGTGTAGTTTCACACATTCGAAAAAACAAAAACAAAACAAACAAACAAAACAAACAAACAAAAAACAAACAATGTTTCCTAGCTTTCGCTTATGTCAGAATAAATTTGACAGAATACCATTTGCTAAACGGAGACCACGTGGATAACACGTGACATACTGAATTTGATTTGTTTTTCGTATTTATCAATTTTCGAATAATAAAACTGGGTAAAAACGCTGATATTTTCATATTAAGGTTATTTATGCACTCGCTCGCACTTACAGAAGCTCGCATACACTTGAAGACACATACATATGCACGCATACAGACACACATGCACACAGACACGCGCACATACGCAACGCGTGGGTGCACGCACACGCACACACACACACACACATCACACACACACACACACACACACACACGCAAAAACGCACACACGCAAAATATTACATAATAACGGACGGGATCGATTTCATTTGTTTCTTCTCACAAAACGAAAAACAAAATATCACACACACACACAAACAAACAAACACACACACACACACACACACACACACACACACACACGCACACACACACAGAGACAAGCTGTAGGCGGAAGTTTCTTTGGCATCAGTTGGAACCTTTTGATATGGAGCAAAGCACGCCCCCACAACAGAATTTACAAGTTTTCCAGTTGTTAATTAACTTTTGTTGGGGTCCCCAATGTTTTAGCCAGGTTTCCTTCTATTTCTGTTTTCACATTTTCCGGGAGAAAACGTTTGGCTGACTTGACTAAAATACTGAGAATGCAAAACGGGCCAATTTCGAATTGACATTTTCTGTCAGTTATACTGCTTTCTTTTACCCAGTTTCATACAATTAGTTTCAAGATAGGGTTAATTTTATCTTACAGCATGTTTGACCTGTAGTTTCCTTCATCGCTAGTTTTTTTTTCTCCTAGTTTTGTGTTTGTTTCGTTTTTATGTGGGTTTAGTTTTGTTTTGTTTCATGAAGTACACACAGGACTCAATCACTATTTGAGCAGAAAAACAACAATTGCTATTCAACAGAAGAAGAATTACATCTAGGATTGGTCTTGCATTCCACATTAAAACCCGCACCAAACGATGATGACAGCAGCAAGAAACTCTTGGTAGAGCCGGACAGCAGAAGGTCCTCAGAGGAGAAACCTCCGCCAAGCAAATTTTTGGGCCCTTAACTTCTGACACTTTAACTAAGGGCCGTATCCAGGTTATGACTCCTGGGTGCCCTTCTGCAGTCATCATTTCTTTTTTGTTTTTAATATAGAAACATGTCCTCCTTCTGGAATCGAACGTGTGTATCCAAGGTGGTCATGCTTCTGAAAGCCGAGTCACCATTGCGACGGATGTCTTAACCACTTAGCTATCGGTCACCAGAAACATATAGGGGAATTTTAAGCCTTATGAAGTTCACTTTTGTTCCTCCTCGACCAGATCAAACTGGAACACTTCTCCGCTGCTTCTGCTGTTGACTTTTGGGCTCTGGTCCTCTCTCTCTTCCAGAAATCGAGACCTGTTTCATGAGATCATAGGCTGAAGTGCCTTTCAACCCCTTTGCTCCAACCTCTATGGAGAGGACATAACTCTTGAGAATTATCTCCCATGTTGTACTTCTCAAATCTAACACAGTTTGCGGTACCCATTCAGCTAGCATAGAAGCAAATACGAAGTACAAAACAGTAAGCTCAGAACACTCCTCAGCTATCCATTCAGCTAGCATAGAAGCAGATACAAAGTACAAAAACAGTAAGCTCAGAACACTCCTCTGAGGAGTGTTCTGAGCTTCAGAGGAGTGTTCTGAGCTTACTGTTTTTGTACTTTGTATCTGCTTCAATGAGGAGTGTTCTGAGCTTACTGTTTTTGTACTTTGTATCTGCTTCTATGCTAGCTGAATGGATTGCGCAAACTGTGTTAGATTTGAGAAGTACAACATGGGAGATAATTCTCAAGAGTTATGTCCTTTGATTAATGTTATAAAAATTCTCCCTGCTTCCCTCTTATTTCTATGGCAAGGACTTGGACTTCAAAGCCAGATGTCCCCAAGTATGTCTGTTTATCCGTCAGATC
>CM060315.1:13682353-13694853 GCA_030674185.1 Monoplex corrugatus | reverse complement strand
TACATGTGTTGTTTTCGTGTTTGGCTGTAAGGGAATGTGTTGTGCAGTAAAACAATTTAAAGTAATGTAGGCAATTTTATGTATGGTTTGGTATCCTTTGTTATCTTCACATTCATATTATTCAGGTTTGCATTTGTTGTTGTTGAAATCCTCTGGTAATAAATTGGTCGGAATGATCAACGCCAGGGGCACATCCTTTGATTATGTGCGCACATGCATTGATATGTATACTTAATTTTCTTGTCCATTTTTCTTTCTTTTCCTGTCAGATGTTGCGTATGTTTTGACCTGGTTACAGCTCTGATTCAGGGAGAGAGTTCTGGAATGTTATATAGAACCAATACTGTTGTACGGTTGTAAAGTGTGGACAGTCAACAAGCAAAGCCAGAACAAAATTGAGGCAGCCGAGATGTGGTTTCTAAGAAGGATGTTGAGAGTTCCATGGACAGCAAAGAAAACAAACCAGACAGTCTTGATGGAGGCAGACACAGGTAGATCACTCATAAGGAAGATTAGGAAAAGACAGGCAACATGTATAGGCCATTTTATGAGGAAAGGGGAATTGGAGCACCTGGTTACAACGGGAAAGCTGGAGGGAAAGAGAGCACCAGGTAGACCCGGGGAGAAGACGGACTTGCAGAGTGGCTGGGGACAAGGAGGGTGGAAGAGATGCTCGGGGCAACAAGTGATGGAGACAGATGGAAGTCCATAATCGCCAACGCCATGCGGCAAGGCACCTGATGATGATGATGATGAAATGTATTGACTGTATGTTTGGCTGTAAGAAAATGTATTGTGCAGGAACAATTTTATGTAATTTAGGCCATTTATATGTATGGTTGGCATCCTTAGTTATGTTCACATTTATATTCAGGTTTGCTTTTTTGAAATCTGTGGTGATATATTGGACGGAATATCAACGCCAGGGGCATATCCTTCGATTATGTGCACACATGCGTTGATATGTATGCTTAATAATATTTTTTTTCCCAGTTTATATTTCTTTTCCAGTCAGCTCTCGTGTATGTTTTGACGTGATTGTAGCCCTGAAGTAATCAGTCTTTGTTCTAATTTAACCTTAATCCAACCCCCCCCCCCCCCCCCACACACACACTCTTCAGATCGGGTTTCTCTGTGAATGTATTCTCAACGCTAAGGGTGGGATTGAAAGTACATCGAGCGTTAGTGTAGGGCAGAATCAGCATTTAGGTTGTCTGAATTAGTAAAGAAATGCCGTGGGTTCATGTGCGAGATCTTCCGAAACGAGGGAGACATAAACTGATATAACCTTCTTCTTTGAGCACGATGGATAATTTCACTAATTTCATAAAATTAGAATCGTGTACTCAGCATCTAGTTCGACTTCAATCCCAGCAAGCAATATGCAAATCAGAGTGTTCATTGGCTACTGTAATGTACGAATCGACTTAAACAAATTTGGTTGGTTTTTGTTGTTGTTTTGTTTTGTGTTTTGTGTTTGGTAAGATATACTGTTTCTGTAACACTTCTATCTAAACTCTCTAACCACGATTGGAGTTTTATATGTGGTTCAGTCTAACACTGTTTCCCCGTGAGGATGCCGGGGGCTCTTTCAGTATAAATAGTATCCCCACCTTTTGGAAATTCTGTGCTAAAAATTTCCTCTTTTCTGTCACTCTCTTTGTTTCTGCCTTGTTGCTTTGCTTTCTGTCATTTCTACTTCTTTTCTGCCTTAATGGTCCATTCACCTGTATTTTTTCGATAAAGTCTTACGTACTTTTTCTTCGGATTGATAATTGCGTATGTATTAAGTGCATTTTTGGCTCTAAGGAGATGAGATATGCGGAAGCAATTTTAGGTAACTTATGCCTGTTTTTATGTATGTTTTGGTGTCCTTATGTGTGCTTATATTTGTATTCAGGTATGTTTTTTAAATCTCCCCTGTGTGATAAATCGGACGGAATGGTCCTACGCCGGGGGCATGTCCTTAGATTATGTGCGCGAATGCATTGATATGTGTACTTAATTTTCTTTTCTTTTTTTTTCCTGTTGAAGTTTTGTGTGTTTTGAAGCGGTTATAGCCCTGATATGGCTCTGCTCAGTCGGCTGGGCTTTAAACAACAATAAAAGAAAGAAAAGAAAGTCTAACACTGTGATTTCAAAGCTACAAATTAACAGAGCTTACAATTCTTTAAATTTCTGTGTAACAATCATTTTGATAGCATCACCGTGCTGTTTGAATTGAAATCTTGGTCTACTGCCTGTACTTCTACCATCTCCATACGTCTTTGACTACCTATGGAATTTGTTTTCCAGCCGGGTGATTTTGTTTTGATAATTATAAATGATCTATTTCAAAGTGACTTTCAAGCCATGACAAGTAGAAGCATCAAATAATTATGACTTTGTTTTCCAGTCCACACTTGCATAGAAGCAGTTAGTGCTTCAGATCAGAGATGCATCATCTGCTATTTGGAGTTCGGTTCTAGCCTACTTTGCACAAACTGGTGAGAAAAAGAGTTGGTCTGTCCTTAGCCCACATCGTAAGATTCATATGAATATTCAATTCAGAATCTAAAACCCATCTTCCATCTCAAGTGTCTTCTTGCTCTGTGCAATTTTTATATTTTTTAACCAAATAAAATATTTCAAAGGTTTCAAATTAATTCAGTTTATGATAACGAAGCTGAAGTGTATGGACCATTTTGATAGTGATTTCAGTGCAGTGTTTGTCAAAAAAATGTTTGCCCTATCACATTTTCATCGAAAAACTCTTTACTTGCCCATAGGATTCTCTAAGTGTTTCGTCAAAGAACATGTTTCAACTGTTTCTAGCTATCAAGTTAAAGTGACAGTCTAGTCACAAACAGGAAATGACGTTTTCGTTTGATTCTCCTGTACACACTTCCTGAAGGATGGTTTTAATGTCTTTGATATGTTGGAAGTTAAAATATGATTACCTAAGTGCGAAATGTCTTCAGGTGAATGGGAGCTGAATTGGGCCCAGTAATAAAATGTGTGCATCTTTAAACATGAGAAGAGTGGTGCGAATGTTATGTGAATGGGCGTGTGAGAGGTGAAGCAAGAAAAACGTCTTGCTTACTCAGTATAAATAAACAGAGAAAGTTATGAGGGAAAGTGAAGATAGGATCTCAACTTCGATGTGTCATCACAAGTGTAGTTCCATATTCTTCATTATTCTGCATATTACAGCCAGACGGTAAGGTTACAATAATAATCTGTTTATGGTAAAACAAAAATTAATAGTTTGTGACTGTGCTTTCCAATGTGATCGTGATCATGGCACCCGCCTTAAGCCTTTTAAGTACAGTGATGACTGTACTCTATTGCCATTCAGACACATGATGGGGTTTTTTCTTGTGTGTGTGTGTGTGTGTGTGTGTGTGTGTGTGTGTGTGTGTGTGTGTGTGTGTGTGCGTGCGTGCGTGCGTGTGTGTGTGTGTGTGTGTGATACTTGTGTATTAGACTTGGCACAGTCGTTAAATAAACAGCTGGGAAATTCCTGGTTGTGCATTTACACTACCTTGTTATTAATTCCGTTAGGTAATTATTCAGACTCAATACATAGTTGTGAATAAAGATTATTTTAATCAGTCATCACTGTACTTAAAAGGCTTAAGGCGGGTGCCATGATCACGATCACATGGCACATGTGACGTTTGTGCATATGGAACTCATTCCGAGCGCGGAGACGTCATCTTGAGAAACTGAAACTGAAACTGCCACAACATAATAATCACCGTCTTCTTTTAATAAGTGCAGTATTCTATTTAATCTTCCTCTTTTAATAAGTACATTATTCTATTTAATCTTCCTCTTTTAATAAGTACATTATTCTATTTAATCTTCCTCTTTTAATAAGTGCATTATTCTATTTAATCTTCCTCTTTTAATAAGTACATTATTCTACTTAATCTTCCTCTTTTAATAAGTACATTATTCTACTTAATCTTCCTCTTTTAATAAGTACATTATTCTACTTAATCTTCCTCTTTTAATAAGTACATTATTCTACTTAATCTTCCTCTTTTAATATGTACATTATTCTACTTAATCTTCCTCTTTTAATATGTACAATATATACTACTTAATTTTCCTCTCATAACGTCCAGTCAGCCAAAATAGAAAAGTATAACCATATTCCTCTAGGAAGCTTTTTACGTTTAAGATAATCCAGTTAACCTTTTGACTCCCACACCCTCTACCAACTTTCTGAAGGAAGCTGGTGGACAGGGTGAGGTAGTCAAAGAGTTAAATGTTTGCTTTGCTGTCATGGTCGACAAAGCGTGATGCTAATGGATAGCATGAGAAAGTCAAAGGAATAAAGAAGAGTTTATGTTGCTTGAATTGATTTACATATAAAACCAAAAAAAAAATGTATTTCTGGACCACTGTTAATCAGTGTTTTTAAAAGCCATTTTTACTTGTATAAATGTTTACAATGGTGTTTCAAATGTAAAATTAGCTCGTCAGAAAAAAGCGGCTTAAGTGTAGGGTTGTTTCTAGTATAGAAGCGCGTGAGAATTACTATGTGTAGTCGACGTTCTCCATACTAGAAGGGAAAAGGTCATCACCATGAAAGAAAAAAATGTCATAAAAAAGAACTTACTGACACCATTCATAGGCCCTTTCGTGTGTCTCTCACGTGCAGGAGAGCATTGATGTGTTGTGTTTGGAAGTGGAGTGGCGCAGAGTGAAGACTCTTGAAGCAGGGATGAGAGCTCGGTGGGGTCTTCCATGTAGAAGTAGATATCTTTTAAACAGGGCGTCCTCAAACACAATCACTTGTTCTTTATCATTTTTATGGATTTGTTTGATGGATCGGTACACGACGTGTGATGCTGTTATGTCAAGAGAGAAATCGTTGACTTTTATTGGAAGTTTATCCACCTTGATAATCTTGGAAGATGATAAATGTTGCGTCTGTGTGTGTGTGTGTGTGTGTGTGTGTGTGTGTGTGTGTGTGTGTGTGTGTGTGTGTGTGTTTGTTTGTGTGTGAGTGTTTGTTGTTGTGTATGTGTGTGTGTGTGTGTGTGTGTGGGGTGTGTGTGTGTGTGTGTGTGTGATGTTGTGTGTGTGTGTGTGTGTGTTGTGTGTGTGTGACATCTTCCGAAAAGAGAGCACATACACTCACATAACCTGGTCTTTGAGCAAGCTGGTTAATTTCACAAATTTATGAAATTAAACAATGTATTCAGCATCTGTTTCGACTTCAGTCCCAGCCAGAAATATGTGAGATCAGATTGCTTGTTGGCAACTCATCGACTGAGATGAATTTTGTTTTTCGTTTAGTGTTTTGAGCCGTTCTGTGTTTAGTCAGATTTATTGTTCCTGTGAACACTTCCATCTAAACTCTCTGTTCACGATTGGAGTTTTATACGCGTTCAGTTACCGTGAATCAATGCTACAAATTAACAGAGCTTATAATTATTTAAATTTCTGTGTAAAAATCATGTTAATAGCAGTACCGTACTGTTCAAAATGAAATATCTTGGTCTACTGCCTATACTCCTACCATCTCCATACGTCTTTGGCTTACCTATGGGAATTTGCCTTCCAGCCTGGTGATATTTTTTGGCAATTGCAAATGATCCATTTCAAAGCGACTGTCAAGCCACGACAAGTAGAAGCATCAAATAATTATGATTTTGTTTTCGTTTCCACAGTTGCATAGAAGCAGTTAGTGCTTCAGATCAGAGATGCATCATCTGATATCTGAAGGTCGGTTCTAGCCTCATCATCCATCATGATCAGGTGGCCTGCCGCATGGCGTTGGCGATCATGGACTTCCATCTGTCTCTATCTCCTGATGCCCCAAGCATCTCCTCCACCCTCCTCGTCTTCAGCCACTCTGCAAGTCCGTCCAGCATTTTCTCTCTGGTCTACCTGGTGCTCTCTTTCCTTCCAGCTTTCCGTTGTGACCAGGTGTTCGAAATCCTCCTTCCTCATAAAATGGCCTATAAATGTTGCCTGTCTTTTCCTAATCTTCCTTGGTGATCTATTGTGTCTGCCATCAAGACTGTTCGTTGTTTCTTTGCTGTCCTGAACGTCACATTCTAGAACCACATCTCGGCTGCTCAATCTGTTTGGCTTTCTTGTTCTGTCTGCCTCAATCGACAACAGTATTGTCTACATACATCAAACTCTCTTCTAGTTAATTTATAGGCTTTGTGAAATGCTCATCCTCTTGATGCTGTTTTGCTTGCCGATTCTTTCCGCTATTTCCGATGTGCATCTGCCGTCTGATGAAATGACCGTTCCCAGGTATTTGAATTATTAACCTGTGTCAAGGTTGTGCCATTTGCTGTATTTTGCATAGGGGATTTCATGTTTTTTACTGATCACCATGGCTTCAGTCTTCCTGCTGTTTAGTTCCAGCCCCTTACCTTTCCTTTCTTTTGTATATTCTATTTGTAGGTCCTTTCATTTTCTGTAATTAGCACGGTGTCATCTGCGTATCGAATGTTGTTTATCATTTTCCCTCCAACCGTTAATCCAGGGTCTTCTTCTAGGTTTCTCTGATGTTTTCGCTGTAAAGTGAAAACAGATCTGGGGACAAAACACAACCCTGTCTGAGGTTCTAGACTACATTGCACAAATTAGTGAGAAAAAAAGTTGGTCTGTCCTTAGCCTATATAATTCATCATCGTAATATTAATATGAATATTCAATAAGAATCTAAAACCCATCTTCCATCTCAAGTGTCTTCTTGCTCTGTGCACTTTTTATATTTTTTAACCAAATAAAATATTTCAAAGGTTTCAAATTAATTCAGTTTATGATAACGAAGCTGAAGTGTATCGACCATTTTGATAGTGATTTCAGTGCAGTGTTTGTCAAAAACATTTTGCCCTATCACATTTTCATCGAAAAACTCTTTACTTGCCCATAGGATTCTCTAAGTGTTTCGTCAAAGAACATGTTTCAACTGTTTCTAGCTATCAAGTTAAAGTGACAGTCTAGTCACAAACAGGAAATGACGTTTTCGTTTGATTCTCCTGTACACACTTCCTGAAGGATCGTTTTAATGTCTTTGATATGTTGGAAGTTAAAATATGATTACCTAAGTGCGAAATGTCTTCAGGTGAATGGGAGCTGAATTGGGCCCAGTAATAAAATGTATGCATCTTTAAACACGAGAAGAGTGGTGCGAATGTTATGTGAATGGGCGTGTGAAAGGTGAGGTAAGAAAAACGTCTTGCTTACTCAGTATAAATAAACAGAGAAAGTTATGAGGGAAAGTGAAGATAGGGCCTCAACTTCGATGTGTCATCACAAGTGTAGTTCCACATTCTTCATTATTTTGCATATTATAGCCAGACGGTAAGGTTACAATAATAATCTTTTTATGGTAAAACAAAAATTAGACAGTTTGTGACAGTGCTTTCCCATGTGTTTTCTATTGCCATTCAGACACATGAAGTTTTTTTTTTTGTGTGTGTGTGTGTGTGTGTGTGTGTGTGTGTGTGAGTGGTGTGTGTGTGTGTGTGTGTGTGTGTGTGTGTTGTGTGTGTGTGTGTGTGTGTGTGTGTGTGTGTGTGTGTGTGTTATACTTCTGTATTAGACTTGGCATAGTCGTTAAATAAACAGCTGGGAAATTCCTGGTTGTGCATTTACACTACCTTGTTATTAATTCTGTTAAGTAATTATTTAGACTCCATACATAGTTGTGAATAAAGATTATTTTAATCAGTCATGACTGTACTTAAAAGGCTTAATGCAGGTGCCATGATCACCATCACATGGCACATGTGACGTTAGTGCATAAGGAATTCATTCCGAGCGCGGATACGTCATCTTGAGAAACTGAAACTGAAAGTGCTACCACGTAATAATCACCGTCTTCTTTTAATAAGTATATTATTCCATTTGTGACCTCCCACCACGAAATCAGTCTTAACTCGCAGTCAGTCGAACAGCACCACGAGCTGAAAAGGTGACTGAGGGTCTATCTGGGGTGTTTTGACTTTTTCTCAAAATTGATTTCTGTAGACTATAATCTATCCCCCACAAAATTTGTTTTCTTGAAAAAATATTATTAATCAAGTTAAAATGGTATTTTAATGCATTGGTCGCAGCAGAAAGAACGCAATTTCCTACCAAAAGTACCTATTTTTTTCTCTTATTATGAACTGTAACCTGTACAGTACCCGCACATGTTATATACTGATGGAAAGGTCTTTGGTGCACCTTTCAGATAATGACATCGAACATTAGAAACAAACTGGGTCAAAGCCACCAAATAAAGAAATTTAAGGAAAATGTGTAGGAGAGCACACAAAAACTTTAGAGGCCATTTTCTCAAAATGACTGTCATACAACTTAATGACTTTAAACATACATAGCATCTACATTTTTTGAGTACAAGCTTTATTCAAGTACCAAAATAATCAGCAGAATGTACACTTTTCAGTGATATGTATATCTCAAAATGCCCAAAATTGGAGGTAAGATTGATTTCGTGGTGGAGGTCACATTTAATCTTCCTCTCGTAACGTCCAGTCAGCCAAAATAGAAAGCATAACCATATTCCTCTGGAAGCTTTTTACGTTTAAGATAATTCAGTTAACCTTTTGACTCCCACACCCTCTACCAACTTTCTGAAGGAAGCTGGTGGACAGGGTGAGGTAGTCAAAGAGTTAAATGTTTGCTTTGCTGTCATGGTCGACAAAGCGTGATGCTAATGGATAGGGTGAGGAAGTCAAAGGATTAAAGAAGAGTTTATGTTGCTTGAATTGATTTACATATAAAACCACAAAAAAATTTGTATTCTGGACCACTGTTAATCAGTGTTTTTAAAAGCCATTTTTACTTGTATAAATGTTTACAATGGTGTTTCAAATGTAAAATTAGCTCATCAGAAAAAGTGGCTTAAGTGTAGGGCTTGTTTCCACTACTATAATAGAGGCACGTGGGAATTACTATGTGTGAGTGGACGTTCTCCATACTAGAAGGGAAAAGGTCATCCCATGAAAGAAAAAAAAATGTCATAAAAAAGAACTTACTGACACCATTCATAGGCCCTTTTATGTGTCTCTCACGTGCAGGAGAACCATTGATGTGTTGTGTTTGGAAGCGGAGTTGTGCAGAGTGAAGACTCTTGAAGCAGGGATGAGAGCTCGGTGGGGTCTTCCATGTAGAAGTAGGTATCTTTTATACAGGGCGTCCTCAATCACAATCACTTGTTCTTTATCATTTTTATGATTTGTTTGATGGATCGTATACACGACGTGTGATGCTGTTTATGTCAAGAGAGAAACGTTGACTTTTACTGGAAGTTTATCCATGTTCGAAGATGATAAATGTTGAGTCCTCTCTCTCTCTCTCTCTCTCTCTCTCTCTCTCTCTCTCTCTCTCTCTCTCTCTCTCTCTGTGTGCCTCTCTCTGTCTCTCTGTCTGTCTCTGTCTGTCTGTCTGTCTGTCTGTCTGTGTGTATGTGTGTGTGTGTGGCGCGCGTGCGTGTGTGTTTGTATGTGTGTGTGAGTGTGTGTGTGTGTTTGTGTGAGTGTGTGTTTGTTTGTTTGAGTGTGTGAGTGTTTGTGTATGTGTGTGTGTGTGTCTGTGTGTGTGTGTGTTCAGAAAGAAGCAGTGTTAGTATGAACTGATAAAACTAGAGATGCTAATATCCTCTTTTCTCTCTTTCTCTCTCTTCTCTCTCTCTCTCTCTCTCTCTCTCTCTCTCTCTCTCTCTCTCTCTCTCTCCTCTCTCCTCCTCTTACCTGACAAGGACAAATATTGTACCCAAGTCAAGAAATAAGATGTATATTAGGGTTGGGTGACGAATTTGTTGTGAAAAGAAATGACTTGGAAACTTAAATTGGAAACATGGGATTTGAAGATGAATTTTTAGGTAAGAGTTTTAGACCCACATTGAGACTTTCTTTGAGGTTTTTTGAAAACATTTCAATTTGATTTACAATAAACAGATATCAACAAATAATGTGGTAACAGAAATTTCCTGGTCAGCTGATGGGTTTATGTGCAGGCTTAAAGCTTGTGCCATGATCACCACACACATGTTACCTGTGACTCAAGTGCCAATGGAATTGATTCCGAGCGCGAAGTCGTCATTTTGAGAAACTGAAACTGAAAACTAAAATTATGTAAATTCATACAAGCAGGAAAAAGTAAAACTGACATAAAAACGTGTAACATACAGAAATATAATCAAAGGACATAACTCTTGAGAATTATCTCCCATGTTGTATAGAACTTCTCAGATCTAACACACTTTGCGCTACCCATTCAGCTAGCATAGAATCAGATACAAAGTACAAAAACAGTAAGCTCAGAGGAGTGTTCTGAACTTACTGTTTTTGTACTTTGTACCTGCTTCACTCTTATTTCTTTGGTAATACAGAAATATATTCGATGAAATTTTCGATAGTGGAAAATTTATCGTGAATATCAAGATTAAATACTTGTCTGGAGGATAAATCTATTGCCTATTGAGAAAACGTTGTTAACCAGAAACATCGAGGGTGCAGGATAGGACCCAGAGCAACAATGCCTCGCCACAGTCTGGACAATCACCTCCCTGCTTTCGACGTCATAACGTCATAGTCATTTCATCAAGCAAAGGGGGGCCTGTCTCTGCGCTGCATGGCCTATTCGGACCCAGACATCAGTTACTTTTTTTACAAGCCGAATGACAAGGTGGGTAAATACCAAACCCGGGACATAGCCACACAACGCGCACCAACCAGGTCCAGCCAGCCTCCGGGACCAAGACAAAATGAAGACCTTTCTCTCGCTCCACTCTGGTCTTCATCTCTCTTTCGGCAGCCCGCCCTGCCATAGCTGCATAGCTGCCAGCTCTTTTCACCTTACTGTAGTCTTGACAGTTAAGAATTTCAAAAAAGTAAGAAGGCAGACTGGCATTCAAGGTGAGGGACCTGAAAAAGCAACTGGCTGACTGGCATACAAGGTGAGGGACCTGAAAAAGCAACTGGCTGACTGACATACAATGTGAGGGACCTGAAAAAGCAACTGGCTGACTGACATACAATGTGAGGGACCTGAAAAAAGCAACTGCTGACTTGACATACAAGGTGAGGGACCTGAAAAAACAACTGGCTGACTGGCATACAAGGTGAGGGACCTGAAAAAGCAACTGGCTGACTGGCATACAAGGTGAGGGACCTAAAAAAGCAACTGGCTGACTGGCATTCAAGGTGAGGGACCTGAAAAAGCAACTGGCTGACTGGCATACAAGGTGAGGGACCTGAAAAAGCAACTGGCTGACTGGCATACAAGGTGAGGGACCTGAAAAAGCAACTGCTGACTGGCATTCAAGGTGAAGGACCTGAAAAAGCAACTGGCTGACTGGCATACAAGGTGAGGGACCTGAAAAAGCAACTGGCTGACTGGCATTCAAGGTGAAGGACCTGAAAAAGCAACTGGCTGACTGGCATTCAAGGTGAGGGACCTGATAAAACAACCTATTTTTCCAATGTTTTATACCAGGGCAGCCGGGCGAATGCCGTGTTCTTACGTGTTTTAACTGCCTTGGAATCTTTAGCGTGTGCAGTCCAGATGACAAACAAGTCCGACTCTTTCGTCCCTTTCCGAATGACAAAACGTTCTGTTTGATTTTCCGGTCAAACTGAGGAGAAAAGTCGAGGCCTCAACGGGGAAACGAACCCTGGAACCTCGAGGTTAATTAATGATTGGCAGGGAAACTTCTGAACCATTCTGCCACTCTTCTCCTGATTCCATTTAGCGAACATATACACATACACACAACATGAACTGTGTTTCAGGCACGTACAGTTTTGCACATTATGACCTATGGATCAGACAAAAATATTAAAGATATTACACTTCAGTGGTTATTTCAGGCTATGAATTCATATTAATGTAAATTTGGATCAGTAGGCAGGGGTGGACGGAATAACTGCGAAAGTATCGCTGTTTTCGCAATTTGGTTTTTCATTTTTTTCTTCTTTAAACAGTATGTTACCAATTTTTGCTAATACTTTTACGTTTTGTCTTGATCCCTTCCCTCACAAGTCTCACTGATATATCATTTTGATGTTGATCAGTACTATGTAGAGCGAAATTTTAACTTCTGTAAACATTCATAGAAACACCTAATACTGAAGAAACGTCTCTTCCAAAGTTGATTATGAGTATGTTAATAAATAGGATTTTTTTTCGGCGTTCCATATTTATATGAACGTGCATGCATTTTTTGTGATATTCATTATATTGCGCATTGAAGCCAGTTCACAACCTGCAATTCTGAAGAAGTTTCCGATCGCCAGAAAGCTAGCGCTTAAGTAAAAGTTTCATTGAATGAATCGACTGTGTATGCATGTAGCCATTGTTTTTTATATTTATACCCTACACTGCAGGGGTTTATTTTAGACAGCTATATGTCTTCGGTAGCCGTTGCTTGTGTTTTTCCATATTTGTAAAAGGTAGAAGAGTGGCAGAATGGATTTATGTTGCAGACCTCCGCCTAATAATCCCTAAAAAGAGTCAGATATTTATGCCTG